>OU452237.1:3781228-4332768 GCA_911728455.2 Marthasterias glacialis | reverse complement strand
CTCCGCGGTCCCTGGCATCCTCCCTGTTTATCCTGCAGCCTCGAAACCGGCATTTTCGGAAAGCCCAGGATCAGGGCTTTCCAACAGTGTCAGACTTGTCAGTTTCCCGCCAATACTTTGGGAGATAGAGCCGTTCCTAAATCTTGTTTTCACTCTGTTACAGCTTTGTGTACAAAAGTGCCATTAGACAGGCGTTTGAAGCGCATTCGGAGCAGCCCCGCTCCCTGGTGATTTCAAGGCGGAAAATGCCCCTGGCTGGCCAAGAAAACCAGATTTTCAGATGCAGGACTATGGTAGCTAACTGCAGGTACAAGAAATTTCTCTCTAGCCCCATTATTTCTGGAGTTATTGGCCGTGGCGCTGCCCACTTCTTTTTTCAACGGTTTTTTTTCTGGCTTCGGTCCAGCACACACGTAGCAGCCTTGGCTATTGTTGACGTACACACAGCATGGACGTATGCACTGGACATCCTCGGGATGTCCTCACTCCGCAGTCCCTGGCATCCTCCCTGTTTATCCTGCAGCCTCGTGACCGGCATTTTTCGGAAAGCCCAGGCTCAGGGCTTTCCAACAGTGTCAGACTTGTCAGTTTCCCGCCAATACTTTGGGAGATAGAGCCGTTGCTATATCTTGTTTTCACTCTGTTACAGCTTTGTGTACAAAAGTGCCATTAGACAGGCGTTTGAAGCGCATTCGGAGCAGCCCCGCTCCCCGGTGATTTCAAGGCGGAAAATGCCCCTGGCTGGCCAAGAAAACCAGATTTTCAGATGCAGGACTATGGCAGCTAACTGCAGGTACAAGAAATTTCTCTCTAGCCCCATTATTTCTGGAGTTATTGGCCGTGGCGCTGCCCACTTCTTTTTTCGGCGGTTTTTTTTTTTGCTGGCTTCGGTCCAGCACACACGTAGCAGCCTTGGCTATTGTTGACGTACACACAGCATGGACGTATGCACTGGACATCCTCGGGGTGTCCTCACTCCGCGGTCCCTGGCATCCTCCCTGTTTATTCTGCAGCCTCAAGACCGGCATTTTCGGAAAGCCCAGGAGCAGGGCTTTCCAACAGTGTCAGATTTGTCAGTTTCCCGCCAATACTTTGAGAGATAGAGCCGTTGCTAAATCTTGTTTTCACTCTGTTACAGCTTTGTGTACAAAAGTGCCATTAGACAGGCGTTTGAAGCGCATTCGGAGCAGCCCCGCTCCCTGGTGATTTCAAGGCGGAAAATGCCCCTGGCTGGCCAAGAAAATCAGATTTTCAGATGCAGGACTATGGCAGCTAACTGCAGGTACAAGAAATTTCTCTCTAGCCCCATTATTTCTGGAGTTATTGGCCGTGGCGCTGCCCACTTCTTTTTTCGGCGTTTTTTTTTTGCTGGCTTCGGTCCAGCACACACGTACCAGCCTTGGCTATTGTTGACGTACACACAGCATGGACGTATGCACTGGACATCCTCGGGGTGTCCTCACTCCGCGGTCCCTGGCATCCTCCCTGTTTATCCTGCAGCCTCAAGACCGGCATTTTCGGAAAGCCCAGGAGCAGGGCTTTCCAACAGTGTCAGACTTGTCAGTTTCCCGCCAATACTTTGGGAGATAGAGCCGTTGCTAAATCTTGTTTTCACTCTGTTACAGCTATGTGTACAAAAGTGCCATTAGACAGGCGTTTGAAGCGCATTCGGAGCAGCCCCGCTCCCTGGTGATTTCAAGGCGGAAAATGCCCCTGGCTGGCCAAGAAAACCAGATTTTCAGATGCAGGACTATGGCAGCTAACTGCAGGTACAAGAAATTTCTCTCTAACCCCATTATTCCTGGAGTTATTGGCCGTGGCGCTGCCCACTTCTTTTTTCGGCGTTTTTTTCTGGCTTCGGTCCAGCACACACGTAGCAGCCTTGGCTATTGTTGACGTACACACAGCATGGACGTATGCACTGGACATCCTCGGGGTGTCCTCACTCCGCGGTCCCTGGCATCCTCCCTGTTTATCCTGCAGCCTCGAAACCGGCATTTTCGGAAAGCCCAGGATCAGGGCTTTCCAACAGTGTCAGACTTGTCAGTTTCCCGCCAATACTTTGGGAGATAGAGCCGTTCCTAAATCTTGTTTTCACTCTGTTACAGCTTTGTGTACAAAAGTGCCATTAGACAGGCGTTTGAAGCGCATTCGGAGCAGCCCCGCTCCCTGGTGATTTCAAGGCGGAAAATGCCCCTGGCTGGCCAAGAAAATCAGATTTTCAGATGCAGGACTATGGCAGCTAACTGCAGGTACAAGAAATTTCTCTCTAGCCCCATTATTTCTGGAGTTATTGGCCGTGGCGCTGCCCACTTCTTTTTTCAACGGTTTTTTTCTGGCTTCGGTCCAGCACACACGTAGCAGCCTTGGCTATTGTTGACGTACACACAGCATGGACGTATGCACTGGACATCCTCGGGATGTCCTCACTCCGCAGTCCCTGGCATCCTCCCTGTTTATCCTGCAGCCTCGTGACCGGCATTTTTCGGAAAGCCCAGGCTCAGGGCTTTCCAACAGTGTCAGACTTGTCAGTTTCCCGCCAATACTTTGGGAGATAGAGCCGTTGCTATATCTTGTTTTCACTCTGTTACAGCTTTGTGTACAAAAGTGCCATTAGACAGGCGTTTGAAGCGCATTCGGAGCAGCCCCGCTCCCCGGTGATTTCAAGGCGGAAAATGCCCCTGGCTGGCCAAGAAAACCAGATTTTCAGATGCAGGACTATGGCAGCTAACTGCAGGTACAAGAAATTTCTCTCTAGCCCCATTATTTCTGGAGTTATTGGCCGTGGCGCTGCCCACTTCTTTTTTCGGCGGTTTTTTTTTTGCTGGCTTCGGTCCAGCACACACGTAGCAGCCTTGGCTATTGTTGACGTACACACAGCATGGACGTATGCACTGGACATCCTCGGGGTGTCCTCACTCCGCGGTCCCTGGCATCCTCCCTGTTTATTCTGCAGCCTCAAGACCGGCATTTTCGGAAAGCCCAGGAGCAGGGCTTTCCAACAGTGTCAGATTTGTCAGTTTCCCGCCAATACTTTGAGAGATAGAGCCGTTGCTAAATCTTGTTTTCACTCTGTTACAGCTTTGTGTACAAAAGTGCCATTAGACAGGCGTTTGAAGCGCATTCGGAGCAGCCCCGCTCCCTGGTGATTTCAAGGCGGAAAATGCCCCTGGCTGGCCAAGAAAATCAGATTTTCAGATGCAGGACTATGGCAGCTAACTGCAGGTACAAGAAATTTCTCTCTAGCCCCATTATTTCTGGAGTTATTGGCCGTGGCGCTGCCCACTTCTTTTTTCGGCGTTTTTTTTTTGCTGGCTTCGGTCCAGCACACACGTACCAGCCTTGGCTATTGTTGACGTACACACAGCATGGACGTATGCACTGGACATCCTCGGGGTGTCCTCACTCCGCGGTCCCTGGCATCCTCCCTGTTTATCCTGCAGCCTCAAGACCGGCATTTTCGGAAAGCCCAGGAGCAGGGCTTTCCAACAGTGTCAGACTTGTCAGTTTCCCGCCAATACTTTGGGAGATAGAGCCGTTGCTAAATCTTGTTTTCACTCTGTTACAGCTATGTGTACAAAAGTGCCATTAGACA
Organism: Marthasterias glacialis; assembly: GCA_911728455.2. Classification (NCBI taxonomy): domain Eukaryota; kingdom Metazoa; phylum Echinodermata; class Asteroidea; order Forcipulatida; family Asteriidae; genus Marthasterias; species Marthasterias glacialis. The sequence goes on along the minus strand of OU452237.1, from coordinate 4,329,173 downwards.
GGCGTTTGAAGCGCATTCGGAGCAGCCCCGCTCCCTGGTGATTTCAAGGCGGAAAATGCCCCTGGCTGGCCAAGAAAACCAGATTTTCAGATGCAGGACTATGGCAGCTAACTGCAGGTACAAGAAATTTCTCTCTAGCCCCATTATTCCTGGAGTTATTGGCCGTGGCGCTGCCCACTTCTTTTTTCGGCGTTTTTTCTGGCTTCGGTCCAGCACACACGTAGCAGCCTTGGCTATTGTTGACGTACACACAGCATGGACGTATGCACTGGACATCCTCGGGGTGTCCTCACTCCGCGGTCCCTGGCATCCTCCCTGTTTATTCTGCAGCCTCGAGACCAGCATTTTCGGAAAGCCCAGGATCAGGGCTTTCCAACAGTGTTAGACTTGTCAGTTTCCTGCCAATACTTTGGGAGATAGAGCCGTTGCTAAATCTTGTTTTCACTCTGTTACAGCTTTGTGTAGAAAAGTGCCATTAGACAGGCGTTTGAAGCGCATTCGGAGAAGCCCTGCTCCCTGGTGATTTTAAGGCGGAAAATGCCCCTGGCTGGCCAAGAAAACCAGATTTTCAGATGCAGAACTATGGCAGCTAACTGCAGGTACAAGAAATTTCTCTCTAGCCCCATTATTTCTGGAGTTATTGGCCGTGTCGCTGCCCACTTCTTTTTTCGGCGTTTTTTTTCTGGCTTCGGTCCAGCACACACATAGCAGCCTTGGCTATTGTTGACGTACACACAGCATGGACGTATGCACTGGACATCCTCGGGGTGTCCTCACTCCGCGGTCCCTGGCATCCTCCCTGTTTTTTCTGCAGCCTCAAGACCGGCATTTTCGGAAAGCCCAGGATCAGGGCTTTCCAACAGTGTCAGACTTGTCAGTTTCCCGCCAATACTTTGGGAGATAGAGCCGTTGCTATATCTTGTTTTCACTCTGTTACAGCTTTGTGTACAAAAGTGCCTTTAGACAGGCGTTTGAAGCGCATTCGGAGCAGCCCCGCTCCCTGGTGAGTTCAAGGCGGAAAATGCCCCTGGCTGTCCAAGAAAATCAGATTTTCAGATGCAGGACTATGGCAGCTAACTGCAGGTACAAGAAATTTCTCTCTAGCCCCATTATTTCTGGAGTTATTGGCCGTGGCGCTGCCCACTTCTTTTTTCGGCGTTTTTTTTTTGCTGGCTTCGGTCCAGCACACACGTACCAGCCTTGGCTATTGTTGACGTACACACAGCATGGACGTATGCACTGGACATCCTCGGGGTGTCCTCACTCCGCGGTCCCTGGCATCCTCCCTGTTTATCCTGCAGCCTCAAGACCGGCATTTTCGGAAAGCCCAGGAGCAGGGCTTTCCAACAGTGTCAGACTTGTCAGTTTCCCGCCAATACTTTGGGAGATAGAGCCGTTGCTAAATCTTGTTTTCACTCTGTTACAGCTATGTGTACAAAAGTGCCATTAGACAGGCGTTTGAAGCGCATTCGGAGCAGCCCCGTTCCCTGGTGATTTCAAGGCGGAAAATGCCCCTGGCTGGCCAAGAAAACCAGATTTTCAGATGCAGGACTATGGCAGCTAACTGCAGGTACAAGAAATTTCTCTCTAGCCCCATTATTCCTGGAGTTATTGGCCGTGGCGCTGCCCACTTCTTTTTTCGGCGTTTTTTTCTGGCTTCGGTCCAGCACACACGTAGCAGCCTTGGCTATTGTTGACGTACACACAGCATGGACGTATGCACTGGACATCCTCGGGGTGTCCTCACTCCGCGGTCCCTGGCATCCTCCCTGTTTATTCTGCAGCCTCGAGACCAGCATTTTCGGAAAGCCCAGGATCAGGGCTTTCCAACAGTGTTAGACTTGTCAGTTTCCTGCCAATACTTTGGGAGATAGAGCCGTTGCTAAATCTTGTTTTCACTCTGTTACAGCTTTGTGTAGAAAAGTGCCATTAGACAGGCGTTTGAAGCGCATTCGGAGAAGCCCTGCTCCCTGGTGATTTTAAGGCGGAAAATGCCCCTGGCTGGCCAAGAAAACCAGATTTTCAGATGCAGAACTATGGCAGCTAACTGCAGGTACAAGAAATTTCTCTCTAGCCCCATTATTTCTGGAGTTATTGGCCGTGTCGCTGCCCACTTCTTTTTTCGGCGTTTTTTTTCTGGCTTCGGTCCAGCACACACATAGCAGCCTTGGCTATTGTTGACGTACACACAGCATGGACGTATGCACTGGACATCCTCGGGGTGTCCTCACTCCGCGGTCCCTGGCATCCTCCCTGTTTTTTCTGCAGCCTCAAGACCGGCATTTTCGGAAAGCCCAGGATCAGGGCTTTCCAACAGTGTCAGACTTGTCAGTTTCCCGCCAATACTTTGGGAGATAGAGCCGTTGCTATATCTTGTTTTCACTCTGTTACAGCTTTGTGTACAAAAGTGCCATTAGACAGGCGTTTGAAGCGCATTCGGAGCAGCCCCGCTCCCTGGTGAGTTCAAGGCGGAAAATGCCCCTGGCTGTCCAAGAAAACCAGATTTTCAGATGCAGGACTATGGCAGCTAACTGCAGGTACAAGAAATTTCTCTCTAGCCCCATTATTTCTGGAGTTATTGGCCGTGGCGCTGCCCACTTCTTTTTTCGGCGTTTTTTTCTGGCTTCGGTCCAGCACACACGTAGCAGCCTTGGCTATTGTTGACGTACACACAGCATGGACGTATGCACTGGACATCCTCGGGGTGTCCTCACTCCGCGGTCCCTGGCATCCTCCCTGTTTTTTCTGCAGCCTCAAGACCGGCATTTTCGGAAAGCCCAGGCGCAGGGCTTTCCAACAGTGTCAGACTTGTCAGTTTCCCGCCAATACTTTGGGAGATAGACCCGTTCCTAAATCTTGTTTTCACTCTGTTACAGGTTTGTGTACAAAAGTGCCATTAGACAGGCGTTTGAAGCGCATTCGGAGCAGCCCCGCTCCCTGGTGATTTCAAGGCGGAAAATGCCCCTGGCTGGCCAAGAAAACCAGATTTTCAGATGCAGGACTATGGCAGTTAACTGCAGGTACAAGACATTTCTCTCTAGCCCCATTATTTCTTGAGTTATTGGCCGTGGCGCTGCCCACTTCTTTTTTCGGCGGGTTTTCTTTTCTGGCTTCGGTCCAGCACACACGTAGCAGCCTTGGCTATTGTTGACGTACACACAGCATGGACGTATGCACTGGACATCCTCGGGGTGTCCTCACTCCGCGGTCCCTGGCATCCTCCCTGTTTATCCTGCAGCCTCGTGACCGGCATTTTTCGGAAAGCCCAGGATCAGGGCTTTCCAACAGTGTCAGACTTGTCAGTTTCCCGCCAATACTTTGGGAGATAGAGCCGTTCCTAAATCTTGTTTTCACTCTGTTACAGCTTTGTGTACAAAAGTGCCATTAGACAGGCGTTTGAAGCGCATTCGGAGCAGCCCCGCTCCCTGGTGATTTCAAGGCGGAAAATGCCCCTGGCTGGCCAAGAAAACCAGATTTTCAGATGCAGGACTATGGCAGCTAACTGCAGGTACAAGAAATTTCTCTCTAGCCCCATTATTTCTGGAGTTATTGGCCGTGGCGCTGCCCACTTCTTTTTTAAAGTTTTTTTCTGGCTTCGGTCCAGCACACACGTAGCAGCCTTGTCTATTGTTGACGTACACACAGCATGGACGTATGCACTGGACATCCTCGGGGTGTCCTCACTCCGCGGTCCCTGGCATCCTTCCTGTTTATTGTGCAGCCTCGAGACCGGCATTTTCGGAAAGCCAAGGATCAGGGCTTTCCAACAGTGTCAGACTTGTCAGTTTCCCGCCAATACTTTGGGAGATAGAGCCGTTCCTAAATCTTGTTTTCACTCTGTTAAAGCTTTGTGTACAAAAGTGCCATTAGACAGGCGTTTGAAGCGCATTTGGAGCAGCCCTGCTCCCTGGTGATTTCAAGGCGGAAAATGCCCCTGGCTGGCCAAGAAAACCAGATTTTCAGATGCAGGACTATGGCAGCTAACTGCAGGTACAAGAAATTTCTCTCTAGCCCCATTATTTCTGGAGTTATTGGCCGTGGCGCTGCCCACTTCTTTTTTCGGCATTTTTTTCTGGCTTCGGTCCAGCACACACGTAGCAGCCTTGGCTATTGTTGACGTACACACAGCATGGACGTATGCACTGGACATCCTCGGGGTGTCCTCACTCCGCGGTCCCTGGCATCCTCCCTGTTTTTTCTGCAGCCTCAAGACCGGCATTTTCGGAAAGCCCAGGCGCAGGGCTTTCCAACAGTGTCAGACTTGTCAGTTTCCCGCCAATACTTTGGGAGATAGACCCGTTCCTAAATCTTGTTTTCACTCTGTTACAGGTTTGTGTACAAAAGTGCCATTAGACAGGCGTTTGAAGCGCATTCGGAGCAGCCCCGCTCCCTGGTGATTTCAAGGCGGAAAATGCCCCTGGCTGGCCAAGAAAACCAGATTTTCAGATGCAGGACTATGGCAGTTAACTGCAGGTACAAGACATTTCTCTCTAGCCCCATTATTTCTTGAGTTATTGGCCGTGGCGCTGCCCACTTCTTTTTTCGGCGGGTTTTCTTTTCTGGCTTCGGTCCAGCACACACGTAGCAGCCTTGGCTATTGTTGACGTACACACAGCATGGACGTATGCACTGGACATCCTCGGGGTGTCCTCACTCCGCGGTCCCTGGCATCCTCCCTGTTTATCCTGCAGCCTCGTGACCGGCATTTTTCGGAAAGCCCAGGATCAGGGCTTTCCAACAGTGTCAGACTTGTCAGTTTCCCGCCAATACTTTGGGAGATAGAGCCGTTCCTAAATCTTGTTTTCACTCTGTTACAGCTTTGTGTACAAAAGTGCCATTAGACAGGCGTTTGAAGCGCATTCGGAGCAGCCCCGCTCCCTGGTGATTTCAAGGCGGAAAATGCCCCTGGCTGGCCAAGAAAACCAGATTTTCAGATGCAGGACTATGGCAGCTAACTGCAGGTACAAGAAATTTCTCTCTAGCCCCATTATTTCTGGAGTTATTGGCCGTGGCGCTGCCCACTTCTTTTTTAAAGGTTTTTTCTGGCTTCGGTCCAGCACACACGTAGCAGCCTTGTCTATTGTTGACGTACACACAGCATGGACGTATGCACTGGACATCCTCGGGGTGTCCTCACTCCGCGGTCCCTGGCATCCTTCCTGTTTATTGTGCAGCCTCGAGACCGGCATTTTCGGAAAGCCAAGGATCAGGGCTTTCCAACAGTGTCAGACTTGTCAGTTTCCCGCCAATACTTTGGGAGATAGAGCCGTTCCTAAATCTTGTTTTCACTCTGTTAAAGCTTTGTGTACAAAAGTGCCATTAGACAGGCGTTTGAAGCGCATTTGGAGCAGCCCTGCTCCCTGGTGATTTCAAGGCGGAAAATGCCCCTGGCTGGCCAAGAAAACCAGATTTTCAGATGCAGGACTATGGCAGCTAACTGCAGGTACAAGAAATTTCTCTCTAGCCCCATTATTTCTGGAGTTATTGGCCGTGGCGCTGCCCACTTCTTTTTTCGGCATTTTTTTCTGGCTTCGGTCCAGCACACACGTAGCAGCCTTGGCTATTGTTGACGTACACACAGCATGGACGTATGCACTGGACATCCTCGGGGTGTCCTCACTCCGCGGTCCCTGGCATCCTCCCTGTTTTTTCTGCAGCCTCAAGACCGGCATTTTCGGAAAGCCCAGGCGCAGGGCTTTCCAACAGTGTCAGACTTGTCAGTTTCCCGCCAATACTTTGGGAGATAGACCCGTTCCTAAATCTTGTTTTCACTCTGTTACAGGTTTGTGTACAAAAGTGCCATTAGACAGGCGTTTGAAGCGCATTCGGAGCAGCCCCGCTCCCTGGTGATTTCAAGGCGGAAAATGCCCCTGGATGGCCAAGAAAACCAGATTTTCAGATGCAGGACTATGGCAGTTAACTGCAGGTACAAGACATTTCTCTCTAGCCCCATTATTTCTTGAGTTATTGGCCGTGGCGCTGCCCACTTCTTTTTTCGGCGGGTTTTCTTTTCTGGCTTCGGTCCAGCACACACGTAGCAGCCTTGGCTATTGTTGACGTACACACAGCATGGACGTATGCACTGGACATCCTCGGGGTGTCCTCACTCCGCGGTCCCTGGCATCCTCCCTGTTTATCCTGCAGCCTCGTGACCGGCATTTTTCGGAAAGCCCAGGATCAGGGCTTTCCAACAGTGTCAGACTTGTCAGTTTCCCGAAAATACTTTGGGAGATAGAGCCGTTGCTAAATCTTGTTTTCACTCTGTTACAGCTTTGTGTACAAAAGTGCCATTAGACAGGCGTTTGAAGCGCATTCGGAGCAGCCCCGCTCCCTGGTGATTTCAAGGCGGAAAATGCCCCTGGCTGGCCAAGAAAACCAGATTTTCAGATGCAGGACTATGGCAGCTAACTGCAGGTACAAGAAATTTCTCTCTAGCCCCATTATTCCTGGAGTTATTGGCCGTGGCGCTGCCCACTTATTTTTTCGGCGTTTTTTCTGGCTTCGGTCCAGCACACACGTAGCAGCCTTGGCTATTGTTGACGTACACACAGCATGGACGTATGCACTGGACATCCTCGGGGTGTCCTCACTCCGCGGTCCCTGGCATCCTCCCTGTTTATCCTGCAGCCTCGTGACCGGCATTTTTCGGAAAGCCCAGGATCAGGGCTTTCCAACAGTGTCAGACTTGTCAGTTTCCCGCCAATACTTTGGGAGATAGAGCCGTTCCTAAATCTTGTTTTCACTCTGTTACAGCTTTGTGTACAAAAGTGCCATTAGACAGGCGTTTGAAGCGCATTCGGAGCAGCCCCGCTCCCTGGTGATTTCAAGGCGGAAAATGCCCCTGGCTGGCCAAGAAAACCAGATTTTCAGATGCAGGACTATGGCAGCTAACTGCAGGTACAAGAAATTTCTCTCTAGCCCCATTATTTCTGGAGTTATTGGCCGTGGCGCTGCCCACTTCTTTTTTCAAGGTTTTTTCTGGCTTCGGTCCAGCACACACGTAGCAGCCTTGTCTATTGTTGACGTACACACAGCATGGACGTATGCACTGGACATCCTCGGGGTGTCCTCACTCCGCGGTCCCTGGCATCCTCCCTGTTTATTGTGCAGCCTCGAGACCGGCATTTTCGGAAAGCCAAGGATCAGGGCTTTCCAACAGTGTCAGACTTGTCAGTTTCCCGCCAATACTTTGGGAGATAGAGCCGTTCCTAAATGTTGTTTTCACTCTGTTACAGCTTTGTGTACAAAAGTGCCATTAGACAGGCGTTTGAAGCGCATTTGGAGCAGCCCTGCTCCCTGGTGATTTCAAGGCGGAAAATGCCCCTGGCTGGCCAAGAAAACCAGATTTTCAGATTCAGGACTATGGCAGCTAACTGCAGGTACAAGAAATTTCTCTCTAGCCCCATTATTTCTGGAGTTATTGGCCGTGGCGCTGCCCACTTCTTTTTTCAAGGTTTTTTCTGGCTTCGGTCCAGCACACACGTAGCAGCCTTGTCTATTGTTGACGTACACACAGCATGGACGTATGCACTGGACATCCTCGGGGTGTCCTCACTCCGCGGTCCCTGGCATCCTCCCTGTTTATCCTGCAGCCTCAAGACCGGCATTTTCGGAAAGCCCAGGAGCAGGGCTTTCCAACAGTGTCAGACTTGTCAGTTTCCCGCCAATACTTTGGGAGATAGAGCCGTTGCTAAATCTTGTTTTCACTCTGTTACAGCTATGTGTACAAAAGTGCCATTAGACAGGCGTTTGAAGCGCATTCGGAGCAGCCCCGCTCCCTGGTGATTTCAAGGCGGAAAATGCCCCTGGCTGGCCAAGAAAACCAGATTTTCAGATGCAGGACTATGGCAGCTAACTGCAGGTACAAGAAATTTCTCTCTAGCCCCATTATTCCTGGAGTTATTGGCCGTGGCGCTGCCCACTTATTTTTTCGGCGTTTTTTCTGGCTTCGGTCCAGCACACACGTAGCAGCCTTGGCTATTGTTGACGTACACACAGCATGGACGTATGCACTGGACATCCTCGGGGTGTCCTCACTCCGCGGTCCCTGGCATCCTCCCTGTTTATCCTGCAGCCTCGTGACCGGCATTTTTCGGAAAGCCCAGGCTCAGGGCTTTCCAACAGTGTCAGACTTGTCAGTTTCCCGCCAATACTTTGGGAGATAAAGCCGTTGCTAAATCTTGTTTTCACACTGTTACAGCTTTGTGTACAAAAGTGCCATTAGACAGGCGTTTGAAGCGCATTCGGAGCAGCCCCGCTCCCTGGTGATTTCAAGGCGGAAAATGCCCCTGGCTGGCCAAGAAAACCAGATTTTCAGATGCAGGACTATGGCAGCTAATTGCAGGTACAAGAAATTTCTCTCTAGCCCCATTATTTCTGGAGTTATTGGCCGTGGCGCTGCCCACTTCTTTTTTCGACGGTTTTTTTTCTGGCTTCGGTCCAGCACACACGTAGCAGCCTTGGCTATTGTTGACGTACACACAGCATGGACGTATGCACTGGACATCCTCGGGGTGTCCTCACTCCGCAGTCCCTGGCATCCTCCCTGTTTATCCTGCAGCCTCAAGACCGGCATTTTCGGAAAGCCCAGGAGCAGGGCTTTCCAACAGTGTCAGACTTGTCAGTTTCCCGCCAATACTTTGGGAGATAGAGCCGTTGCTAAATCTTGTTTTCACTCTGTTACAGCTTTGTGTACAAAAGTGCCATTAGACAGGCGTTTGAAGCGCATTCGGAGCAGCCCCGCTCCCTGGTGATTTCAAGGCGGAAAATGCCCCTGGCTGGCCAAGAAAACCAGATTTTCAGATGCAGGACTATGGCAGCTAACTGCAGGTACAAGAAATTTCTCTCTAGCCCCATTATTTCTGGAGTTATTGGCCGTGGCGCTGCCCACTTCTTTTTTCAACGGTTTTTTTTCTGGCTTCGGTCCAGCACACACGTAGCAGCCTTGGCTATTGTTGACGTACACACAGCATGGACGTATGCACTGGACATCCTCGGGGTGTCCTCACTCCGCAGTCCCTGGCATCCTCCCTGTTTATCCTGCAGCCTCAAGACTGGCATTTTCGGAAAGCCAAGGAGCAGGGCTTTCCAACAGTGTCAGACTTGTCAGTTTCCCGCCAATACTGTGGGAGATAGAGCCATTGCTAAATCTTGTTTTCACTCTGTTACAGCTTTGTGTACAAAAGTGCCATTAGACAGGCGTTTGAAGCGCATTCGGAACAGCCCCGCTCCCTGGTGATTTCAAGGCGGAAAATGCCCCTGGCTGGCCAAGAAAACCAGATTTTCAGATGCAGGACTATGGCAGCTAACTGCAGGTACAAGAAATTTCTCACTAGCCCCATTATTCCTGGAGTTATTGGCCGTGGCGCTGCCCACTTCTTTTTTCGGCGTTTTTTTCTGGCTTCGGTCCAGCACACACGTAGCAGCCTTGGCTATTGTTGACGTACACACAGCATGGACGTATGCACTGGACATCCTCGGGGTGTCCTCACTCCGCGGTCCCTGGCATCCTCCCTGTTTATCCTGCAGCCTCGTGACCGGCATTTTTCGGAAAGCCCAGTATCAGGGCTTTCCAACAGTGTCAGACTTGTCAGTTTCCCGCCAATACTTTGGGAGATAGAGCCGTTGCTAAATCTTGTTTTCACTCTGTTACAGCTTTGTGTACAAAAGTGCCATTAGACAGGCGTTTGAAGCGCATTCGGAGCAGCCCCACTCCCTGGTGATTTCAAGGCGGAAAATGCCCATGGCTTTCCGAGAAAACCAGATTTTCAGATGCAGGACTATGGCAGCTAACTGCAGGTACAAGAAATTTCTCTCTAGCCCCATTATTTCTGGAGTTATTGGCCGTGGCGCTGCCCACTTCTTTTTTCGGCGTTTTTTTCTGGCTTCGGTCCAGCACACACGTAGCAGCCTTGGCTATTGTTGACGTACACACAGCATGGACGTATGCACTGGACATCCTCGGGGTGTCCTCACTCCGCCTTCCCTGGCATCCTCCCTGTTTATCCTGCAGCCTCGAGACCGGCATTTTCGGAAAGCCCAGGAGCAGGGCTTTCCAACAGTGTCAGACTTGTCAGTTTCCCGCCAATACTTTGGGAGATAGAGCCGTTGCTAAATCTTGTTTTCACTCTGTTACAGCTTTGTGTACAAAAGTGCCATTAGACAGGCGTTTGAAGCGCATTCGGAGCAGCCCCGCTCCCTGGTGATTTCAAGGCGGAAAATGCCCCTGGCTGTCCAAGAAAACCAGATTTTCAGATGCAGGACTATGGCAGCTAACTGCAGGTACAAGAAATTTCTCTCTAGCCCCATTATTTCTGGAGTTATTGGCCGTGGCGCTGCCCACTTCTTTTTTCGGCGTTTTTTTCTGGCTTCGGTCCAGCACACACGTAGCAGCCTTGGCTATTGTTGACGTACACACAGCATGGACGTATGCACTGGACATCCTCGGGGTGTCCTCACTTCGCAGTCCCTGGCATCCTCCCTTATCATTCTGCAGCCTCAAGACCGGCATTTTCGGAAAGCCCAGGAGCAGGGCTTTCCAACAGTGTCAGACTTGTCAGTTTCCCGCCAATACTTTGGGAGATAGAGCCGTTGCTATATCTTGTTTTCACTCTGTTACAGCTTTGTGTACAAAAGTGCCATTAGACAGGCGTTTGAAGCGCATTCGGAGCAGCCCCGCTCCCTGGTGATTTCAAGGCGGAAAATGCCCCTGGCTGGCCAAGAAAACCAGATTTTCAGATGCAGGACTATGGCAGCTAACTGCAGGTACAAGAAATTTCTCTCTAGCCCCATTATTTCTGGAGTTATTGGCCGTGGCGCTGCCCACTTCTTTTTTCGGCGTTTTTTTCTGGCTTCGGTCCAGCACACACGTAGCAGCCTTAGCTATTGTTGACGTACACACAGCATGGACGTATGCACTGGACATCCTCGGGGTGTCCTCACTCCGCGGTCCCTGGCATCCTCCCTGTTTATCTTGCAGCCTCGAGACCGGCATTTTCGGAAAGCCCAGGAGTAGGGCTTTCCAACAGTGTCAGACTTGTCAGTTTCCCTCCAATACTTTGGGAGATAGAGCCGTTGCTAAATCTTGTTTTCACTCTGTTACAGCTTTGTGTACAAAAGTGCCATTAGACAGGCGTTTGAAGCGCATTCGGAGCAGCCCCGCTCCCTGGTGATTTCAAGGCGGAAAATGCCCCTGGCTGTCCAAGAAAACCAGATTTTCAGATGCAGGACTATGGCAGCTAACTGCAGGTACAAGAAATTTCTCTCTAGCCCCATTATTTCTGGAGTTATTGGCCGTGGCGCTGCCCACTTCTTTTTTCGGCGTTTTTTTCTGGCTTCGGTCCAGCACACACGTAGCAGCCTTGGCTATTGTTGACGTACACACAGCATGGACGTATGCACTGGACATCCTCGGGGTGTCCTCACTCCGCCTTCCCTGGCATCCTCCCTGTTTATCCTGCAGCCTCAAGACCGGCATTTTCGGAAAGCCCAGGAGCAGGGCTTTCCAACAGTGTCAGACTTGTCAGTTTCCCGCCAATACTTTGGGAGATAGAGCCGTTGCTAAATCTTGTTTTCACTCTGTTAGAGCTTTGTGTACAAAAGTGCCATTAGACAGGCGTTTGAAGCGCTTTCGGAGCAGCCCCGCTCCCTGGTGATTTCAAGGCGGAAAATGCCCCTGGCTGGCCAAGAAAACCAGATTTTCAGATGCAGGACTATGGCAGCTAACTGCAGGTACAAGAAATTTCTCTCTAGCCCCATTATTTCTGGAGTTATTGGCCGTGGCGCTGCCCACTTCTTTTTTCGGCGGTTTTTTTTCTGGCTTCGGTCCAGCACACACGTAGCAGCCTTGGCTATTGTTGACGTACACACAGCATGGACGTATGCACTGGACATCCTCGGGGTGTCCTCACTCTGCAGTCCCTGGCATCCTCCCTGTTTATCTTGCAGCCTCAAGACCGGCATTTTCGGAAAGCCCAGGAGCAGGGCTTTCCAACAGTGTCAGACTTGTCAGTTTCCCGCCAATACTTTGGGAGATAGAGCCGTTGCTATATCTTGTTTTCACTCTGTTACAGCTTTGTGTACAAAAGTGCCATTAGACAGGCGTTTGAAGCGCATTCGGAGCAGCCCCGCTCCCTGGTGATTTCAAGGCGGAAAATGCCCCTGGCTGGCCAAGAAAACCAGATTTTCAGATGCAGGACTATGGCAGCTAACTGCAGGTACAAAAGTGCCATTAGACAGGCGTTTGAAGCGCATTCGGAGCTGCCCCGCTCCCTGGTGATTTCAAGGCGGAAAATGCCCCTGGCTGGCCAAGAAAACCAGATTTTCAGATGCAGGACTATGGCAGCTAACTGCAGGTACAAGAAAATTCTCTCTAGCCCCATTATTTCTGGAGTTATTGGCCGTGGCGCTGCCCACTTCTTTTTTCGGCGTTTTTTCTGGCTTCGGTCCAGCACACACGTAGCAGCCTTGGCTATTGTTGACGTACACACAGCATGGACGTATGCACTGGACATCCTCGGGGTGTCCTCACTCTGCAGTCCCTGGCATCCTCCCTGTTTATCCTGCAGCCTCAAGACCGGCATTTTCGGAAAGCCCAGGAGCAGGGCTTTCCAACAGTGTCAGACTTGTCAGTTTCCCGCCAATACTTTGGGAGATAGAGCCGTTGCTATATCTTGTTTTCACTCTGTTACAGCTTTGTGTACAAAAGTGCCATTAGACAGGCGTTTGAAGCGCATTCGGAGCAGCCCCGCTCCCTGGTGATTTCAAGGCGGAAAATGCCCCTGGCTGGCCAAGAAAACCAAATTTTCAGATGCAGGACTATGGCAGCTAACTGCAGGTACAAGAAATTTCTCTCTAGCCCCATTATTTCTGGAGTTATTGGCCGTGGCGCTGCCCACTTCTTTTTTCGGAATTTTTTCTGGCTTCGGTCCAGCACACACGTAGCAGCCTTGGCTATTGTTGACGTACACACAGCATGGACGTATGCACTGGACATCCTCAGGGTGTCCTCACTCCGCGGTCCCTGGCATCCTCCCTGTTTATTTTGCAGCCTCGAGACCGGCATTTTCGGAAAGCCCAGGAGCAGGGCTTTCCAACAGTGTCAGACTTGTCAGTTTCCCGCCAATACTTTGGGAGATAGAGCCGTTGCTAAATCTTGTTTTCACTCTGTTACAGCTTTGTGTACAAAAGTGCCATTAGACAGGCGTTTGAAGCGCATTCGGAGCAGCCCCGCTCCCTGGTGATTTCAAGGCGGAAAATGCCCCTGGCTGGCCAAGAAAACCAGATTTTCAGATGCAGGACTATGGCAGCTAACTGCAGGTACAAGAAATTTCTCTCTAGCCCCATTATTTCTGGAGTTATTGGCCGTGGCGCTGCCCACTTCTTTTTTCGGCGTTTTTTCTGGCTTCGGTCCAGCACACGTAGCAGCCTTGGCTATTGTTGACGTACACACAGCATGGACGTATGCACTGGATATCCTCGGGGTGTCCTCACTCTGCAGTCCCTGGCATCCTCCCTGTTTATCCTGCAGCCTCAAGACCGGCATTTTCGGAAAGCCCAGGAGCAGGGCTTTCCAACAGTGTCAGACTTGTCAGTTTCCCGCCAATACTTTGGGAGATAGAGCCGTTGCTATATCTTGTTTTCACTCTGTTACAGCTTTGTGTACAAAAGTGCCATTAGACAGGCGTTTGAAGCGCATTCGGAGCAGCCCCGCTCCCTGGTAATTTCAAGGCGGAAAATGCCCCTGGCTGGCCAAAAAAACCAGATTTTCAGATGCAGGACTATGGCAGCTAACTGCAGGTACAAGAAATTTCTCTCTAGCCCCATTATTTCTGGAGTTATTGGCCGTGGCGCTGCCCACTTCTTTTTTCGGCGTTTTTTTCTGGCTTCGGTCCAGCACACACGTAGCAGCCTTGGCTATTGTTGACGTACACACAGCATGGACGTATGCACTGGACATCCTCGGGGTGTCCTCACTTCGCAGTCCCTGGCATCCTCCCTGTTTTGTCTGCAGCCTCAAGACCGGCATTTTCGGAAAGCCCAGGAGCAGGGCTTTCCAACAGTGTCAGACTTGTCAGTTTCCCGCCAATACTTTGGGAGATAGAGCCGTTGCTATATCTTGTTTTCACTCTGTTACAGCTTTGTGTACAAAAGTGCCATTAGACAGGCGTTTGAAGCGCATTCGGAGCAGCCCCGCTCCCTGGTGATTTCAAGGCGGAAAATGCCCCTGGCTGGCCAAGAAAACCAGATTTTCAGATGCAGGACTATGGCAGCTAACTGCAGGTACAAGAAATTTCTCTCTAGCCCCATTATTTCTGGAGTTATTGGCCGTGGCGCTGCCCACTTCTTTTTTCGGAATTTTTTCTGGCTTCGGTCCAGCACACACGTAGCAGCCTTGGCTATTGTTGACATACACACAGCATGGACGTATGCACTGGACATCCTCGGGGTGTCCTCACTCCGCGGTCCCTGGCATCCTCCCTGTTTATTCTGCAGCCTCAAGACCGGCATTTTCGGAAAGCCCAGGAGCAGGGCTTTCCAACAGTGTCAGACTTGTCAGTTTCCCGCCAATACTTTGGGAGATAGAGCCGTTGCTATATCTTGTTTTCACTCTGTTACAGCTTTGTGTACAAAAGTGCCATTAGACAGGCGTTTGAAGCGCATTCGGAGCAGCCCCGCTCCCTGGTGATTTCAAGGCGGAAAATGCCCCTGGCTGGCCAAGAAAACCAGATTTTCAGATGCAGGACTATGGCAGCTAACTGCAGGTACAAGAAATTTCTCTCTAGCCCCATTATTTCTGGAGTTATTGGCCGTGGCGCTGCCCACTTCTTTTTTCGGCGTTTTTTTCTGGCTTCGGTCCAGCACACACGTAGCAGCCTTGGCTATTGTTGACGTACACACAGCATGGACGTATGCACTGGACATCCTCGGGGTGTCCTCACTCCGCGGTCCCTGGCATCCTCCCTGTTTATCTTGCAGCCTCGAGACCGGCATTTTCGGAAAGCCCAGAGTAGGGCTTTCCAAAAGTGTCAGACTTGTCAGTTTCCCGCCAATACTTTGGGAGATAGAGCCGTTGCTAAATCTTGTTTTCACTCTGTTACAGCTTTGTGTACAAAAGTGCCATTAGACAGGCGTTTGAAGCGCATTCGGAGCAGCCCCGCTCCCTGGTGATTTCAAGGCGGAAAATGCCCCTGGCTGTCCAAGAAAACCAGATTTTCAGATGCATGACTATGGCAGCTAACTGCAGGTACAAGAAATTTCTCTCTAGCCCCATTATTTCTGGAGTTATTGGCCGTGGCGCTGCCCACTTCTTTTTTCGGCGTTTTTTCTGGCTTCGGTCCAGCACACACGTAGCAGCCTTGGCTATTGTTGACGTACACACAGCATGGACGTATGCACTGGACATCCTCGGGGTGTCCTCACTTCGCAGTCCCTGGCATCCTCCCTGTTTTGTCTGCAGCCTCAAGACCGGCATTTTCGGAAAGCCCAGGAGCAGGGCTTTCCAACAGTGTCAGACTTGTCAGTTTCCCGCCAATACTTTGGGAGATAGAGCCGTTGCTATATCTTGTTTTCACTCTGTTACAGCTTTGTGTACAAAAGTGCCATTAGACAGGCGTTTGAAGCGCATTCGGAGCAGCCCCGCTCCCTGGTGATTTCAAGGCGGAAAATGCCCCTGGCTGGCCAAGAAAACCAGATTTTCAGATGCAGGACTATGGCAGCTAACTGCAGGTACAAGAAATTTCTCTCTAGCCCCATTATTTCTGGAGTTATTGGCCGTGGCGCTGCCCACTTCTTTTTTCGGCGTTTTTTTCTGGCTTCGGTCCAGCACACACGTAGCAGCCTTGGCTATTGTTGACGTACACTAAGCATGGACGTATGCACTGGACATCCTCGCGGTGTCCTCACTCCGCGGTCCCTGGCATCCTCCCTATTTATCTTGCAGCCTCGAGACCGGCATTTTCGGAAAGCCCAGGAGTAGGGCTTTCCAAAAGTGTCAGACTTGTCATTTTCCCGCCAATACTTTGGGAGATAGAGCCGTTGCTAAATCTTGTTTTCACTCTGTTACAGCTTTGTGTACAAAAGTGCCATTAGACAGGCGTTTGAAGCGCATTCGGAGCAGCCCCGCTCCCTGGTGATTTCAAGGCGGAAAATGCCCCTGGCTGTCCAAGAAAACCAGATTTTCAGATGCAGGACTATGGCAGCTAACTGCAGGTACAAGAAATTTCTCTCTAGCCCCATTATTTCTGGAGTTATTGGCCGTGGCGCTGCCCACTTCTTTTTTCGGCCTTTTTTTCTGGCTTCGGTCCAGCACACACGTAGCAGCCTTGGCTATTGTTGACGTACACACAGCATGGACGTATGCACTGGACATCCTCGGGGTGTCCTCACTTCGCGGTCCCTGGCATCCTCACTGTTTATTCTGCAGCCTCAAGACTGGCATTTTCGGAAAGCCCAGGATCAGGGCTTTTCAACAGTGTCAGACTTGTCAGTTTCCCGCCAATACTTTGGGAGATAGAGCCGTTGCTAAATCTTGTTTTCACTCTCTTACAGCTTTGTGTACAAAAGTGCCATTAGACAGGCGTTTGAAGCGCAATCGGAGCAGCCCCGCTCCCTGGTGATTTCAAGGCGGAAAATGCCCCTGGCTGGCCAAGAAAACCAGATTTCAGATGCAGGACTATGGCAGCTAACTGCAGGTACAAGAAATTGCTCTCTAGCCCCATTATTTCTGGAGTTATTGGCCGTGGCGCTGCCCACTTCTTTTTTCGGCGTTTTTTTTCTGGCTTCGGTCCAGCACACACGTAGCAGCCTTGGCTATTGTTGACGTACACACAGCATGGACGTATGCACTGGACATCCTCGGGGTGTCCTCACTCCGCGGTCCCTGGCATCCTCCCTGTTTATTCTGCAGCCTCAAGACCGGCATTTTCGGAAAGCCCAGGAGCAGGGCTTTCCAACAGTGTCAGACTTGTCAGTTTCCCGCCAATACTTTGGGAGATAGAGCCGTTGCTAAATCTTGTTTTCACTCTGTTACAGCTTTGTGTACAAAAGTGCCATTAGACAGGCGTTTGAAGCGCATTCGGAGCAGCCCCGCTCCCGGGTGATTTCAAGGCGGAAAATGCCCCTGGCTGTCCAAGAAAACCAGATTTTCAGATGCAGGACTATGGCAGCTAACTGCAGGTACAAGAAATTTCTCTCTAGCCCCATTATTTCTGGAGTTATTGGCCGTGGCGCTGCCCACTTCTTTTTTCGGCGTTTTTTTTCTGGCTTCGGTCCAGCACACACGTAGCAGCCTTGGCTATTGTTGACGTACACACAGCATGGACGTATGCACTGGACATCCTCGGGGTGTCCTCACTCCACGGTCCCTGGCATCCTCCCTGTTTATCCTGCAGCCTCAAGACCGGAATTTTCGGAAAGCCCAGGAGCAGGGCTTTCCAACAGTGTCAGACTTGTCAGTTTCCCGCCAATACTTTGGGAGATAGAGCCGTTGCTAAATCTTGTTTTCACTCTGTTACAGCTTTGTGTACAAAAGTGCCATTAGACAGGCGTTTGAAGCGCATTCGGAGCAGCCCACTCCCTGGTGATTTCAAGGCGGAAAATGCCCCTGGCTGGCCAAGAAAACCGGATTTTCAGATGTAGGACTATGGCAGCTAACTGCAGGTACAAGAAATTTCTCTCTAGCCCCATTATTTCTGGAGTTATTGGCCGTGGCGCTGCCCACTTCTTTTTTCGGCGGTTTTTTTTTGCTGGCTTCGGTCCAGCACACACGTAGCAGCCTTGGCTATTGTTGACGTACACACAGCATGGACGTATGCACTGGACATCCTCGGGGTGTCCTCACTCCACGGTCCCTGGCATCCTCCCTGTTTATCCTGCAGCCTCAAGACCGGCATTTTCGGAAAGCCCAGGAGCAGGGCTTTCCAACAGTGTCAGACTTGTCAGTTTCCCGCCAATACTTTGGGAGAAAGAGCCGTTGCTAAATCTTGTTTTCACTCTGTTACAGCTTTGTGTACAAAAGTGCCATTAGACAGGCGTTTGAAGCGCATTCGGAGCAGCCCCGCTCCCTGGTGATTTCAAGGCGGAAAATGCCCCTGGCTGGCCAAGAAAACCAGATTTTCAGATGCAGGACAATGGCAGCTAACTGCAGGTACAAGAAATTTCTCTCTAGCCCCATTATTTCTGGAGTTATTGGCCGTGGCGCTGCCCACTTCTTTTTTCGGCGTTTTTTTCTGGCTTCGGTCCAGCACACACGTAGCAGCCTTGGCTATTGTTGACGTACACACAGCATGGACGTATGCACTGGACATTTTCGGGGTGTCCTCACTCCGCGGTCCCTGGCATCCTCCCTGGTTATCCTGCAGCCTCAAGACCGGCATTTTCGGAAAGCCCAGGAGCAGGGCTTTCCAACAGTGTCAAACTTGTCAGTTTCCCGCCAATACTTTGAGAGATAGAGCCGTTGCTAAATCTTGTTTTCACTCTGTTACAGCTTTGTGTACAAAAGTGCCATTAGACAGGCCTTTAAAGCGCATTCGGAACAGCCCCGCTCCCTGGTGATTTCAAGGCGGAAAATGCCCCTGGCTGGCCAAGAAAACCAGATTTTCAGATGCAGGACAATGGCAGCTAACTGCAGGTACAAGAAATTTCTCTCTAGCCCCATTATTTCTGGAGTTATTGGCCGTGGCGCTGCCCACTTCTTTTTTCGGCGGTTTTTTTTTTGCTGGCTTCGGTCCAGCACACACGTAGCAGCCTTGGCTATTGTTGACGTACACACAGCATGGACGTATGCACTGGACATCCTCGGGGTGTCCTCACTCCACGGTCCCTGGCATCCTCCCTGTTTATCCTGCAGCCTCAAGACCGGCATTTTCGGAAAGCCCAGGAGCAGGGCTTTCCAACAGTGTCAGACTTGTCAGTTTCCCGCCAATACTTTGGGAAATAGAGCCGTTGCTAAATCTTGTTTTCACTCTCTTACAGCTTTGTGTACAAAAGTGCCATTAGACAGGCGTTTGAAGCGCATTCGGAGCAGCCCCGCTCCCTGGTGATTTCAAGGCGGAAAATGCCCCTGGCTGGCTAAGAAATTCAGATTTTCAGATGCAGGACAATGGCAGCTAACTGCAGGTACAAGAAATTTCTCTCTAGCCCCATTATTTCTGGAGTTATTGGCCGTGGCGCTGCCCACTTCTTTTTTCGGCGGTTTTTTTTTTCTGGCTTCGGTCCAGCACACACGTAGCAGCCTTGGCTATTGTTGACGTACACACAGCATGGACGTATGCACTGGACATCCTCGGGGTGTCCTCACTCCGCCTTCCCTGGCATCCTCCCTGTTTATCCTGCAGCCTCAAGACCGGCATTTTCGGAACGCCAAGGAGCAGGGCTTTCCAACAGTGTCAGACTTGTCAGTTTCCCGCCAATACTGTGGGAGATAGAGCCGTTGCTAAATCTTGTTTTCACTCTCTTACAGCTTTGTGTACAAAAGTGCCATTAGACAGGCGTTTGAAGCGCATTCGGAGCAGCCCCGCTCCCTGGTGATTTCAAGGCGGAAAATGCCCCTGGCTGGCCAGGAAAACCAGATTTTCAGATGCAGGACAATGGCAGCTAACTGCAGGTACAAGAAATTTCTCTCTAGCCCCATTATTTCTGGAGTTATTGGCCGTGGCGCTGCCCACTTCTTTTTTCGGCGTTTTTTTTTCTGGCTTCGGTCCAGCACACACGTAGCAGCCTTGGCTATTGTTGACGTACACACAGCATGGACGTATGCACTGGACATCCTCGGGGTGTCCTCACTCCACGGTCCCTGGCATCCTCCCTGTTTATCCTGCAGCCTCAAGACCGGAATTTTCGGAAAGCCCAGGAGCAGGGCTTTCCAACAGTGTCAGACTTGTCAGTTTCCCGCCAATACTTTGGGAGATAGAGCCGTTGCTAAATCTTGTTTTCACTCTGTTACAGCTTTGTGTACAAAAGTGCCATTAGACAGGCGTTTGAAGCGCATTCGGAGCAGCCCACTCCCTGGTGATTTCAAGGCGGAAAATGCCCCTGGCTGGCCAAGAAAACCGGATTTTCAGATGTAGGACTATGGCAGCTAACTGCAGGTACAAGAAATTTCTCTCTAGCCCCATTATTTCTGGAGTTATTGGCCGTGGCGCTGCCCACTTCTTTTTTCGGCGGTTTTTTTTTGCTGGCTTCGGTCCAGCACACACGTAGCAGCCTTGGCTATTGTTGACGTACACACAGCATGGACGTATGCACTGGACATCCTCGGGGTGTCCTCACTCCACGGTCCCTGGCATCCTCCCTGGTTATCCTGCAGCCTCAAGACCGGCATTTTCGGAAAGCCCAGGAGCAGGGCTTTCCAACAGTGTCAGACTTGTCAGTTTCCCGCCAATACTTTGGGAGAAAGAGCCGTTGCTAAATCTTGTTTTCACTCTGTTACAGCTTTGTGTACAAAAGTGCCATTAGACAGGCGTTTGAAGCGCATTCGGAGCAGCCCCGCTCCCTGGTGATTTCAAGGCGGAAAATGCCCCTGGCTGGCCAAGAAAACCAGATTTTCAGATGCAGGACAATGGCAGCTAACTGCAGGTACAAGAAATTTCTCTCTAGCCCCATTATTTCTGGAGTTATTGGCCGTGGCGCTGCCCACTTCTTTTTTCGGCGTTTTTTTTCTGGCTTCGGTCCAGCACACACGTAGCAGCCTTGGCTATTGTTGACGTACACACAGCATGGACGTATGCACTGGACATCCTCGGGGTGTCCTCACTCCACGGTCCCTGGCATCCTCCCTGTTTATCCTGCAGCCTCAAGACCGGCATTTTCGGAAAGCCCAGGAGCAGGGCTTTCCAACAGTGTCAGACTTGTCAGTTTCCCGCCAATACTTTGGGAAATAGAGCCGTTGCTAAATCTTGTTTTCACTCTCTTACAGCTTTGTGTACAAAAGTGCCATTAGACAGGCGTTTGAAGCGCATTCGGAGCAGCCCCGCTCCCTGGTGATTTCAAGGCGGAAAATGCCCCTGGCTGGCCAAGAAAACCAGATTTTCAGATGCAGGACAATGGCAGCTAACTGCAGGTACAAGAAATTTCTCTCTAGCCCCATTATTTCTGGAGTTATTGGCCGTGGCGCTGCCCACTTCTTTTTTCGGCGGTTTTTTTTTCTGGCTTCGGTCCAGCACACACGTAGCAGCCTTGGCTATTGTTGACGTACACACAGCATGGACGTATGCACTGGACATCCTCGGGGTGTCCTCACTCCGCCTTCCCTGGCATCCTCCCTGTTTATCCTGCAGCCTCAAGACCGGCATTTTCGGAACGCCAAGGAGCAGGGCTTTCCAACAGTGTCAGACTTGTCAGTTTCCCGCCAATACTGTGGGAGATAGAGCCGTTGCTAAATCTTGTTTTCACTCTCTTACAGCTTTGTGTACAAAAGTGCCATTAGACAGGCGTTTGAAGCGCATTCGGAGCAGCCCCGCTCCCTGGTGATTTCAAGGCGGAAAATGCCCATGGCTGGCCAGGAAAACCAGATTTTCAGATGCAGGACAATGGCAGCTAACTGCAGGTACAAGAAATTTCTCTCTAGCCCCATTATTTCTGGAGTTATTGGCCGTGGCGCTGCCCACTTCTTTTTTCGGCGGTTTTTTTTTGCTGGCTTCGGTCCAGCACACACGTAGCAGCCTTGGCTATTGTTGACGTACACACAGCATGGACGTATGCACTGGACATCCTCGGGGTGTCCTCACTCCACGGTCCCTGGCATCCTCCCTGTTTATCCTGCAGCCTCAAGACCGGCATTTTCGGAAAGCCCAGGAGCAGGGCTTTCCAACAGTGTCAGACTTGTCAGTTTCCCGCCAATACTTTGGGAAATAGAGCCGTTGCTAAATCTTGTTTTCACTCTCTTACAGCTTTGTGTACAAAAGTGCCATTAGACAGGCGTTTGAAGCGCATTCGGAGCAGCCCCGCTCCCTGGTGATTTCAAGGCGGAAAATGCCCCTGGCTGGCCAAGAAAACCAGATTTTCAGATGCAGGACTATGGCAGCTAACTGCAGGTACAAGAAATTTCTCTCTTGCCCCATTATTTCTGGAGTTATTGGCCGTGGCGCTGCCCACTTCTTTTTTCGGCGGTTTTTTTTTTGCTGGCTTCGGTCCAGCACACACGTAGCAGCCTTGGCTATTGTTGACGTACACACAGCATGGACGTATGCACTGGACATCCTCGGGGTGTCCTCACTCCACGGTCCCTGGCATCCTCCATGTTTATCCTGCAGCCTCAAGACCGGCATTTTCGGAAAGCCCAGGAGCAGGGCTTTCCAACAGTGTCAGACTTGTCAGTTTCCCGCCAATACTTTGGGAAATAGAGCCGTTGCTAAATCTTGTTTTCACTCTCTTACAGCTTTGTGTACAAAAGTGCCATTAGACAGGCGTTTGAAGCGCATTCGGAGCAGCCCCGCTCCCTGGTGATTTCAAGGCGGAAAATGCCCCTGGCTGGCCAAGAAAACCAGATTTTCAGATGCAGGACAATGGCAGCTAACTGCAGGTACAAGAAATTTCTCTCTAGCCCCATTATTTCTGGAGTTATTGGCCGTGGCGCTGCCCACTTCTTTTTTCGGCGGGTTTTTTTTCTGGCTTCGGTCCAGCACACACGTAGCAGCCTTGGCTATTGTTGACGTACACACAGCATGGACGTATGCACTGGACATCCTCGGGGTGTCCTCACTCCGCCTTCCCTGGCATCCTCCCTGTTTATCCTGCAGCCTCAAGACCGGCATTTTCGGAACGCCCAGGAGCAGGGCTTTCCAACAGTGTCAGACTTGTCAGTTTCCCGCCAATACTTTGGGAGATAGAGCCGTTGCTAAATCTTGTTTTCACTCTCTTACAGCTTTGTGTACAAAAGTGCCATTAGACAGGCGTTTGAAGCGCATTCGGAGCAGCCCCGCTCCCTGGTGATTTCAAGGCGGAAAATGCCCCTGGCTGGCCAAGAAAACCAGATTTTCAGATGCAGGACAATGGCAGCTAACTGCAGGTACAAGAAATTTCTCTCTTGCCCCATTATTTCTGGAGTTATTGGCCGTGGCGCTGCCCACTTCTTTTTTCGGCGGTTTTTTTTTTGCTGGCTTCGGTCCAGCACACACGTAGCAGCCTTGGCTATTGTTGACGTACACACAGCATGGACGTATGCACTGGACATCCTCGGGGTGTCCTCACTCCACGGTCCCTGGCATCCTCCATGTTTATCCTGCAGCCTCAAGACCGGCATTTTCGGAAAGCCCAGGAGCAGGGCTTTCCAACAGTGTCAGACTTGTCAGTTTCCCGCCAATACTTTGGGAAATAGAGCCGTTGCTAAATCTTGTTTTCACTCTCTTACAGCTTTGTGTACAAAAGTGCCATTAGACAGGCGTTTGAAGCGCATTCGGAGCAGCCCCGCTCCCTGGTGATTTCAAGGCGGAAAATGCCCCTGGCTGGCCAAGAAAACCAGATTTTCAGATGCAGGACAATGGCAGCTAACTGCAGGTACAAGAAATTTCTCTCTAGCCCCATTATTTCTGGAGTTATTGGCCGTGGCGCTGCCCACTTCTTTTTTCGGCGGTTTTTTTTTCTGGCTTCGGTCCAGCACACACGTAGCAGCCTTGGCTATTGTTGACGTACACACAGCATGGACGTATGCACTGGACATCCTCGGGGTGTCCTCACTCCGCCTTCCCTGGCATCCTCCCTGTTTATCCTGCAGCCTCAAGACCGGCATTTTCGGAACGCCCAGGAGCAGGGCTTTCCAACAGTGTCAGACTTGTCAGTTTCCCGCCAATACTTTGGGAGATAGAGCCGTTGCTAAATCTTGTTTTCACTCTCTTACAGCTTTGTGTACAAAAGTGCCATTAGACAGGCGTTTGAAGCGCATTCGGAGCAGCCCCGCTCCCTGGTGATTTCAAGGCGGAAAATGCCCCTGGCTGGCCAAGAAAACCAGATTTTCAGATGCAGGACAATGGCAGCTAACTGCAGGTACAAGAAATTTCTCTCTTGCCCCATTATTTCTGGAGTTATTGGCCGTGGCGCTGCCCACTTCTTTTTTCGGCGGTTTTTTTTTTGCTGGCTTCGGTCCAGCACACACGTAGCAGCCTTGGCTATTGTTGACGTACACACAGCATGGACGTATGCACTGGACATCCTCGGGGTGTCCTCACTCCACAGTCCCTGGCATCCTCCATGTTTATCCTGCAGCCTCAAGACCGGCATTTTCGGAAAGCCCAGGAGCAGGGCTTTCCAACAGTGTCAGACTTGTCAGTTTCCCGCCAATACTTTGGGAAATAGAGCCGTTGCTAAATCTTGTTTTCACTCTGTTACAGCTTTGTGTACAAAAGTGCCATTAGACAGGCGTTTGAAGCGCATTCGGAGCAGCCCCGCTCCCTGGTGATTTCAAGGCGGAAAATGCCCCTGGCTGGCCAAGAAAACCAGATTTTCAGATGCAGGACAATGGCAGCTAACTGCAGGTACAAGAAATTTCTCTCTAGCCCCATTATTTCTGGAGTTATTGGCCGTGGCGCTGCCCACTTCTTTTTTCGGCGGTTTTTTTTTTGCTGGCTTCGGTCCAGCACACACGTAGCAGCCTTGGCTATTGTTGACGTACACACAGCATGGACGTATGCACTGGACATCCTCGGGGTGTCCTCACTCCACGGTCCCTGGCATCCTCCCTGTTTATCCTGCAGCCTCAAGACCGGCATTTTCGGAAAGCCCAGGAGCAGGGCTTTCCAACAGTGTCAGACTTGTCAGTTTCCCGCCAATACTTTGGGAAATAGAGCCGTTGCTAAATCTTGTTTTCACTCTCTTACAGCTTTGTGTACAAAAGTGCCATTAGACAGGCGTTTGAAGCGCATTCGGAGCAGCCCCGCTCCCTGGTGATTTCAAGGCGGAAAATGCCCCTGGCTGGCCAAGAAATTCAGATTTTCAGATGCAGGACAATGGCAGCTAACTGCAGGTACAAGAAATTTCTCTCTAGCCCCATTATTTCTGGAGTTATTGGCCGTGGCGCTGCCCACTTCTTTTTTCGGCGGTTTTTTTTCTGGCTTCGGTCCAGCACACACGTAGCAGCCTTGGCTATTGTTGACGTACACACAGCATGGACGTATGCACTGGACATCCTCGGGGTGTCCTCACTCTGCGGTCCCTGGCATCCTCCCTGTTTATCCTGCAGCCTCAAGACCGGCATTTTCGGAACGCCCAGGAGCAGGGTTTTCCAACAGTGTCAGACTTGTCAGTTTCCCGCCAATACTGTGGGAAATAGAGCCGTTGCTAAGTCTTGTTTTCACTCTGTTACAGCTTTGTGTACAAAAGTGCCATTAGACAGGCGTTTGAAGCGCATTCGGAGCAGCCCCGCTCCCTGGTGATTTCAAGGCGGAAAATGCCCCTGGCTGGCCAAGAAAACCAAATTTTCAGATGCAGGACTATGGCAGCTAACTGCAGGTACAAGAAATTTCTCTCTAGCCCCATTATTTCTGGAGTTATTGGCCGTGGCGCTGCCCACTTCTTTTTTCGGCGGTTTTTTTTCTGGCTTCGGTCCAGCACACACGTAGCAGCCTTGGCTATTGTTGACGTACACACAGCTTGGACGTATGCACTGGACATCCTCGGGGTGTCTTCACTCCGCCTTCCCTGGCATCCTCCCTGTTTATTCTGCAGCCTCAAGACCGGCATTTTTGGAAAGCCCAGGAGCAGGGCTTTCCAACAGTGTCAGACTTGTCAGTTTCCCGCCAATACTTTGGGAGATAGAGCCGTTGCTAAATCTTGTTTTCACTCTGTTACAGCTTTGTGTACAAAAGTGCCATTAGACAGGCGTTTGAAGCGCATTCGGAGCAGCCCCGCTCCCTGGTGATTTCAAGGCGGAAAATGCCCATGGCTGGCCAAGAAAACCAGATTTTCAGATGCAGGACTATGGCAGCTAACTGCAAGTACAAGAAATTTCTCTCTAGCCCCATTATTTCTGGAGTTATTGGCCGTGGCGCTGCCCACTTCTTTTTTCGGCGTTTTTTTTTCTGGCTTCGGTCCAGCACACACGTAGCAGCCTTGGCTATTGTTGACGTACACACAGCATGGACGTATGCACTGGACATCCTCGGGGTGTCCTCACTCCGCAGTCCCTGGCATCCTCCCTGTTTATCCTGCAGCCTCAAGACCGGCATTTTCGGAACGCCCAGGAGCAGGGCTTTCCAACAGTGTCAGACTTGTCAGTTTCCCGCCAATATTTTGGGAAATAGAGCCGTTGCTAAATCTTGTTTTCACTCTGTTACAGCTTTGTGTACAAAAGTGCCATTAGACAGGCGTTTGAAGCGCATTCGGAGCAGCCCCGCTCCCTGGTGATTTCAAGGCGGAAAATGCCCCTGGCTGGCCAAGAAAACCGGATTTTCAGATGCAGGACTATGGCAGCTAACTGCAGGTACAAGAAATTTCTCTCTAGCCCCATTATTTCTGGAGTTATTGGCCGTGGCGCTGCCCACTTCTTTTTTCGGCGGTTTTTTTTCTGGCTTCGGTCCAGCACACACGTAGCAGCCTTGGCTATTGTTGACGTACACACAGCTTGGACGTATGCACTGGACATCCTCGGGGTGTCTTCACTCCGCCTTCCCTGGCATCCTCCCTGTTTATTCTGCAGCCTCAAGACCGGCATTTTTGGAAAGCCCAGGAGCAGGGCTTTCCAACAGTGTCAGACTTGTCAGTTTCCCGCCAATACTTTGGGAGATAGAGCCGTTGCTAAATCTTGTTTTCACTCTGTTACAGCTTTGTGTACAAAAGTGCCATTAGACAGGCGTTTGAAGCGCATTCGGAGCAGCCCCGCTCCCTGGTGATTTCAAGGCGGAAAATGCCCATGGCTGGCCAAGAAAACCAAATTTTCAGATGCAGGACTATGGCAGCTAACTGCAGGTACAAGAAATTTCTCTCTAGCCCCAATATTTCTGGAGTTATTGGCCGTGGCGCTGCCCACTTCTTTTTTCGGCGTTTTTTTTCTGGCTTCGGTCCAGCACACACGTAGCAGCCTTGGCTATTGTTGACGTACACACAGCATGGACGTATGCACTGGACATCCTCGGGGTGTCCTCACTCTGCGGTCCCTGGCATCCTCCCTGTTTATCCTGCAGCCTCAAGACCGGCATTTTCGGAAAGCCCATGAGCAGGGCTTTCCAACAGTGTGAGACTTGTCAGTTTCCCGCCAATACTTTGGGAAATAGAGCCGTTGCTAAGTCTTGTTTTCACTCTGTTACAGCTTTGTGTACAAAAGTGCCATTAGACAGGCGTTTGAAGCGCATTCGGAGCAGCCCCGCTCCCTGGTGATTTCAAGGCGGAAAATGCCCCTGGCTGGCCAAGAAAACCGAATTTTCAGATGCAGGACTATGGCAGCTAACTGCAGGTACAAGAAATTTCTCTCTAGCCCCATTATTTCTGGAGTTATTGGCCGTGGCGCTGCCCACTTCTTTTTTCGGCGGTTTTTTTTTGCTGGCTTCGGTCCAGCACACACGTAGCAGCCTTGGCTATTGTTGACGTACACACAGCATGGACGTATGCACTGGACATCCTCGGGGTGTCCTCACTCTGCGGTCCCTGGCATCCTCCCTGTTTATCCTGCAGCCTCAAGACCGGCATTTTCGGAAAGCCCATGAGCAGGGCTTTCCAACAGTGTGAGACTTGTCAGTTTCCCGCCAATACTTTGGGAAATAGAGCCGTTGCTAAGTCTTGTTTTCACTCTGTTACAGCTTTGTGTACAAAAGTGCCATTAGACAGGCGTTTGAAGCGCATTCGGAGCAGCCCCGCTCCCTGGTGATTTCAAGGCGGAAAATGCCCCTGGCTGGCCAAGAAAACCGAATTTTCAGATGCAGGACTATGGCAGCTAACTGCAGGTACAAGAAATTTCTCTCTAGCCCCATTATTTCTGGAGTTATTAGCCGTGGCGCTGCCCACTTCTTTTTTCGGCGTTTTTTTTCTGGCTTCGGTCCAGCACACACGTAGCAGCCTTGGCTATTGTTGACGTACACACAGCATGGACGTATGCACTGGACATCCTCGGGGTGTCCTCACTCCGCCTTCCCTGGCATCCTCCCTGTTTATCCTGCAGCCTCAAGACTGGCATTTGTGGAAAGCCCAGGAGCAGGGCTTTCCAACAGTGTCAGACTTGTCAGTTTCCCGCCAATACTTTGGGAGATAGAGCCGTTGCTAAATCTTGTTTTCACTCTGTTACAGCTTTGTGTACAAAAGTGCCATTAGACAGGCGTTTGAAGCGCATTCGGAGCAGCCCCGCTCCCTGGTGATTTCAAGGCGGAAAATGCCCATGGCTGGCCAAGAAAACCAGATTTTCAGATGCAGGACTATGGCAGCTAACTGCAGGTACAAGAAATTTCTCTCTAGCCCCATTATTTCTGGAGTTATTGGCCGTGGCGCTGCCCACTTCTTTTTTCGGCGTTTTTTTTCTGGCTTCGGTCCAGCACACACGTAGCAGCCTTGGCTATTGTTGACGTACACACAGCATGGACGTATGCACTGGACATCCTCGGGGTGTCCTCACTCTGCGGTCCCTGGCATCCTCCCTGTTTATCCTGCAGCCTCAAGACCGGCATTTTCGGAAAGCCCATGAGCAGGGCTTTCCAACAGTGTCAGACTTGTCAGTTTCCCGCCAATA
This sequence comes from Marthasterias glacialis, assembly GCA_911728455.2. Classification (NCBI taxonomy): domain Eukaryota; kingdom Metazoa; phylum Echinodermata; class Asteroidea; order Forcipulatida; family Asteriidae; genus Marthasterias; species Marthasterias glacialis. Next base: position 4,300,531 of record OU452237.1, on the reverse strand, counting down.
CTTTGGGAGATAGAGCCGTTGCTAAATCTTGTTTTCACTCTGTTACAGCTTTGTGTACAAAAGTGCCATTAGACAGGCGTTTGAAGCGCATTCGGAGCAGCCCACTCCCTGGTGATTTCAAGGCGGAAAATGCCCCTGGCTGGCCAAGAAAACCGGATTTTCAGATGTAGGACTATGGCAGCTAACTGCAGGTACAAGAAATTTCTCTCTAGCCCCATTATTTCTGGAGTTATTGGCCGTGGCGCTGCCCACTTCTTTTTTCGGCGGTTTTTTTTTGCTGGCTTCGGTCCAGCACACACGTAGCAGCCTTGGCTATTGTTGACGTACACACAGCATGGACGTATGCACTGGACATCCTCGGGGTGTCCTCACTCCACGGTCCCTGGCATCCTCCCTGGTTATCCTGCAGCCTCAAGACCGGCATTTTCGGAAAGCCCAGGAGCAGGGCTTTCCAACAGTGTCAGACTTGTCAGTTTCCCGCCAATACTTTGGGAGAAAGAGCCGTTGCTAAATCTTGTTTTCACTCTGTTACAGCTTTGTGTACAAAAGTGCCATTAGACAGGCGTTTGAAGCGCATTCGGAGCAGCCCCGCTCCCTGGTGATTTCAAGGCGGAAAATGCCCCTGGCTGGCCAAGAAAACCAGATTTTCAGATGCAGGACAATGGCAGCTAACTGCAGGTACAAGAAATTTCTCTCTAGCCCCATTATTTCTGGAGTTATTGGCCGTGGCGCTGCCCACTTCTTTTTTCGGCGTTTTTTTTCTGGCTTCGGTCCAGCACACACGTAGCAGCCTTGGCTATTGTTGACGTACACACAGCATGGACGTATGCACTGGACATCCTCGGGGTGTCCTCACTCCACGGTCCCTGGCATCCTCCCTGTTTATCCTGCAGCCTCAAGACCGGCATTTTCGGAAAGCCCAGGAGCAGGGCTTTCCAACAGTGTCAGACTTGTCAGTTTCCCGCCAATACTTTGGGAAATAGAGCCGTTGCTAAATCTTGTTTTCACTCTCTTACAGCTTTGTGTACAAAAGTGCCATTAGACAGGCGTTTGAAGCGCATTCGGAGCAGCCCCGCTCCCTGGTGATTTCAAGGCGGAAAATGCCCCTGGCTGGCCAAGAAAACCAGATTTTCAGATGCAGGACAATGGCAGCTAACTGCAGGTACAAGAAATTTCTCTCTAGCCCCATTATTTCTGGAGTTATTGGCCGTGGCGCTGCCCACTTCTTTTTTCGGCGGTTTTTTTTTCTGGCTTCGGTCCAGCACACACGTAGCAGCCTTGGCTATTGTTGACGTACACACAGCATGGACGTATGCACTGGACATCCTCGGGGTGTCCTCACTCCGCCTTCCCTGGCATCCTCCCTGTTTATCCTGCAGCCTCAAGACCGGCATTTTCGGAACGCCAAGGAGCAGGGCTTTCCAACAGTGTCAGACTTGTCAGTTTCCCGCCAATACTGTGGGAGATAGAGCCGTTGCTAAATCTTGTTTTCACTCTCTTACAGCTTTGTGTACAAAAGTGCCATTAGACAGGCGTTTGAAGCGCATTCGGAGCAGCCCCGCTCCCTGGTGATTTCAAGGCGGAAAATGCCCATGGCTGGCCAGGAAAACCAGATTTTCAGATGCAGGACAATGGCAGCTAACTGCAGGTACAAGAAATTTCTCTCTAGCCCCATTATTTCTGGAGTTATTGGCCGTGGCGCTGCCCACTTCTTTTTTCGGCGGTTTTTTTTTTGCTGGCTTCGGTCCAGCACACACGTAGCAGCCTTGGCTATTGTTGACGTACACACAGCATGGACGTATGCACTGGACATCCTCGGGGTGTCCTCACTCCACGGTCCCTGGCATCCTCCCTGTTTATCCTGCAGCCTCAAGACCGGCATTTTCGGAAAGCCCAGGAGCAGGGCTTTCCAACAGTGTCAGACTTGTCAGTTTCCCGCCAATACTTTGGGAAATAGAGCCGTTGCTAAATCTTGTTTTCACTCTCTTACAGCTTTGTGTACAAAAGTGCCATTAGACAGGCGTTTGAAGCGCATTCGGAGCAGCCCCGCTCCCTGGTGATTTCAAGGCGGAAAATGCCCCTGGCTGGCCAAGAAAACCAGATTTTCAGATGCAGGACTATGGCAGCTAACTGCAGGTACAAGAAATTTCTCTCTTGCCCCATTATTTCTGGAGTTATTGGCCGTGGCGCTGCCCACTTCTTTTTTCGGCGGTTTTTTTTTTGCTGGCTTCGGTCCAGCACACACGTAGCAGCCTTGGCTATTGTTGACGTACACACAGCATGGACGTATGCACTGGACATCCTCGGGGTGTCCTCACTCCACGGTCCCTGGCATCCTCCATGTTTATCCTGCAGCCTCAAGACCGGCATTTTCGGAAAGCCCAGGAGCAGGGCTTTCCAACAGTGTCAGACTTGTCAGTTTCCCGCCAATACTTTGGGAAATAGAGCCGTTGCTAAATCTTGTTTTCACTCTCTTACAGCTTTGTGTACAAAAGTGCCATTAGACAGGCGTTTGAAGCGCATTCGGAGCAGCCCCGCTCCCTGGTGATTTCAAGGCGGAAAATGCCCCTGGCTGGCCAAGAAAACCAGATTTTCAGATGCAGGACAATGGCAGCTAACTGCAGGTACAAGAAATTTCTCTCTAGCCCCATTATTTCTGGAGTTATTGGCCGTGGCGCTGCCCACTTCTTTTTTCGGCGGGTTTTTTTTCTGGCTTCGGTCCAGCACACACGTAGCAGCCTTGGCTATTGTTGACGTACACACAGCATGGACGTATGCACTGGACATCCTCGGGGTGTCCTCACTCCGCCTTCCCTGGCATCCTCCCTGTTTATCCTGCAGCCTCAAGACCGGCATTTTCGGAACGCCCAGGAGCAGGGCTTTCCAACAGTGTCAGACTTGTCAGTTTCCCGCCAATACTTTGGGAGATAGAGCCGTTGCTAAATCTTGTTTTCACTCTCTTACAGCTTTGTGTACAAAAGTGCCATTAGACAGGCGTTTGAAGCGCATTCGGAGCAGCCCCGCTCCCTGGTGATTTCAAGGCGGAAAATGCCCCTGGCTGGCCAAGAAAACCAGATTTTCAGATGCAGGACAATGGCAGCTAACTGCAGGTACAAGAAATTTCTCTCTTGCCCCATTATTTCTGGAGTTATTGGCCGTGGCGCTGCCCACTTCTTTTTTCGGCGGTTTTTTTTTTGCTGGCTTCGGTCCAGCACACACGTAGCAGCCTTGGCTATTGTTGACGTACACACAGCATGGACGTATGCACTGGACATCCTCGGGGTGTCCTCACTCCACGGTCCCTGGCATCCTCCATGTTTATCCTGCAGCCTCAAGACCGGCATTTTCGGAAAGCCCAGGAGCAGGGCTTTCCAACAGTGTCAGACTTGTCAGTTTCCCGCCAATACTTTGGGAAATAGAGCCGTTGCTAAATCTTGTTTTCACTCTCTTACAGCTTTGTGTACAAAAGTGCCATTAGACAGGCGTTTGAAGCGCATTCGGAGCAGCCCCGCTCCCTGGTGATTTCAAGGCGGAAAATGCCCCTGGCTGGCCAAGAAAACCAGATTTTCAGATGCAGGACAATGGCAGCTAACTGCAGGTACAAGAAATTTCTCTCTAGCCCCATTATTTCTGGAGTTATTGGCCGTGGCGCTGCCCACTTCTTTTTTCGGCGGTTTTTTTTTCTGGCTTCGGTCCAGCACACACGTAGCAGCCTTGGCTATTGTTGACGTACACACAGCATGGACGTATGCACTGGACATCCTCGGGGTGTCCTCACTCCGCCTTCCCTGGCATCCTCCCTGTTTATCCTGCAGCCTCAAGACCGGCATTTTCGGAACGCCCAGGAGCAGGGCTTTCCAACAGTGTCAGACTTGTCAGTTTCCCGCCAATACTTTGGGAGATAGAGCCGTTGCTAAATCTTGTTTTCACTCTCTTACAGCTTTGTGTACAAAAGTGCCATTAGACAGGCGTTTGAAGCGCATTCGGAGCAGCCCCGCTCCCTGGTGATTTCAAGGCGGAAAATGCCCCTGGCTGGCCAAGAAAACCAGATTTTCAGATGCAGGACAATGGCAGCTAACTGCAGGTACAAGAAATTTCTCTCTTGCCCCATTATTTCTGGAGTTATTGGCCGTGGCGCTGCCCACTTCTTTTTTCGGCGGTTTTTTTTTTGCTGGCTTCGGTCCAGCACACACGTAGCAGCCTTGGCTATTGTTGACGTACACACAGCATGGACGTATGCACTGGACATCCTCGGGGTGTCCTCACTCCACAGTCCCTGGCATCCTCCATGTTTATCCTGCAGCCTCAAGACCGGCATTTTCGGAAAGCCCAGGAGCAGGGCTTTCCAACAGTGTCAGACTTGTCAGTTTCCCGCCAATACTTTGGGAAATAGAGCCGTTGCTAAATCTTGTTTTCACTCTGTTACAGCTTTGTGTACAAAAGTGCCATTAGACAGGCGTTTGAAGCGCATTCGGAGCAGCCCCGCTCCCTGGTGATTTCAAGGCGGAAAATGCCCCTGGCTGGCCAAGAAAACCAGATTTTCAGATGCAGGACAATGGCAGCTAACTGCAGGTACAAGAAATTTCTCTCTAGCCCCATTATTTCTGGAGTTATTGGCCGTGGCGCTGCCCACTTCTTTTTTCGGCGGTTTTTTTTTTGCTGGCTTCGGTCCAGCACACACGTAGCAGCCTTGGCTATTGTTGACGTACACACAGCATGGACGTATGCACTGGACATCCTCGGGGTGTCCTCACTCCACGGTCCCTGGCATCCTCCCTGTTTATCCTGCAGCCTCAAGACCGGCATTTTCGGAAAGCCCAGGAGCAGGGCTTTCCAACAGTGTCAGACTTGTCAGTTTCCCGCCAATACTTTGGGAAATAGAGCCGTTGCTAAATCTTGTTTTCACTCTCTTACAGCTTTGTGTACAAAAGTGCCATTAGACAGGCGTTTGAAGCGCATTCGGAGCAGCCCCGCTCCCTGGTGATTTCAAGGCGGAAAATGCCCCTGGCTGGCCAAGAAATTCAGATTTTCAGATGCAGGACAATGGCAGCTAACTGCAGGTACAAGAAATTTCTCTCTAGCCCCATTATTTCTGGAGTTATTGGCCGTGGCGCTGCCCACTTCTTTTTTCGGCGGTTTTTTTTCTGGCTTCGGTCCAGCACACACGTAGCAGCCTTGGCTATTGTTGACGTACACACAGCATGGACGTATGCACTGGACATCCTCGGGGTGTCCTCACTCTGCGGTCCCTGGCATCCTCCCTGTTTATCCTGCAGCCTCAAGACCGGCATTTTCGGAACGCCCAGGAGCAGGGTTTTCCAACAGTGTCAGACTTGTCAGTTTCCCGCCAATACTGTGGGAAATAGAGCCGTTGCTAAGTCTTGTTTTCACTCTGTTACAGCTTTGTGTACAAAAGTGCCATTAGACAGGCGTTTGAAGCGCATTCGGAGCAGCCCCGCTCCCTGGTGATTTCAAGGCGGAAAATGCCCCTGGCTGGCCAAGAAAACCAAATTTTCAGATGCAGGACTATGGCAGCTAACTGCAGGTACAAGAAATTTCTCTCTAGCCCCATTATTTCTGGAGTTATTGGCCGTGGCGCTGCCCACTTCTTTTTTCGGCGGTTTTTTTTCTGGCTTCGGTCCAGCACACACGTAGCAGCCTTGGCTATTGTTGACGTACACACAGCTTGGACGTATGCACTGGACATCCTCGGGGTGTCTTCACTCCGCCTTCCCTGGCATCCTCCCTGTTTATTCTGCAGCCTCAAGACCGGCATTTTTGGAAAGCCCAGGAGCAGGGCTTTCCAACAGTGTCAGACTTGTCAGTTTCCCGCCAATACTTTGGGAGATAGAGCCGTTGCTAAATCTTGTTTTCACTCTGTTACAGCTTTGTGTACAAAAGTGCCATTAGACAGGCGTTTGAAGCGCATTCGGAGCAGCCCCGCTCCCTGGTGATTTCAAGGCGGAAAATGCCCATGGCTGGCCAAGAAAACCAGATTTTCAGATGCAGGACTATGGCAGCTAACTGCAAGTACAAGAAATTTCTCTCTAGCCCCATTATTTCTGGAGTTATTGGCCGTGGCGCTGCCCACTTCTTTTTTCGGCGTTTTTTTTCTGGCTTCGGTCCAGCACACACGTAGCAGCCTTGGCTATTGTTGACGTACACACAGCATGGACGTATGCACTGGACATCCTCGGGGTGTCCTCACTCCGCGGTCCCTGGCATCCTCCCTGTTTATCCTGCAGCCTCAAGACCGGCATTTTCGGAACGCCCAGGAGCAGGGCTTTCCAACAGTGTCAGACTTGTCAGTTTCCCGCCAATATTTTGGGAAATAGAGCCGTTGCTAAATCTTGTTTTCACTCTGTTACAGCTTTGTGTACAAAAGTGCCATTAGACAGGCGTTTGAAGCGCATTCGGAGCAGCCCCGCTCCCTGGTGATTTCAAGGCGGAAAATGCCCCTGGCTGGCCAAGAAAACCGGATTTTCAGATGCAGGACTATGGCAGCTAACTGCAGGTACAAGAAATTTCTCTCTAGCCCCATTATTTCTGGAGTTATTGGCCGTGGCGCTGCCCACTTCTTTTTTCGGCGGTTTTTTTTCTGGCTTCGGTCCAGCACACACGTAGCAGCCTTGGCTATTGTTGACGTACACACAGCTTGGACGTATGCACTGGACATCCTCGGGGTGTCTTCACTCCGCCTTCCCTGGCATCCTCCCTGTTTATTCTGCAGCCTCAAGACCGGCATTTTTGGAAAGCCCAGGAGCAGGGCTTTCCAACAGTGTCAGACTTGTCAGTTTCCCGCCAATACTTTGGGAGATAGAGCCGTTGCTAAATCTTGTTTTCACTCTGTTACAGCTTTGTGTACAAAAGTGCCATTAGACAGGCGTTTGAAGCGCATTCGGAGCAGCCCCGCTCCCTGGTGATTTCAAGGCGGAAAATGCCCATGGCTGGCCAAGAAAACCAAATTTTCAGATGCAGGACTATGGCAGCTAACTGCAGGTACAAGAAATTTCTCTCTAGCCCCAATATTTCTGGAGTTATTGGCCGTGGCGCTGCCCACTTCTTTTTTCGGCGTTTTTTTTCTGGCTTCGGTCCAGCACACACGTAGCAGCCTTGGCTATTGTTGACGTACACACAGCATGGACGTATGCACTGGACATCCTCGGGGTGTCCTCACTCTGCGGTCCCTGGCATCCTCCCTGTTTATCCTGCAGCCTCAAGACCGGCATTTTCGGAAAGCCCATGAGCAGGGCTTTCCAACAGTGTGAGACTTGTCAGTTTCCCGCCAATACTTTGGGAAATAGAGCCGTTGCTAAGTCTTGTTTTCACTCTGTTACAGCTTTGTGTACAAAAGTGCCATTAGACAGGCGTTTGAAGCGCATTCGGAGCAGCCCCGCTCCCTGGTGATTTCAAGGCGGAAAATGCCCCTGGCTGGCCAAGAAAACCGAATTTTCAGATGCAGGACTATGGCAGCTAACTGCAGGTACAAGAAATTTCTCTCTAGCCCCATTATTTCTGGAGTTATTGGCCGTGGCGCTGCCCACTTCTTTTTTCGGCGTTTTTTTTCTGGCTTCGGTCCAGCACACACGTAGCAGCCTTGGCTATTGTTGACGTACACACAGCATGGACGTATGCACTGGACATCCTCGGGGTGTCCTCACTCTGCGGTCCCTGGCATCCTCCCTGTTTATCCTGCAGCCTCAAGACCGGCATTTTCGGAAAGCCCATGAGCAGGGCTTTCCAACAGTGTGAGACTTGTCAGTTTCCCGCCAATACTTTGGGAAATAGAGCCGTTGCTAAGTCTTGTTTTCACTCTGTTACAGCTTTGTGTACAAAAGTGCCATTAGACAGGCGTTTGAAGCGCATTCGGAGCAGCCCCGCTCCCTGGTGATTTCAAGGCGGAAAATGCCCCTGGCTGGCCAAGAAAACCGAATTTTCAGATGCAGGACTATGGCAGCTAACTGCAGGTACAAGAAATTTCTCTCTAGCCCCATTATTTCTGGAGTTATTAGCCGTGGCGCTGCCCACTTCTTTTTTCGGCGTTTTTTTTCTGGCTTCGGTCCAGCACACACGTAGCAGCCTTGGCTATTGTTGACGTACACACAGCATGGACGTATGCACTGGACATCCTCGGGGTGTCCTCACTCCGCCTTCCCTGGCATCCTCCCTGTTTATCCTGCAGCCTCAAGACTGGCATTTGTGGAAAGCCCAGGAGCAGGGCTTTCCAACAGTGTCAGACTTGTCAGTTTCCCGCCAATACTTTGGGAGATAGAGCCGTTGCTAAATCTTGTTTTCACTCTGTTACAGCTTTGTGTACAAAAGTGCCATTAGACAGGCGTTTGAAGCGCATTCGGAGCAGCCCCGCTCCCTGGTGATTTCAAGGCGGAAAATGCCCATGGCTGGCCAAGAAAACCAGATTTTCAGATGCAGGACTATGGCAGCTAACTGCAGGTACAAGAAATTTCTCTCTAGCCCCATTATTTCTGGAGTTATTGGCCGTGGCGCTGCCCACTTCTTTTTTCGGCGTTTTTTTTCTGGCTTCGGTCCAGCACACACGTAGCAGCCTTGGCTATTGTTGACGTACACACAGCATGGACGTATGCACTGGACATCCTCGGGGTGTCCTCACTCTGCGGTCCCTGGCATCCTCCCTGTTTATCCTGCAGCCTCAAGACCGGCATTTTCGGAAAGCCCATGAGCAGGGCTTTCCAACAGTGTCAGACTTGTCAGTTTCCCGCCAATACTTTGGGAGATAGAGCCGTTGCTAAATCTTGTTTTCACTCTGTTACAGCTTTGTGTACAAAAGTGCCATTAGACAGGCGTTTGAAGCGCATTCGGAGCAGCCCCGCTCCCTGGTGATTTCAAGGCGGAAAATACCCCTGGCTGGCCAAGAAAACCAGATTTTCAGATGCAGGACTATGGCAGCTAACTGCAGGTACAAGAAATTTCTCTCTAGCCCCATTATTTCTGGAGTTATTGGCCGTGGCGCTGCCCACTTCTTTTTTCGGCGGTTTTTTTTCTGGCTTCGGTCCAGCACACACGTAGCAGCCTTGGCTATTGTTGACGTACACACAGCTTGGACGTATGCACTGGACATCCTCGGGGTGTCTTCACTCCGCCTTCCCTGGCATCCTCCCTGTTTATTCTTCAGCCTCAAGACCGGCATTTTTGGAAAGCCCAGGAGCAGGGCTTTCCAACAGTGTCAGACTTGTCAGTTTCCCGCCAATACTTTGGGAGATAGAGCCGTTGCTAAATCTTGTTTTCACTCTGTTACAGCTTTGTGTACAAAAGTGCCATTAGACAGGCGTTTGAAGCGCATTCGGAGCAGCCCCGCTCCCTGGTGATTTCAAGGCGGAAAATGCCCATGGCTGGCCAAGAAAACCAAATTTTCAGATGCAGGACTATGGCAGCTAACTGCAGGTACAAGAAATTTCTCTCTAGCCCCATTATTTCTGGAGTTATTGGCCGTGGCGCTGCCCACTTCTTTTTTCGGCGGTTTTTTTTCTGGCTTCGGTCCAGCACACACGTAGCAGCCTTGGCTATTGTTGACGTACACACAGCATGGACGTATGCACTGGACATCCTCGGGGTGTCCTCACTCTGCGGTCCCTGGCATCCTCCCTGTTTATCCTGCAGCCTCAAGACCGGCATTTTTGGAAAGCCCAGGAGCAGGGCTTTCCAACAGTGTCAGACTTGTCAGTTTCCCGCCAATACTTTGGGAGATAGAGCCGTTGCTAAATCTTGTTTTCACTCTGTTACAGCTTTGTGTACAAAAGTGCCATTAGACAGGCGTTTGAAGCGCATTCGGAACAGCCCCGCTCCCTGGTGATTTCAAGGCGGAAAATGCCCATGGCTGGCCAAGAAAACCAGATTTTCAGATGCAGGACTATGGCAGCTAACTGCAGGTACAAGAAATTTCTCTCTAGCCCCATTATTTCTGGAGTTATTGGCCGTGGCGCTGCCCACTTCTTTTTTCGCGGTTTTTTTTGCTGGCTTCGGTCAAGCACACACGTAGCAGCCTTGGCTATTGTTGACGTACACACAGCATGGACGTATGCACTGGACATCCTCGGGGTGTCCTCACTTCGCGGTCCCTGGCATCCTCCCTGTTTATTCTGCAGCCTCAAGACCGGCTTTTTCGGAAAGCCCAGGAGCAGGGCTTTCCAACAGTGTCAGACTTGTCAGTTTCCCGCCAATACTTTGGGAGATAGAGCCGTTGCTAAATCTTGTTTTCACTCTGTTACAGCTTTGTGTACAAAAGTGCCATTAGACAGGCGTTTGAAGCGCATTCGGAGCAGCCCCGCTCCCTGGTCATTTCAAGGCGGAAAATGCCCATGGCTGGCCAAGAAAACCAGATTTTCAGATGCAGGACAATGGCAGCTAACTGCAGGTACAAGAAATTTCTCTCTAGCCCCATTATTTCTGGAGTTATTGGCCGTGGCGCTGCCCACTTCTTTTTTCGGCGGTTTTTTTTCTGGCTTCGGTCCAGCACACACGTAGCAGCCTTGGCTATTGTTGACGTACACACAGCTTGGACGTATGCACTGGACATCCTCGGGGTGTCTTCACTCCGCCTTCCCTGGCATCCTCCCTGTTTATTCTGCAGCCTCAAGACCGGCATTTTTGGAAAGCCCAGGAGCAGGGCTTTCCAACAGTGTCAGACTTGTCAGTCTCCCGCCAATACTTTGGGAGATAGAGCCGTTGCTAAATCTTGTTTTCACTCTGTTACAGCTTTGTGTACAAAAGTGCCATTAGACAGGCGTTTGAAGCGCATTCGGAACAGCCCCGCTCCCTGGTGATTTCAAGGCGGAAAATGCCCATGGCTGGCCAAGAAAACCAGATTTTCAGATGCAGGACTATGGCAGCTAACTGCAGGTACAAGAAATTTCTCTCTAGCCCCATTATTTCTGGAGTTATTGGCCGTGGCGCTGCCCACTGCTTTTTTCGGCGTTTTTTTTCTGGCTTCGGTCCAGCACACACGTAGCAGCCTTGGCTATTGTTGACGTACACACAGCATGGACGTATGCACTGGACATCCTCGGGGTGTCCTCACTCTGCGGTCCCTGGCATCCTCCCTGTTTATCCTGCAGCCTCAAGACCGGCATTTTTGGAAAGCCCAGGAGCAGGGCTTTCCAACAGTGTCAGACTTGTCAGTTTCCCGCCAATACTTTGGGAGATAGAGCCGTTGCTAAATCTTGTTTTCACTCTGTTACAGCTTTGTGTACAAAAGTGCCATTAGACAGGCGTTTGAAGCGCATTCGGAACAGCCCCGCTCCCTGGTGATTTCAAGGCGGAAAATGCCCATGGCTGGCCAAGAAAACCAGATTTTCAGATGCAGGACTATGGCAGCTAACTGCAGGTACAAGAAATTTCTCTCTAGCCCCATTATTTCTGGAGTTATTGGCCGTGGCGCTGCCCAATTCTTTTTTCGCGGTTTTTTTTTGCTGGCTTCGGTCAAGCACACACGTAGCAGCCTTGGCTATTGTTGACGTACACACAGCATGGACGTATGCACTGGACATCCTCGGGGTGTCTTCACTCCGCCTTCCCTGGCATCCTCCCTGTTTATCCTGCAGCCTCAAGACCGGCATTTTCGGAAAGCCCATCAGCAGGGCTTTCCAACAGTGTGAGACTTGTCAGTTTCCCGCCAATACTTTGGGAAATAGAGCCGTTGCTAAGTCTTGTTTTCACTCTGTTACAGCTTTGTGTACAAAAGTGCCATTAGACAGGCGTTTGAAGCGCATTCGGAGCAGCCCCGCTCCCTGGTGATTTCAAGGCGGAAAATGCCCATGGCTGGCCAAGAAAACCAGATTTTCAGATGCAGGACTATGGCAGCTAACTGCAGGTACAAGAAATTTCTCTCTAGCCCCATTATTTCTGGAGTTATTGGCCGTGGCGCTGCCCACTTCTTTTTTCGGCGTTTTTTTTCTGGCTTCGGTCCAGCACACACGTAGCAGCCTTGGCTATTGTTGACGTACACACAGCATGGACGTATGCACTGGACATCCTCGGGGTGTCCTCACTCCGCGGTCCCTGGCATCCTCCCTGTTTATCCTGCAGCCTCAAGACCGGCATTTTCGGAACGCCCAGGAGCAGGGCTTTCCAACAGTGTCAGACTTGTCAGTTTCCCGCCAATACTTTGGGAAATAGAGCCGTTGCTAAGTCTTGTTTTCACTCTGTTACAGCTTTGTGTACAAAAGTGCCATTAGACAGGCGTTTGAAGCGCATTCGGAGCAGCCCCGCTCCCTGGTGATTTCAAGGCGGAAAATGCCCCTGGCTGGCCGAGAAAACCAAATTTTCAGATGCAGGACTATGGCAGCTAACTGCAGGTACAAGAAATTTCTCTCTAGCCCCATTATTTCTGGAGTTATTGGCCGTGGCGCTGCCCACTTCTTTTTTCGGCGTTTTTTTTCTGGCTTCGGTCCAGCACACACGTAGCAGCCTTGGCTATTGTTGACGTACACACAGCATGGACGTATGCACTGGACATCCTCGGGGTGTCCTCACTCTGCGGTCCCTGGCATCCTCCCTGTTTATCCTGCAGCCTCAAGACCAGCATTTTCGGAAAGCCCAGGAGCAGGGCTTTCCAACAGTGTCAGACTTGTCAGTTTCCCGCCAATATTTTGGGAAATAGAGCCGTTGCTAAATCTTGTTTTCACTCTGTTACAGCTTTGTGTACAAAAGTGCCATTAGACAGGCGTTTGAAGCGCATTCGGAGCAGCCCCGCTCCCTGGTGATTTCAAGGCGGAAAATGCCCCTGGCTGGCCAAGAAAACCAGATTTTCAGATGCAGGACAATGGCAGCTAACTGCAGGTACAAGAAATTTCTCTCTAGCCCCGTTATTTCTGGAGTTATTGGCCGTGGCGCTGCCCACTTCTTTTTTCGGCGGTTTTTTTTTCTGGCTTCGGTCCAGCACACACGTAGCAGCCTTGGCTATTGTTGACGTACACACAGCATGGACGTATGCACTGGACATCCTCGGGGTGTCTTCACTCCGCCTTCCCTGGCATCCTCCCTGTTTATCCTGCAGCCTCAAGACCGGCATTTTTGGAAAGCCCAGGAGCAGGGCTTTCCAACAGTGTCAGACTTGTCAGTTTCCCGCCAATACTTTGGGAGATAGAGCCGTTGCTAAATCTTGTTTTCACTCTGTTACAGCTTTGTGTACAAAAGTGCCATTAGACAGGCGTTTGAAGCGCATTCGGAACAGCCCCGCTCCCTGGTGATTTCAAGGCGGAAAATGCCCATGGCTGGCCAAGAAAACCAGATTTTCAGATGCAGGACAATGGCAGCTAACTGCAGGTACAAGAAATTTCTCTCTAGCCCCATTATTTCTGGAGTTATTGGCCGTGGCGCTGCCCACTTCTTTTTTCGGCGGTTTTTTTTTCTGGCTTCGGTCCAGCACACACGTAGCAGCCTTGGCTATTGTTGACGTACACACAGCATGGACGTATGCACTGGACATCCTCGGGGTGTCTTCACTCCGCCTTCCCTGGCATCCTCCCTGTTTATCCTGCAGCCTCAAGACCGGCATTTTTGGAAAGCCCAGGAGCAGGGCTTTCCAACAGTGTCAGACTTGTCAGTTTCCCGCCAATACTTTGGGAGATAGAGCCGTTGCTAAATCTTGTTTTCACTCTGTTACAGCTTTGTGTACAAAAGTGCCATTAGACAGGCGTTTGAAGCGCATTCGGAACAGCCCCGCTCCCTGGTGATTTCAAGGCGGAAAATGCCCATGGCTGGCCAAGAAAACCAGATTTTCAGATGCAGGACTATGGCAGCTAACTGCAGGTACAAGAAATTTCTCTCTAGCCCCATTATTTCTGGAGTTATTGGCCGTGGCGCTGCCCACTTCTTTTTTCGTGGTTTTTTTTGCTGGCTTCGGTCAAGCACACACGTAGCAGCCTTGGCTATTGTTGACGTACACACAGCATGGACGTATGCACTGGACATCCTCAGGGTGTCCTCACTCCGCGGTCCCTGGCATCCTCCCTGTTTATCCTGCAGCCTCAAGACCGGCTTTTTCGGAAAGCCCAGGAGCAGGGCTTTCCAACAGTGTCAGACTTGTCAGTTTCCCGCCAATACTTTGGGAGATAGAGCCGTTGCTAAATCTTGTTTTCACTCTGTTACAGCTTTGTGTACAAAAGTGCCATTAGACAGGCGTTTGAAGCGCATTCGGAGCAGCCCCGCTCCCTGGTGATTTCAAGGCGGAAAATGCCCCTGGCTGGCCAAGAAAACCAGATTTTCAGATGCAGGACTATGGCAGCTAACTGCAGGTACAAGAAATTTCTCTCTAGCCCCATTATTTCTGGAGTTATTGGCCGTGGAGCTGCCCACTTCTTTTTTCGGCGGTTTTTTTTCTGGCTTCGGTCCAGCACACACGTAGCAGCCTTGGCTATTGTTGACGTACACACAGCATGGACGTATGCACTGGACATCCTCGGGGTGTCCTCACTCCGCCTTCCCTGGCATCCTCCCTGTTTATCCTGCAGCCTCAAGACTGGCATTTTTGGAAAGCCCAGGAGCAGGGCTTTCCAACAGTGTCAGACTTGTCAGTTTCCCGCCAATACTTTGGGAAATAGAGCCGTTGTTAAGTCTTGTTTTCACTCTGTTACAGCTTTGTGTACAAAAGTGCCATTAGACAGGCGTTTGAAGCGCATTCGGAGCAGCCCCGCTCCCTGGTGATTTCAAGGCGGAAAATGCCCCTGGCTGGCCAAGAAAACCAAATTTTCAGATGCAGGACTATGGCAGCTAACTGCAGGTACAAGAAATTTCTCTCTAGCCCCATTATTTCTGGAGTTATTGGCCGTGGCGCTGCCCACTTCTTTTTTCGGCGGTTTTTTTTCTGGCTTTGGTCCAGCACACACGTAGCAGCCTTGGCTATTGTTGACGTACACACAGCATGGACGTATGCACTGGACATCCTCGGGGTGTCCTCACTCCGCCTTCCCTGGCATCCTCCCTGTTTATCCTGCAGCCTCAAGACTGGCATTTTTGGAAAGCCCAGGAGCAGGGCTTTCCAACAGTGTCAGACTTGTCAGTTTCCCGCCAATACTTTGGGAGATAGAGCCGTTGCTAAATCTTGTTTTCACTCTGTTACAGCTTTGTGTACAAAAGTGCCATTAGACAGGCGTTTGAAGCGCATTCGGAGCAGCCCCGCTCCCTGGTGATTTCAAGGCGGAAAATGCCCATGGCTGGCCAAGAAAACCAGATTTGCAGATGCAGGACTATGGCAGCTAACTGCAGGTACAAGAAATTTCTCTCTAGCCCCATTATTTCTGGAGTTATTGGCCGTGGCGCTGCCCACTTCTTTTTTCGGCGTTTTTTTTCTGGCTTCGGTCCAGCACACACGTAGCAGCCTTGGCTATTGTTGACGTACACACAGCATTGACGTATGCACTGGACATCCTCGGGGTGTCCTCACTCTGCGGTCCCTGGCATCCTCCCTGTTTATCCTGCAGCCTCAAGACCGGCATTTTCGGAAAGCCCAGGAGCAGGGCTTTCCAACAGTGTCAGACTTGTCAGTTTCCCGCCAATACTTTGGGAAATAGAGCCGTTGCTAAGTCTTGTTTTCACTCTGTTACAGCTTTGTGTACAAAAGTGCCATTAGACAGGCGTTTGAAGCGCATTCGGAACAGCCCCGCTCCCTGGTGATTTCAAGGCGGAAAATGCCCATGGCTGGCCAAGAAAACCAGATTTTCAGATGCAGGACTATGGCAGCTAACTGCAGGTACAAGAAATTTCTCTCTAGCCCCATTATTTCTGGAGTTATTGGCCGTGGCGCTGCCCACTTCTTTTTTCGGCGTTTTTTCTGGCTTCGGTCCAGCACACACGTAGCAGCCTTGGCTATTGTTGACGTACACACAGCATGGACGTATGCACTGGACATCCTCGGGGTGTCCTCACTTCGCGGTCCCTGGCATCCTCCCTGTTTATTCTGCAGCCTCAAGACTAGTATTTTCGGAAAGCCCAGGAGCAGGGCTTTCCAACAGTGTCAGACTTGTCAGTTTCCCGCCAATACTTTGGGAGATAGAGCCGTTGCTAAGTCTTGTTTTCACTCTGTTACAGCTTTGTGTACAAAAGTGCCATTAGACAGGCGTTTGAAGCGCATTCGGAGCAGCCCCGCTCCCTGGTGATTTCAAGGCGGAAAATGCCCCTGGCTGGCCAAGAAAACCAGATTTTCAGATGCAGGACTATGGCAGCTAACTGCAGGTACAAGAAATTTCCCTCTAGCCCCATTATTTCTGGAGTTATTGGCCGTGGCGCTGCCCACTTCTTTTTTCGGCGGTTTTTTTTTTCTGGCTTCGGTCAAGCACACACGTAGCAGCCTTGGCTATTGTTGATGTACACACAGCATGGACGTATGCACTGGACATCCTCGGGGTGTCCTCACTCCGCGGTCCCTGGCATCCTCCCTGTTTATCCTGCAGCCTCAAGACCGGCATTTTCGGAAAGCCCAGGAGCAGGGCTTTCCAACAGTGTCAGACTTGTCAGTTTCCCGCCAATACTGTGGGAGATAGAGCCGTTGCTCAATCTTGTTTTCACTCTGTTACAGCTTTGTGTACAAAAGTGCCATTAGACAGGCGTTTGAAGCGCATTCGGAGCAGCCCCGCTCCCTGGTGATTTCAAGGCGGAAAATGCCCATGGCTGGCCAAGAAAACCAGATTTTCAGATGCAGGACTATGGCAGCTAACTGCAGGTACAAGAAATTTCTCTCTAGCCCCATTATTTCTGGAGTTATTGGCCGTGGCGCTGCCCACTTCTTTTTTCGGCGTTTTTTCTGGCTTCGGTCCAGCACACACGTAGCAGCCTTGGCTATTGTTGACGTACACACAGCATGGACGTATGCACTGGACATCCTCGGGGTGTCCTCACTTCGCGGTCCCTGGCATCCTCCCTGTTTATTCTGCAGCCTCAAGACTAGTATTTTCGGAAAGCCCAGGAGCAGGGCTTTCCAACAGTGTCAGACTTGTCAGTTTCCCGCCAATACTTTGGGAGATAGAGCCGTTGCTAAGTCTTGTTTTCACTCTGTTACAGCTTTGTGTACAAAAGTGCCATTAGACAGGCGTTTGAAGCGCATTCGGAGCAGCCCCGCTCCCTGGTGATTTCAAGGCGGAAAATGCCCCTGGCTGGCCAAGAAAACCAGATTTTCAGATGCAGGACTATGGCAGCTAACTGCAGGTACAAGAAATTTCCCTCTAGCCCCATTATTTCTGGAGTTATTGGCCGTGGCGCTGCCCACTTCTTTTTTCGGCGGGTTTTTTTTTCTGGCTTCGGTCAAGCACACACGTAGCAGCCTTGGCTATTGTTGATGTACACACAGCATGGACGTATGCACTGGACATCCTCGGGGTGTCCTCACTCCGCGGTCCCTGGCATCCTCCCTGTTTATCCTGCAGCCTCAAGACCGGCATTTTCGGAAAGCCCAGGAGCAGGGCTTTCCAACAGTGTCAGACTTGTCAGTTTCCCGCCAATACTGTGGGAGATAGAGCCGTTGCTCAATCTTGTTTTCACTCTGTTACAGCTTTGTGTACAAAAGTGCCATTAGACAGGCGTTTGAAGCGCATTCGGAGCAGCCCCGCTCCCTGGTGATTTCAAGGCGGAAAATGCCCATGGCTGGCCAAGAAAACCAGATTTTCAGATGCAGGACTATGGCAGCTAACTGCAGGTACAAGAAATTTCTCTCTAGCCCCATTATTTCTGGAGTTATTGGCCGTGGCGCTGCCCACTTCTTTTTTCGGCGTTTTTCTGGCTTCGGTCCAGCACACACGTAGCAGCCTTGGCTATTGTTGACGTACACACAGCATGGACGTATGCACTGGACATCCTCGGGGTGTCCTCACTCCGCGGTCCCTGGCATCCTCCCTGTTTATCCTGCAGCCTCAAGACCGGCATTTTCGGAAAGCCCAGGAGCAGGGCTTTCCAACAGTGTCAGACTTGTCAGTTTCCCGCCAATACTTTGGGAAATAGAGCCGTTGCTAAGTCTTCTTTTCACTCTGTTATAGCTTTGTGTTCAAAAGTGCCATTAGACAGGCGTTTGAAGCGCATTCGGAGCAGCCCCGCTCCCTGGTGATTTCAAGGCGGAAAATGCCCCTGGCTGGCCAAGAAAACCAGATTTTCAGATGCAGGACTATGGCAGCTAACTGCAGGTACAAGAAATTTCTCTCTAGCCCCATTATTTCTGGAGTTATTGGCCGAGGCGCTGCCCACTTCTTTTTTCGGCGGTTTTTTTTCTGGCTTCGGTCCAGCACACACGTAGCAGCCTTGGCTTTTGTTGACGTATACACAGCATGGACGTATGCACTGGACATCCTCGGGGTGTCATCACTCCGCGGTCCCTGGCATCCTCCCTGTTTATCCTGCAGCCTCAAGACCGCCAATACTTTGGGAGATAGAGCCGTTGCTAAATCTTGTTTTCACTCTGTTACAGCTTTGTGTACAAAAGTGCCATTAGACAGGCGTTTGAAGCGCATTCGGAGCAGCCCCGCTCCCTGGTGATTTCAAGGCGGAAAATGCCCATGGCTGGCCAAGAAAACCAGATTTTCAGATGCAGGACTATGGCAGCTAACTGCAGGTACAAGAAATTTCTCTCTAACCCCATTATTTCTGGAGTTATTGGCCGTGGCGCTGCCCACTTATTTTTTCGGCGTTTTTTTTCTGGCTTCGGTCCAGCACACACGTAGCAGCCTTGGCTATTGTTGACGTACACACAGCATGGACGTATGCACTGGACATCCTCGGGGTGTCCTCACTCCGCGGTCCCTGGCATCCTCCCTGTTTATCCTGCAGCCTCAAGACCGGCATTTTCGGAAAGCCCAGGAGCAGGGCTTTCCAACAGTGTCAGACTTGTCAGTTTCCCGCCAATACTTTGGGAAATAGAGCCGTTGCTAAGTCTTGTTTTCACTCTGTTACAGCTTTGTGTACAAAAGTGCCATTAGACAGGCGTTTGAAGCGCATTCGGAGCAGCCCCGCTCCCTGGTGATTTCAAGGCGGAAAATGCCCCTGGCTGGCCAAGAAAACCAGATTTTCAGATGCAGGACTATGGCAGCTAACTGCAGGTACAAGAAATTTCTCTCTAACCCCATTATTTCTGGAGTTATTGGCCGTGGCGCTGCCCACTTCTTTTTTCGGCGTTTTTTTTCTGGCTTCGGTCCAGCACACACGTAGCAGCCTTGGCTATTGTTGACGTACACACAGCATGGACGTATGCACTGGACATCCTCGGGGTGTCCTCACTCCGCGGTCCCTGGCATCCTCCCTGTTTTTCCTGCAGCCTCAAGACCGGCATTTTCGGAAAGCCCAGGAGCAGGGCTTTCCAACAGTGTCAGACTTGTCAGTTTCCCGCCAATACTTTGGGAAATAGAGCCGTTGCTTAGTCTTGTTTCACTCTGTTACAGCTTTGTGTACAAAAGTGCCATTAGACAGGCGTTTGAAGCGCATTCGGAGCAGCCCCGCTCCCTGGTGATTTCAAGGCGGAAAATGCCCCTGGCTGGCCAAGAAAACCAGATTTTCAGATGCAGGACTATGGCAGCTAACTGCAGGTACAAGAAATTTCTCTCTAGCCCCATTATTTCTGGAGTTATTGGCCGTGGCGCTGCCCACTTCTTTTTTCGGCGGTTTTTTTTCTGGCTTCGGTCCAGCACACACGTAGCAGCCTTGGCTATTGTTGACGTACACACAGCATGGACGTATGCACTGGACATCCTCGGAGTGTCCTCACTCCGCGGTCCCTGGCATCCTCCCTGTTTATCCTGCAGCCTCAAGACCTACATTTTTGGAAAGCCCAGGAGCAGGGCTTTCCAACAGTGTCAGACTTGTCAGTTTCCCGCCAATACTTTGGGAGATAGAGCCGTTGCTAAATCTTGTTTTCACTCTGTTACAGCTTTGTGTACAAAAGTGCCATTAGACAGGCGTTTGAAGCGCATTCGGAGCAGCCCCGCTCCCTGGTGATTTCAAGGCGGAAAATGCCCCTGGCTGGCCAAGAAAACCAGATTTTCAGATGCAGGACTATGGCAGCTAACTGAAGGTACAAGAAAGTTCTCTCTAGCCCCATTATTTCTGGAGTTATTGGCCGTGGCGCTGCCCACTTCTTTTTTCGGAGGTTTTTTTTTCTGGCTTCGGTCAAGCACACACGTAGCAGCCTTGGCTATTGTTGACGTACACACAGCATGGACGTATGCACTGGACATCCTCGGGGTGTCCTCATTCCGCGGTCCCTGGCATCCTCCCTGTTTATCCTGCAGCCTCAAGACCGGCATTTTCGGAAAGCCCAGGAGCAGGGCTTTCCAACAGTGTCAGACTTGTCAGTTTCCCGCCAATACTTTGGGAAATAGAGCCGTTGCTAAATCTTGTTTTCACTCTGTTACAGCTTTGTGTACAAAAGTGCCATTAGACAGGCGTTTGAAGCGCATTCGGAGCAGCCGCGCTCCCTGGTGATTTCAAGGCGGAAAATGCCCCTGGCTGGCCAAGAAAACCAGATTTTCAGATGCAGGACTATGGCAGCTAACTGCAGGTACAAGAAAGTTCTCTCTAGCCCCATTATTTCTGGAGTTATTGGCCGTGGCGCTGCCCACTTCTTTTTTCGGCGGTTTTTTTTCTGGCTTCGGTCAAGCACACACGTAGCAGCCTTGGCTATTGTTGACGTACACACAGCATGGACGTATGCACTGGACATCCTCGGGGTGTCCTCACTCCGCGGTCCCTGGCATCCTCCCTGTTTATTCTGCAGCCTCAAGACCGGCATTTTCGGAAAGCCCAGGAGCAGGGCTTTCCAACAGTGTCAGACTTGTCAGTTTCCCGCCAATACTTTGGGAAATAGAGCCGTTGCTAAATCTTGTTTTCACTCTGTTACAGCTTTGTGTACAAAAGTGCCATTAGACAGGCGTTTGAAGCGCATTCGGAGCAGCCCCGCTCCCTGGTGATTTCAAGGCGGAAAATGCCCCTGGCTGGCCAAGAAAACCAGATTTTCAGATGCAGGACTATGGCAGCTAACTGCAGGTACAAGAAATTTCTCTCTAGCCCCATTATTTCTGGAGTTATTGGCCGTGGCGCTGCCCACTTCTTTTTTCGGCGGTTTTTTTCTGGCTTCGGTCCAGCACACACGTAGCAGCCTTGGTTATTGTTGACGTACACACAGCATGGACGTATGCACTGGACATCCTCGGGGTGTCCTCACTCCGCGGTCCCTGGCATCCTCCCTGTTTATTCTGCAGCCTCAAGACCGGCATTTTCGGAAAGCCCAGGAGCAGGGCTTTCCAACAGTGTCAGACTTGTCAGTTTCCCGCCAATACTTTGGGAGATAGAGCCGTTGCTAAATCTTGTTTTCACTCTGTTACAGCTTTGTGTACAAAAGTGCCATTAGACAGGCGTTTGAAGCGCATTCGGAGCAGCCCCGCTCCCTGGTGATTTCAAGGCGGAAAATGCCCCTGGCTGGCCAAGAAAACCAGATTTTCAGATGCAGGACTATGGCAGCTAACTGCAGGTACAAGAAATTTCTCTCTAGCCCCATTATTTCTGGAGTTATTGGCCGTGGCGCTGCCCACTTCTTTTTTCGGCGGTTTTTTTTCTGGCTTCGGTCCAGCACACACGTAGCAGCCTTGGTTGTTGTTGACGTACACACAGCATGGACGTATGCACTGGACATCCTCGGGGTGTCCTCACTCCGCGGTCCCTGGCATCCTCCCTGTTTATCCTGCAGCCTCAAGACCGGCATTTTCGGAAAGCCCAGGAGCAGGGCTTTCCAACAGTGTCAGACTTGTCAGTTTCCCGCCAATACTTTGGGAGATAGAGCCGTTGCTAAATCTTGTTTTCACTCTGTTACAGCTTTGTGTACAAAAGTGCCATTAGACAGGCGTTTGAAGCGCATTCGGAGCAGCCCCGCTCCCTGGTGATTTCAAGGCGGAAAATGCCCCTGGCTGGCCAAGAAAACCAGATTTTCAGATGCAGGACTATGGCAGCTAACTGAAGGTACAAGAAAGTTCTCTCTAGCCCCATTATTTCTGGAGTTATTGGCCGTGGCGCTGCCCACTTCTTTTTTCGGCGGTTTTTTTTCTGGCTTCGGTCCAGCACACACGTAGCAGCCTTGGCTATTGTTGACGTACACACAGCATGGACGTATGCACTGGACATCCTCGGGGTGTCCTCACTCCGCGGTCCCTGGCATCCTCCCTGTTTATCCTGCAGCCTCAAGACCGGCATTTTCGGAAAGCCCAGGAGCAGGGCTTTCCAACAGTGTCAGACTTGTCAGTTTCCCGCCAATACTTTGGGAAATAGAGCCGTTGCTAAATCTTGTTTTCACTCTGTTACAGCTTTGTGTACAAAAGTGCCATTAGACAGGCGTTTGAAGCGCATTCGGAGCAGCCCCGCTCCCTGGTGATTTCAAGGCGGAAAATGCCCCTGGCTGGCCAAGAAAACCAGATTTTCAGATGCAGGACTATGGCAGCTAACTGCAGGTACAAGAAATTTCTCTCTAGCCCCATTATTTCTGGAGTTATTGGCCGTGGCGCTGCCCACTTCTTTTTTCGGCGGTTTTTTTTCTGGCTTCGGTCCAGCACACACGTAGCAGCCTTGGCTATTGTTGACGTACACACAGCATGGACGTATGCACTGGACATCCTCGGAGTGTCCTCACTCCGCGGTCCCTGGCATCCTCCCTGTTTATCCTGCAGCCTCAAGACCTACATTTTTGGAAAGCCCAGGAGCAGGGCTTTCCAACAGTGTCAGACTTGTCAGTTTCCCGCCAATACTTTGGGAGACAGAGCCGTTGCTAAATCTTGTTTTCACTCTGTTACAGCTTTGTGTACAAAAGTGCCATTAGACAGGCGTTTGAAGCGCATTCGGAGCAGCCCCGCTCCCTGGTGATTTCAAGGCGGAAAATGCCCCTGGCTGGCCAAGAAAACCAGATTTTCAGATGCAGGACTATGGCAGCTTACTGAAGGTACAAGAAAGTTCTCTCTAGCCCCATTATTTCTGGAGTTATTGGCCGTGGCGCTGCCCACTTCTTTTTTCGGAGGTTTTTTTTCTGGCTTCGGTCAAGCACACACGTAGCAGCCTTGGCTATTGTTGACGTACACACAGCATGGACGTATGCACTGGACATCCTCGGGGTGTCCTCACTCCGCGGTCCCTGGCATCCTCCCTGTTTATCCTGCAGCCTCAAGACCGGCATTTTCGGAAAGCCCAGGAGCAGGGCTTTCCAACAGTGTCAGACTTGTCAGTTTCCCGCCAATACTTTGGGAAATAGAGCCGTTGCTAAATCTTGTTTTCACTCTGTTACAGCTTTGTGTACAAAAGTGCCATTAGACAGGCGTTTGAAGCGCATTCGGAGCAGCCCCGCTCCCTGGTGATTTCAAGGCGGAAAATGCCCCTGGCTGGCCAAGAAAACCAGATTTTCAGATGCAGGACTATGGCAGCTAACTGCAGGTACAAGAAATTTCTCTCTAGCCCCATTATTTCTGGAGTTATTGGCCGTGGCGCTGCCCACTTCTTTTTTCGGCGGTTTTTTTTCTGGCTTCGGTCCAGCACACACGTAGCAGCCTTGGCTATTGTTGACGTACACACAGCATGGACGTATGCACTGGACATCCTCGGAGTGTCCTCACTCCGCGGTCCCTGGCATCCTCCCTGTTTATCCTGCAGCCTCAAGACCTACATTTTTGGAAAGCCCAGGAGCAGGGCTTTCCAACAGTGTCAGACTTGTCAGTTTCCCGCCAATACTTTGGGAGACAGAGCCGTTGCTAAATCTTGTTTTCACTCTGTTACAGCTTTGTGTACAAAAGTGCCATTAGACAGGCGTTTGAAGCGCATTCGGAGCAGCCCCGCTCCCTGGTGATTTCAAGGCGGAAAATGCCCCTGGCTGGCCAAGAAAACCAGATTTTCAGATGCAGGACTATGGCAGCTTACTGAAGGTACAAGAAAGTTCTCTCTAGCCCCATTATTTCTGGAGTTATTGGCCGTGGCGCTGCCCACTTCTTTTTTCGGAGGTTTTTTTTCTGGCTTCGGTCAAGCACACACGTAGCAGCCTTGGCTATTGTTGACGTACACACAGCATGGACGTATGCACTGGACATCCTCGGGGTGTCCTCATTCCGCGGTCCCTGGCATCCTCCCTGTTTATCCTGCAGCCTCAAGACCGGCATTTTCGGAAAGCCCAGGAGCAGGGCTTTCCAACAGTGTCAGACTTGTCAGTTTCCCGCCAATACTTTGGGAAATAGAGCCGTTGCTAAATCTTGTTTTCACTCTGTTACAGCTTTGTGTACAAAAGTGCCATTAGACAGGCGTTTGAAGCGCATTCAGAGCAGCCGCGCTCCCTGGTGATTTCAAGGCGGAAAATGCCCCTGGCTGGCCAAGAAAACCAGATTTTCAGATGCAGGACTATGGCAGCTAACTGCAGGTACAAGAAAGTTCTCTCTAGCCCCATTATTTCTGGAGTTATTGGCCGTGGCGCTGCCCACTTCTTTTTTCGGCGGTTTTTTTTCTGGCTTCGGTCAAGCACACACGTAGCAGCCTTGGCTATTGTTGACGTACACACAGCATGGACGTATGCACTGGACATCCTCGGGGTGTCCTCACTCCGCGGTCCCTGGCATCCTCCCTGTTTATCCTGCAGCCTCAAGACCGGCATTTTCGGAAAGCCCAGGAGCAGGGCTTTCCAACAGTGTCAGACTTGTCAGTTTCCCGCCAATACTTTGGGAAATAGAGCCGTTGCTAAATCTTGTTTTCACTCTGTTACAGCTTTGTGTACAAAAGTGCCATTAGACAGGCGTTTGAAGCGCATTCGGAGCAGCCCCGCTCCCTGGTGATTTCAAGGCGGAAAATGCCCCTGGCTGGCCAAGAAAACCAGATTTTCAGATGCAGGACTATGGCAGCTAACTGCAGGTACAAGAAATTTCTCTCTAGCCCCATTATTTCTGGAGTTATTGGCCGTGGCGCTGCCCACTTCTTTTTTCGGCGGTTTTTTTCTGGCTTCGGTCCAGCACACACGTAGCAGCCTTGGTTATTGTTGACGTACACACAGCATGGACGTATGCACTGGACATCCTCGGGGTGTCCTCACTCCGCGGTCCCTGGCATCCTCCCTGTTTATCCTGCAGCCTCAAGACCGGCATTTTCGGAAAGCCCAGGAGCAGGGCTTTCCAACAGTGTCAGACTTGTCAGTTTCCCGCCAATACTTTGGGAGATAGAGCCGTTGCTAAATCTTGTTTTCACTCTGTTACAGCTTTGTGTACAAAAGTGCCATTAGACAGGCGTTTGAAGCGCATTCGGAGCAGCCCCGCTCCCTGGTGATTTCAAGGCGGAAAATGCCCCTGGCTGGCCAAGAAAACCAGATTTTCAGATGCAGGACTATGGCAGCTAACTGCAGGTACAAGAAATTTCTCTCTAGCCCCATTATTTCTGGAGTTATTGGCCGTGGCGCTGCCCACTTCTTTTTTCGGCGGTTTTTTTTCTGGCTTCGGTCCAGCACACACGTAGCAGCCTTGGTTGTTGTTGACGTACACACAGCATGGACGTATGCACTGGACATCCTCGGGGTGTCCTCACTCCGCGGTCCCTGGCATCCTCCCTGTTTATCCTGCAGCCTCAAGACCGGCATTTTCGGAAAGCCCAGGAGCAGGGCTTTCCAACAGTGTCAGACTTGTCAGTTTCCCGCCAATACTTTGGGAGATAGAGCCGTTGCTAAATCTTGTTTTCACTCTGTTACAGCTTTGTGTACAAAAGTGCCATTAGACAGGCGTTTGAAGCGCATTCGGAGCAGCCCCGCTCCCTGGTGATTTCAAGGCGGAAAATGCCCCTGGCTGGCCAAGAAAACCAGATTTTCAGATGCAGGACTATGGCAGCTAACTGAAGGTACAAGAAAGTTCTCTCTAGCCCCATTATTTCTGGAGTTATTGGCCGTGGCGCTGCCCACTTCTTTTTTCGGCGGTTTTTTTTCTGGCTTCGGTCCAGCACACACGTAGCAGCCTTGGCTATTGTTGACGTACACACAGCATGGACGTATGCACTGGACATCCTCGGGGTGTCCTCACTCCGCGGTCCCTGGCATCCTCCCTGTTTATCCTGCAGCCTCAAGACCGGCATTTTCGGAAAGCCCAGGAGCAGGGCTTTCCAACAGTGTCAGACTTGTCAGTTTCCCGCCAATACTTTGGGAAATAGAGCCGTTGCTCAATCTTGTTTTCACTCTGTTACAGCTTTGTGTACAAAAGTGCCATTAGACAGGCGTTTGAAGCGCATTCGGAGCAGCCCCGCTCCCTGGTGATTTCAAGGCGGAAAATGCCCCTGGCTGGCCAAGAAAACCAGATTTTCAGATGCAGGACTATGGCAGCTAACTGCAGGTATAAGAAATTTCTCTCTAGCCCCATTATTTCTGGAGTTATTGGCCGTGCCGCTGCCCACTTCTTTTCTCGGCGTTTTTTTTTTCACGCTTCGGTCCAGCACACACGTAGCAGCATTGGCTATTGTTGACGTACACACAGCATGGACGTATGCACTGGACATCCTCGGGGTGTCCTCACTCCGCGGTCCCTGGCATCCTTCCTGTTTATTCTGCAGCCTCAAGACTGGCATTTTCGGAAAGCCCAGGAGCAGGGCTTTCCAACAGTGTCAGACTTGTCAGTTTCCCGCCAATACTTTGGGAAATAGAGCCGTTGCTAAGTCTTGTTTTCACTCTGTTATAGCTTTGTGTACAAAAGTGCCATTAGACAGGCGTTTGAAGCGCATTCGGAGCAGCCCTGATCCCTGGTGATTTCAAGGCGGAAAATGCCCCTGGCTGGCCAAGAAAACCAGATTTTCAGATGCAGGACTATGGCAGCTAACTGCAGGTACAAGAAATTTCTCTCTAGCCCCATTATTTCTGGAGTTATTGGCCGTGGCGCTGCCCACTTCTTTTTTCGGCGTTTTTTCTGGCTTCAGTCCAGCACACACGTAGCAGCCTTGGCTATTGTTGACGTACACACAGCATGGACGTATGCACTGGACATCCTCGGGGTGTCCTCACTCCGCGGTCCCTGGCATCCTCCCTGTTTATCCTGCAGCCTCAAGACCGGCATTTTCGGAAAGCCCAGGAGCAGGGCTTTCGAACAGTGTCAGATTTGTCAGTTTCTCGCCAATACTTTGGGAGATAGAGCCGTTGCTAAATCTTGTTTTCACTCTGTTACAGCTTTGTGTACAAAAGTGCCATTAGACAGGCGTTTGAAGCGCATTCGGAGCAGCCCCGCTCCCTGGTGATTTCAAGGCGGAAAATGCCCCTGGCTGGCCAAGAAAACCAGATTTTCAGATGCAGGACTATGGCAGCTAACTGCAGGTACAAGAAATTTCTCTCTAGCCCCATTATTTCTGGAGTTATTGGCCGTGGCGCTGCCCACTTCTTTTTTCGGCAGTTTTTTTTCTGGCTTCGGTCCAGCACACACGTAGCAGCCTTGGCTATTGTTGACGTACACAGAGCATGGACGTATGCACTGGACATCCTCGGGGTGTCCTCACAATGCGGTCCCTGGCATCCTCCCTATCTATCTTGCAGCCTCAAGACCGGCATTTTCTGAAAGCCCAGGAGCAGGGCTTTCCAACAGTGTCAGACTTGTCAGTTTCCCGCCAATACTTTGGGAAATAGAGCCGTTGCTAAATCTTGTTTTCACTCTGTTACAGCTTTGTGTACAAAAGTGCCATTAGACAGGCGTTTGAAGCGCATTCGGAGCAGCCCCGCTCCCTGGTGATTTCAAGGCGGAAAATGCCCCTGGCTGGCCAAGAAAACCAGATTTTCAGATGCAGGACTATGGCAGCTAACTGCAGGTACAAGTAATTTCTCTCTAGCCCCATTATTTCTGGAGTTATTGGCCGTGGCGCTGCCCACTTCTTTTTTCGGCGGTTTTTTTTCTGGCTTCGGACCAGCACACACGTAGCAGCCTTGGCTATTGTTGACGTACACACAGCATGGACGTATGCACTGGACATCCTCGGGGTGTCCTCACTCCGCGGTCCCTGGCATCCTCCCTGTTTATCCTGCAGCCTCAAGACAGGCATTTTCGGAAAGCCCAGGAGCAGGGCTTTCCAACAGTGTCAGACTTGTCAGTTTCCCGCCAATACTTTGGGAGATAGAGCCGTTGCTAAGTCTTGTTTTCACTCTGTTTTAGCTTTGTGTACAAAAGTGCCATTAGACAGGCGTTTGAAGCGCATTCGGAGCAGCCCTGCTCCCTGGTGATTTCAAGGCGGAAAATGCCCCTGGCTGGCCAAGAAAACCAGATTTTCAGATGCAGGACTATGGCAGCTAACTGCAGGTACAAGAAATTTCTCTCTAGCCCCATTATTTCTGGAGTTATTGGCCGTGGCGCTGCCCACTTCTTTTTTCGGCGTTTTTTTTCTGGCTTCGGTCCAGCACACACGTAGCAGCCTTGGCTATTGTTGACGTACACACAGCATGGACGTATGCACTGGACATCCTCGGGGTGTCCTCACTTCGCGGTCCCTGGCATCCTCCCTGTTTATTCTGCAGCCTCAAGACCGGCCTTTTCGGAAAGCCCAGGAGCAGGGCTTTCCAACAGTGTCAGACTTGTCAGTTTCCCGCCAATACTTTGGGAGATAGAGCCGTTGCTAAATCTTGTTTTCACTCTGTTACAGCTTTGTGTACAAAAGTGCCATTAGACAGGCGTTTGAAGCGCATTCGGAGCAGCCCCGCTCCCTGGTGATTTCAAGGCGGAAAATGCCCCTGGCTGGCCAAAAAAACCAGATTTTCAGATGCAGGACTATGGCAGCTAACTGCTGGTACAAGAAATTTCTCTCTAGCCCCATTATTTCTGGAGTTATTGGCCGTGGCGCTGCCCACTTCTTTTTTCGGCGGTTTTTTTTTCTGGCTTCGGTCCAGCACACACTTAGCAGCCTTGGCTATTGTTGACGTACACACAGCATGGACGTATGCACTGGACATCCTCGGGGTGTCCTCACTCCGCGGTTCCTGGCATCCTCCCTGTTTATCCTGCAGCCTCAAGACCGGCATTTTCGGAAAGCCTTGGAGCAGGGCTTTCCAACAGTGTCAGACTTGTCAGTTTCCCGCCAATACTTTGGGAGATAGAGCCGTTGCTAAGTCTTCTTTTCACTCTGTTATAGCTTTGTGTACAAAAGTGCCATTAGACAGGCGTTTGAAGCGCATTCGGAGCAGCCCTGCTCCCTGGTGATTTCAAGGCGGAAAATGCCCCTGGCTGGCCAAGAAAACCAGATTTTCAGATGCAGGACTATGGCAGCTAACTGCAGGTACAAGAAATTTCTCTCTAGCCCCATTATTTCTGGAGTTATTGGCCGTGGCGCTGCCCACTTCTTTTTTCGGCGTTTTTTTTCTGGCTTCGGTCCAGCACACACGTAGCAGCCTTGGCTATTGTTGACGTACACACAGCATGGACGTATGCACTGGACATCCTCGGGGTGTCCTCACTTCGCGGTCCCTGGCATCCTCCCTGTTTATTCTGCAGCCTCAAGACCGGCATTTTCGGAAAGCCCAGGAGCAGGGCTTTCCAACAGTGTCAGACTTGTCAGTTTCCCGCCAATACTTTGGGAGATAGAGCCGTTGCTCAATCTTGTTTTCACTCTGTTACAGCTTTGTGTACAAAAGTGCCATTAGACAGGCGTTTGATTCGCATTCGGAGCAGCCCCGCTCCCTGGTGATTTCAAGGCGGAAAATGCCCCTGGCTGGCCAAGAAAACCAGATTTTCAGATACAGGACTATGGCAGCTAACTGCAGGTACAACAAATTTCTCTCTAGCCCCATTATTTCTGGAGTTATTGGCCGTTGCGCTGCCCACTTCTTTTTTCGGCGTTTTTTTTCTGGCTTCGGTCCAGCACACACGTAGCAGCCTTGGCTATTGTTGACGTACACACTGCATGGACGTATGCACTGGACATCCTCGGGGTGTCCTCACTTCGCGGTCCCTGGCATCCTCCCTGTTTATTCTGCAGCCTCAAGACCGGCCTTTTCGGAAAGCCCAGGAGCAGGGCTTTCCAACAGTGTCAGACTTGTCAGTTTCCCGCCAATACTTTGGGAGATAGAGCCGTTGCTAAATCTTGTTTTCACTCAGTTACAGCTTTGTGTACAAAAGTGCCATTAGACAGGCGTTTGAAGCGCATTCGGAGCAGCCCCGCTCCCTGGTGATTTCAAGGCGGAAAATGCCCCTGGCTGGCCAAAAAAACCAGATTTTCAGATGCAGGACTATGGCAGCTAACTGCTGGTACAAGAAATTTCTCTCTAGCCCCATTATTTCTGGAGTTATTGGCCGTGGCGCTGCCCACTTCTTTTTTCGGCGGTTTTTTTTTCTGGCTTCGGTCCAGCACACACTTAGCAGCCTTGGCTATTGTTGACGTACACACAGCATGGACGTATGCACTGGACATCCTCGGGGTGTCCTCACTCCGCGGTTCCTGGCATCCTCCCTGTTTATCCTGCAGCCTCAAGACCGGCATTTTCGGAAAGCCTTGGAGCAGGGCTTTCCAACAGTGTCAGACTTGTCAGTTTCCCGCCAATACTTTGGGAGATAGAGCCGTTGCTAAGTCTTCTTTTCACTCTGTTATAGCTTTGTGTACAAAAGTGCCATTAGACAGGCGTTTGAAGCGCATTCGGAGCAGCCCTGCTCCCTGGTGATTTCAAGGCGGAAAATGCCCCTGGCTGGCCAAGAAAACCAGATTTTCAGATGCAGGACTATGGCAGCTAACTGCAGGTACAAGAAATTTCTCTCTAGCCCCATTATTTCTGGAGTTATTGGCCGTGGCGCTGCCCACTTCTTTTTTCGGCGTTTTTTTTCTGGCTTCGGTCCAGCACACACGTAGCAGCCTTGGCTATTGTTGACGTACACACAGCATGGACGTATGCACTGGACATCCTCGGGGTGTCCTCACTTCGCGGTCCCTGGCATCCTCCCTGTTTATTCTGCAGCCTCAAGACCGGCATTTTCGGAAAGCCCAGGAGCAGGGCTTTCCAACAGTGTCAGACTTGTCAGTTTCCCGCCAATACTTTGGGAGATAGAGCCGTTGCTCAATCTTGTTTTCACTCTGTTACAGCTTTGTGTACAAAAGTGCCATTAGACAGGCGTTTGATTCGCATTCGGAGCAGCCCCGCTCCCTGGTGATTTCAAGGCGGAAAATGCCCCTGGCTGGCCAAGAAAACCAGATTTTCAGATACAGGACTATGGCAGCTAACTGCAGGTACAAGAAATTTCTCTCTAGCCCCATTATTTCTGGAGTTATTGGCCGTTGCGCTGCCCACTTCTTTTTTCGGCGTTTTTTTTCTGGCTTCGGTCCAGCACACACGTAGCAGCCTTGGCTATTGTTGACGTACACACTGCATGGACGTATGCACTGGACATCCTCGGGGTGTCCTCACTTCGCGGTCCCTGGCATCCTCCCTGTTTCTTCTGCAGCCTCAAGACCGGCATTTTCGGAAAGCCCAGGAGCAGGGCTTTCCAACAGTGTCAGACTTGTCAGTTTCCCGCCAATACTTTGGGAGATAGAACCGTTGCTAAGTCTTGTTTTCACTCTGTTACAGCTTTGTGTACAAAAGTGCCATTAGACAGGCGTTTGAAGCGCATTCGGAGCAGCCCCGCTCCCTGGTGATTTCAAGGCGGAAAATGCCCCTGGCTGGCCAAGAAAACCAGATTTTCAGATGCAGGACTATGGCAGCTAACTGCAGGTACAAGAAATTTCTCTCTAGCCCCATTATTTCTGGAGTTATTGGCCGTGGCGCTGCCCACTTCTTTTTTCGGCGTTTTTTCTGGCTTCGGTGCAGCACACACGTAGCAGCCTTGGCTATTGTTGACGTACACACAGCATGGACGTATGCACTGGACATCCTCGGGGTGTCCTCACTCCGCAGTCCCTGGCATCCTCCCTGTTTATCCTGCAGCCTCAAGACCGGCATTTTCGGAAAGCCCAGGAGCAGGGCTTTCCAACAGTGTCGGACTTGTCAGTTTCCCGCCAATACTTTGGGAAATAGAGCCGTTGCTAAATCTTGTTTTCACTCTGTTACAGCTTTGTGTACAAAAGTGCCATTAGACAGGCGTTTGAAGCGCATTCGGAGCAGCCCCGCTCCCTGGTGATTTCAAGGCGGAAAATGCCCCTGGCTGGCCAAGAAAACCAGATTTTCAGATGCAGGACTATGGCAGCTAACTGCAGGTACAAGTAATTTCTCTCTAGCCCCATTATTTCTGGAGTTATTGGCAGTGGCGCTGCCCACTTCTTTTTTCGGCGGTTTTTTTTCTGGCTTCGGACCAGCACACACGTAGCAGCCTTGGCTATTGTTGACGTACACACAGCATGGACGTATGCACTGGACATCCTCGGGGTGTCCTCACTCCGCGGTCCCTGGCATCCTCCCTGTTTATCCTGCAGCCTCAAGACAGGCATTTTCGGAAAGCCCAGGAGCAGGGCTTTCCAACAGTGTCAGACTTGTCAGTTTCCCGCCAATACTTTGGGAGATAGAGCCGTTGCTAAGTCTTGTTTTCACTCTGTTTTAGCTTTGTGTACAAAAGTGCCATTAGACAGGCGTTTGAAGCGCATTCGGAGCAGCCCTGCTCCCTGGTGATTTCAAGGCGGAAAATGCCCCTGGCTGGCCAAGAAAACCAGATTTTCAGATGCAGGACTATGGCAGCTAACTGCAGGTACAAGAAATTTCTCTCTAGCCCCATTATTTCTGGAGTTATTGGCCGTGGCGCTGCCCACTTCTTTTTTCGGCGTTTTTTTCTGGCTTCGGTCCAGCACACACGTAGCAGCCTTGGCTATTGTTGACGTACACACAGCATGGACGTATGCACTGGACATCCTCGGGGTGTCCTCACTTCGCGGTCCCTGGCATCCTCCCTGTTTATTCTGCAGCCTCAAGACCGGCCTTTTCGGAAAGCCCAGGAGCAGGGCTTTCCAACAGTGTCAGACTTGTCAGTTTCCCGCCAATACTTTGGGAGATAGAGCCGTTGCTAAATCTTGTTTTCACTCTGTTACAGCTTTGTGTACAAAAGTGCCATTAGACAGGCGTTTGAAGCGCATTCGGAGCAGCCCCGCTCCCTGGTGATTTCAAGGCGGAAAATGCCCCTGGCTGGCCAAAAAAACCAGATTTTCAGATGCAGGACTATGGCAGCTAACTGCTGGTACAAGAAATTTCTCTCTAGCCCCATTATTTCTGGAGTTATTGGCCGTGGCGCTGCCCACTTCTTTTTTCGGCGGTTTTTTTTTCTGGCTTCGGTCCAGCACACACTTAGCAGCCTTGGCTATTGTTGACGTACACACAGCATGGACGTATGCACTGGACATCCTCGGGGTGTCCTCACTCCGCGGTTCCTGGCATCCTCCCTGTTTATCCTGCAGCCTCAAGACCGGCATTTTCGGAAAGCCTTGGAGCAGGGCTTTCCAACAGTGTCAGACTTGTCAGTTTCCCGCCAATACTTTGGGAGATAGAGCCGTTGCTCAATCTTGTTTTCACTCTGTTACAGCTTTGTGTACAAAAGTGCCATTAGACAGGCGTTTGATTCGCATTCGGAGCAGCCCCGCTCCCTGGTGATTTCAAGGCGGAAAATGCCCCTGGCTGGCCAAGAAAACCAGATTTTCAGATACAGGACTATGGCAGCTAACTGCAGGTACAAGAAATTTC
This sequence comes from Marthasterias glacialis, assembly GCA_911728455.2. Taxonomy (NCBI): domain Eukaryota; kingdom Metazoa; phylum Echinodermata; class Asteroidea; order Forcipulatida; family Asteriidae; genus Marthasterias; species Marthasterias glacialis. Next base: position 4,266,927 of record OU452237.1, on the reverse strand, counting down.
TCTCTAGCCCCATTATTTCTGGAGTTATTGGCCGTTGCGCTGCCCACTTCTTTTTTCGGCGGTTTTTTTCTGGCTTCGGTCCAGCACACACGTAGCAGCCTTGGCTATTGTTGACGTACACACTGCATGGACGTATGCACTGGACATCCTCGGGGTGTCCTCACTTCGCGGTCCCTGGCATCCTCCCTGTTTCTTCTGCAGCCTCAAGACCGGCATTTTCGGAAAGCCCAGGAGCAGGGCTTTCCAACAGTGTCAGACTTGTCAGTTTCCCGCCAATACTTTGGGAGATAGAGCCGTTGCTCAATCTTGTTTTCACTCTGTTACAGCTTTGTGTACAAAAGTGCCATTAGACAGGCGTTTGATTCGCATTCGGAGCAGCCCCGCTCCCTGGTGATTTCAAGGCGGAAAATGCCCCTGGCTGGCCAAGAAAACCAGATTTTCAGATACAGGACTATGGCAGCTAACTGCAGGTACAAGAAATTTCTCTCTAGCCCCATTATTTTTGGAGTTATTGGCCGTGGCGCTGCCCACTTCTTTTTTCGGCGTTTTTTTTCTGGCTTCGGTCCAGCACACACGTAGCAGCCTTGGCTATTGTTGACGTACACACAGCATGGACGTATGCACTGGACATCCTCGGGGTGTCCTCACTCCGCGGTCCCTGGCATCCTCCCTGTTTATCCTGCAGCCTCAAGATCGGCCTTTTCGGAAAGCCCAGGATCAGGGCTTTCCAACAGTGTCAGACTTGTCAGTTTCCCGCCAATACTTTGAGAGATAGAGCCGTTGCTAAATCTTGTTTTCACTCTGTTACAGCTTTGTGTACAAAAGTGCCATTAGACGGGCGTTTGAAGCGCATTCGGAACAGCCCCGCTCCCTGGTGATTTCAAGGCGGAAAATGCCCCTGGCTGGACAAGAAAACTAGATTTTCAGATGCAGGACTATGGCAGCTAACTGCAGGTACAAGAAATTTCTCTCTAGCCCCATTATTTCTGGAGTTATTGGCCGTGGCGCTGCCCACTTCTTTTTTCGGCGTTTTTTTTCTGGCTTTGGTCCAGCACACACGTAGCAGCCTTGGCTATTGTTGACATACACACAGCATGGACGTATGCACTGGACATCCTCGGGGTGTCCTCACTCCGCGGTCCCTGGCATCCTCCCTGTTTATCCTGCAGCCTCAAGACAGGCATTTTCGGAAAGCCCAGGAGCAGGGCTTTCCAACAGTGTCAGACTTGTCAGTTTCCCGCCAATACTTTGGGAGATAGAGCCGTTGCTAAATCTTGTTTTCACTCTGTTACAGCTTTGTGTACAAAAGTGCCATTAGACAGGCGTTTGAAGCGCATTCGGAGCAGCCCCGCTCCCTGGTGATTTCAAGGCAGAAAATGCCCCTGGCTGGCCAAGAAAACCAGATTTTCAGATGCAGGACTATGGCAGCTAACTGCAGGTACAAGAAATTTCTCTCTAGCCCCATTATTTCTGGAGTTATTGGCCGTGGCGCTGCCTACTTCTTTTTTCGGCGTTTTTTCTGGCTTAGGTCCAGCACACACATAGCAGCCTTGGCTATTGTTGACGTACACACAGCATGGACGTATGCACTGGACATCCTCGGGGTGTCCTCACTCCGCGGTCCCTGGCATCCTCCCTGTTTTTTCTGCAGCCTCGAGACCGGCATTTTCGGAAAGCCCAGGATCAGGGCTTTCCAACAGTGTCAGACTTGTCAGTTTCCCGCCAATACTTTGAGAGATAGAGCCGTTGCTAAATCTTGTTTTCACTCTGCTACAGCTTTGTGTACAAAAGTGCCATTAGACAGGCGTTTGAAGCGCATTCGGAGCAGCCCCGCTCCCTGGTGATTTCAAGGCGGAAAATGCCCCTGGCTGGCCAAGAAAACCAGATTTTCAGATGCAGGACTATGGCAGCTAACTGCAGGTACAAGAAATTTCTCTCTAGCCCCATTATTTCTGGAGTTATTGGCTGTGGCGCTGCCCACTTCTTTTTTCGGCGGTTTTTTTTTCTGGCTTCGGTCCAGCACACACGTAGCAGCCTTGGCTATTGTTGACGTACACACAGCATGGACGTATGCACTGGACATCCTCGGGGTGTCCTCACTCCGCGGTCCCTGGCATCCTCCCTGTTTATCCTGCAGCCTCAAGACAGGCATTTTCGGAAAGCCCAGGAGCAGGGCTTTCCAACAGTGTCAGACTTGTCAGTTTCCCGCCAATACTTTGGGAGATAGAGCCGTTGCTAAGTCTTGTTTTCACTCTGTTTTAGCTTTGTGTACAAAAGTGCCATTAGACAGGCGTTTGAAGCGCATTCGGAGCAGCCCCGCTCCCTGGTGATTTCAAGGCAGAAAATGCCCCTGGCTGGCCAAGAAAACCAGATTTTCAGATGCAGGACTATGGCAGCTAACTGCAGGTACAAGAAATTTCTCTCTAGCCCCATTATTTCTGGAGTTATTGGCCGTGGCGCTGCCCACTTCTTTTTTTGGCGTTTTTTTTCTGGCTTCGGTCCAGCACACACGTAGCAGCCTTGGCTATTGTTGACGTACACACAGCATGGACGTATGCACTGGACATCCTCGGGGTGTCCTCACTCCGCGGTCCCTGGCATCCTCCCTGTTTATCCTGCAGCCTCAAGACCGGCATTTTCGGAAAGCCCAGGATCAGGGCTTTCCAACAGTGTCAGACTTGTCAGTTTCCCGCCAATACTTTGAGAGATAGAGCCGTTGCTAAATCTTGTTTTCACTCTGTTACAGCTTTGTGTACAAAAGTGCCATTAGACGGGCGTTTGAAGCGCATTCGGAACAGCCCCGCTCCCTGGTGATTTCAAGGCGGAAAATGCCCCTGGCTGGCCAAGAAAACCAGATTTTCAGATGCAGGACTATGGCAGCTAACTGCAGGTACAAGAAATTTCTCTCTAGCCCCATTATTTCTGGAGATATTGGCCGTGGCGCTGCCCACTTCTTTTTTCGGCGTTTTTTTTCTGGCTTCGGTCCAGCACACACGTAGCAGCCTTGGCTATTGTTGACATACACACAGCATGGACGTATGCACTGGACATCCTCGGGGTGTCCTCACTCAGCGGTCCCTGGCATCCTCCCTGTTTATCCTGCAGCCTCAAGACCGGAATTTTCAGAAAGCCCAGGAGCAGGGCTTTCCAACAGTGTCAGACTTGTCAGTTTCCCGCCAATACTTTGGGAGATAGAGCCGTTGCTAAATCTTGTTTTCACTCTGTTACAGCTTTGTGTACAAAAGTGCCATTAGACAGGCGTTTGAAGCGCATTCGGAGCAGCCCCGCTCCCTGGTGATTTCAAGGCGGAAAATGCCCCTGGCTGGCCAAGAAAACAAGATTTTCAGATGCAGGACTATGGCAGCTAACTGCAGGTACAAGAAATTTCTCTCTAGCCCCATTATTTCTGGAGTTATTGGCCGTGGCGCTGCCCACTTCTTTTTTCGGCGTTTTTTTTCTGGCTTCGGTCCAGCACACACGTAGCAGCCTTGGCTATTGTTGACGTACACACAGCATGGACGTATGCACTGGACATCCTCGGGGTGTCCTCACTTCGCGGTCCCTGGCATCCTCCCTGTTTATTCTGCAGCCTCAAGACCGGCCTTTTCGGAAAGCCCAGGAGCAGGGCTTTCCAACAGTGTCAGACTTGTCAGTTTCCCGCCAATACTTTGGGAGATAGAGCCGTTGCTAAATCTTGTTTTCACTCTGTTACAGCTTTGTGTACAAAAGTGCCATTAGACAGGCGTTTGAAGCGCATTCGGAGCAGCCCCGCTCCCTGGTGATTTCAAGGCGGAAAATGCCCCTGGCTGGCCAAGAAAACCAGATTTTCAGATGCAAGACTATGGCAGCTAACTGCAGGTACAAGAAATTTCTCTCTAGCCCCATTATTTCTGGAGTTATTGGCCGTGGCGCTGCCCACTTCTTTTTTCGGCGGTTTTTTTTTTCTGGCTTCGGTCCAGCACACACTTAGCAGCCTTGGCTATTGTTGACGTACACACAGCATGGACGTATGCACTGGACATCCTCGGGGTGTCCTCACTTCGCGGTCCCTGGCATCCTCCCTGTTTATTCTGCAGCCTCAAGACCGGCATTTTCGGAAAGCCCAGGAGCAGGGCTTTCCAACAGTGTCAGACTTGTCAGTTTCCCGCCAATACTTTGGGAGATAGAGCCGTTGCTCAATCTTGTTTTCACTCTGTTACAGCTTTGTGTACAAAAGTGCCATTAGACAGGCGTTTGATTCGCATTCGGAGCAGCCCTGCTCCCTGGTGATTTCAAGGCGGAAAATGCCCCTGGCTAGCCACGAAAACCAGATTTTCAGATGCAGGACTATGGCAGCTAACTGCAGGTACAAGAAATTTCTCTCTAGCCCCATTATTTCTGGAGTTATTGGCCGCGGCGCTGCCCACTTCTTTTTTCGGCGTTTTTTTTCTGGCTTCGGTCCAGCACACACGTAGCAGCCTTGGCTATTGTTGACGTACACACAGCATGGACGTATGCACTGGACATCCTCGGGGGTTCCTCACTCCGCGGTCCCTGGCATCCTCCCTGTTTATTCTGCAGCCTCAAGACCGGCATTTTCGGAAAGCCCAGGATCAGGGTTTTTTCAACAGTGTCAGACTTGTCAGTTTCCCGCCAATACTTTGGGAGATAGAGCCGTTGCTAAATCTTGTTTTCACTCTGTTACAGCTTTGTGTACAAAAGTGCAATTAGACAGGCGTTTGAAGCGCATTCGGAACAGCCCCGCTCCCTGGTGATTTCAAGGCGGAAAATGCCCCTGGCTGGCCACGAAAACCAGATTTTCAGATGCAGGACTATGGCAGCTAACTGCAGGTACAAGAAATTTCTCTCTAGCCCCATTATTTCTGGAGTTATTGGCCGTGGCGCTGCCCACTTCTTTTTTCGGCGTTTTTTTTCTGGCTTCGGTCCAGCACACACGTAGCGGACTTGGCTATTGTTGACGTACACACAGCATGGACGTATGCACTGGACATCCTCGGGGTGTCCTCACTCCGCCTTCCCTGGCATCCTCCCTGTTTATCCTGCAGCCTCAAGACCGGCATTTTCGGAAAGCCCAGGAGCAGGGCTTTCCAACAGTGTCAGACTTGTCAGTTTCCCGCCAATACTTTGGGAAATAGAGCCGTTGCTAAGTCTTCTTTTCACTCTGTTACAGCTTTGTGTACAAAAGTGCCATTAGACAGGCGTTTGAAGCGCATTCGGAGCAGCCCCGCTCCCTGGTGATTTCTGGGCGGAAAATGCCCCTGGCTGGCCAAGAAAACCAGATTTTCAGATGCAGGACTATGGCAGCTAACTGCAGGTATAAGAAATTTCTCTCTAGCCCCATTATTTCTGGAGTTATTGGCCGTGGCGCTGCCCACTTCTTTTTTCGGCGTTTTTTTCTGGCTTCGGTCCAGCACACACGTAGCGGCCTTGGCTATTGTTGACGTACACACAGCATGGACGTATGCACTGGACATCCTCGGGGTGTCCTCACTCCGCCTTCCCTGGCATCCTCCCTGTTTATCCTGCAGCCTCAAGACCGGCATTTTCGGAAAGCCCAGGAGCAGGGCTTTCCAACAGTGTCAGACTTGTCAGTTTCCCGCCAATACTTTGGGAGATAGAGCCGTTGCTCAATCTTGTTTTCACTCTGTTACAGCTTTGTGTACAAAAGTGCCATTAGACAGGCGTTTGATTCGCATTCGGAGCAGCCCCGCTCCCTGGTGATTTCAAGGCGGAAAATGCCCCTGGCTGGCCAAGAAAACCAGATATTCAGATGCAGGACTATGGCAGCTAACTGCAGGTATAAGAAATTTCTCTCTAGCCCCATTATTTCTGGAGTTATTGGCCGTGGCGCTGCCCACTTCTTTTTTCGGCGTTTTTTTTTTCACGCTTCGGTCCAGCACACACGTAGCAGCATTGGCTATTGTTGACGTACACACAGCATGGACGTATGCACTGGACATCCTCGGGGTGTCTTCACTCCGCGGTCCCTGGCATCCTCCCTGTTTATTCTGCAGCCTCAAGACCAGCATTTTCGGAAAGCCCAGGATCAGGGCTTTCCAACAGTGTCAGACTTGTCAGTTTCTCGCCAATACTTTGGGAGATAGAGCCGTTGCTAAATCTTGTTTTCACTCTGTTACAGCTTTGTGTACAAAAGTGCCATTAGACAGGCGTTTGAAGCGCATTCGGAGCAGCCCTGCTCCTTGGTGATTTCAAGGCGGAAAATGCCCCTGGCTGGCCAAGAAAACCAGATTTTCAGATGCAGGACTATGGCAACTAACTGCAGGTACAAGAAATTTCTCTCTAGCCCCATTATTTCTGGAGTTATTGGCCGTGGCGCTGCCCACTTCTTTTTTCGGCGGTTTTTTCTGGCTTCGGTCCAGCACACACGTAGCAGCCTTGGCTATTGTTGACGTACACACAGCATGGACGTATGCACTGGACATCCTCGGGGTGTCCTCACTCCGCCTTCCCTGGCATCCTCCCTGTTTATCCTGCAGCCTCAAGACCGGCATTTTCGGAAAGCCCGGGAGCAGGGCTTTCCAACAGTGTCAGACTTGTCAGTTTCCCGCCAATACTTTGGGAGATAGAGCCGTTGCTAAATCTTGTTTTCACTCTGTTACAGCTTTGTGTACAAAAGTGCCATTAGACAGGCGTTTGAAGCGCATTCGGAACAGCCCCGCTCCCTGGTGATTTCAAGGCGGAAAATGCCCCTGGCTGGCCAAGAAAACCAGATTTTCAGATGCAGGACTATGGCAGCTAACTGCAGGTACAAGAAATTTCTCTCTAGCCCCATTATTATTGGAGTTATTGGCCGTGGCGCTGCCCACTTCTTTTTTCGGCGGTTTTTTTTCTGGCTTCGGTCCAGCACACACGTAGCAGCCTTGGCTATTGTTGACGTACACACAGCATGGACGTATGCACTGGACATCCTCGGGGTGTCCTCACTCCGCGGTCCCTGGCATCCTCCCTGTTTATCCTGCAGCCTCAAGACCGGCATTTTCGGAAAGCCCAGGAGCAGGGCTTTCCAACAGTGTCAGACTTGTCAGTTTCCCGCCAATACTTTGGGAGATAGAGCCGTTGCTAAATCTTGTTTTCACTCTGTTACAGCTTTGTGTACAAAAGTGCCCTTAGACAGGCGTTTGAAGCGCATTCGGAGCAGCCCTGCTCCCTGGTGATTTCAAGGCGGAAAATGCCCCTGGCTAGCCAAGAAAACCAGATTTTCAGATGCAGGACTATGGCAGCTAACTGCAGGTACAAGAAATTTCTCTCTAGCCCCATTATTTCTGGAGTTATTGGCCGTGGCGCTGCCCACTTCTTTTTTCGGCGGTTTTTTCTGGCTTCGGTCCAGCACACACGTAGCAGCCTTGGCTATTGTTGACGTACACACAGCATGGACGTATGCACTGGACATCCTCGGGGTGTCCTCACTCCGCCTTCCCTGGCATCCTCCCTGTTTATCCTGCAGCCTCAAGACCGGCATTTTCGGAAAGCCCGGGAGCAGGGCTTTCCAACAGTGTCAGACTTGTCAGTTTCCCGCCAATACTTTGGGAGATAGAGCCGTTGCTAAATCTTGTTTTCACTCTGTTACAGCTTTGTGTACAAAAGTGCCATTAGACAGGCGTTTGAAGCGCATTCGGAACAGCCCCGCTCCCTGGTGATTTCAAGGCGGAAAATGCCCCTGGCTGGCCAAGAAAACCAGATTTTCAGATGCAGGACTATGGCAGCTAACTGCAGGTACAAGAAATTTCTCTCTAGCCCCATTATTATTGGAGTTATTGGCCGTGGCGCTGCCCACTTCTTTTTTCGGCGGTTTTTTTTCTGGCTTCGGTCCAGCACACACGTAGCAGCCTTGGCTATTGTTGACGTACACACAGCATGGACGTATGCACTGGACATCCTCGGGGTGTCCTCACTCCGCGGTCCCTGGCATCCTCCCTGTTTATCCTGCAGCCTCAAGACCGGCATTTTCGGAAAGCCCAGGAGCAGGGCTTTCCAACAGTGTCAGACTTGTCAGTTTCCCGCCAATACTTTGGGAGATAGAGCCGTTGCTAAATCTTGTTTTCACTCTGTTACAGCTTTGTGTACAAAAGTGCCATTAGACAGGCGTTTGAAGCGCATTCGGAACAGCCCCGCTCCCTGGTGATTTCAAGGCGGAAAATGCCCCTGGCTGGCCAAGAAAACCAGATTTTCAGATGCAGGACTATGGCAGCTAACTGCAGGTACAAGAAATTTCTCTCTAGCCCCATTATTATTGGAGTTATTGGCCGTGGCGCTGCCCACTTCTTTTTTCGGCGGTTTTTTTTCTGGCTTCGGTCCAGCACACACGTAGCAGCCTTGGCTATTGTTGACGTACACACAGCATGGACGTATGCACTGGACATCCTCGGGGTGTCCTCATTCCGCGGTCCCTGGGATCCTCCCTGTTTATCCTGCAGCCTCAAGACCGGCATTTTCGGAAAGCCCAGGAGCAGGGCTTTCCAACAGTGTCAGACTTGTCAGTTTCCCGCCAATACTTTGGGAGATAGAGCCGTTGCTAAATCTTGTTTTCACTCTGTTACAGCTTTGTGTACACAAGTGCCCTTAGACAGGCGTTTGAAGCGCATTCGGAGCAGCCCTGCTCCCTGGTGATTTCAAGGCGGAAAATGCCCCTGGCTAGCCAAGAAAACCAGATTTTCAGATGCAGGACTATGGCAGCTAACTGCAGGTACAAGAAATTTCTCTCTAGCCCCATTATTTCTTGAGTTATTGGCCGTGGCGCTGCCCACTTCTTTTTTCGGCGGTTTTTTTTCTGGCTTCGGTCCATCACACACGTAGCAGCCTTGGCTATTGTTGACGTACACACAGCATGGACGTATGCACTGGACATCCTCGGGGTGTCCTCACTCCACCTTCCCTGGCATCCTCCCTGTTTATCCTGCAGCCTCAAGACCGGCATTTTCGGAAAGCCCGGGAGCAGGGCTTTCCAACAGTGTCAGACTTGTCAGTTTCCCGCCAATACTTTGGGAGATAGAGCCGTTGCTAAATCTTGTTTTCACACTGTTACAGCTTTGTGTACAAAAGTGCCATTAGACAGGCGTTTGAAGCGCATTCGGAACAGCCCCGCTCCCTGGTGATTTCAAGGCGGAAAATGCCCCTGGCTGGCCAAGAAAACCAGATTTTCAGATGCAGGACTATGGCAGCTAACTGCAGGTACAAGAAATTTCTCTCTAGCCCCATTATTTCTGGAGTTATTGGCCGTGGCGCTGCCCACTTCTTTTTTCGGCGGTTTTTTTTCTGGCTTCGGTCCATCACACATGTAGCAGCCTTGGCTATTGTTGACGTACACACAGCATGGACGTATGCACTGGACATCCTCGGGGTGTCCTCACTCCGCGGTCCCTGGCATCCTCCCTGTTTATCCTGCAGCCTCAAGGCCGGCATTTTCGGAAAGCCCAGGAGCAGGGCTTTCAAACAGTGTCAGACTTGTCAGTTTCCCGCCAATACTTTGGGAGATAGAGCCGTTGCTAAATCTTGTTTTCACTCTGTTACAGCTTTGTGTACAAAAGTGCCATTAGACAGGCGTTTGAAGCGCATTCGGAGCAGCCCCGCTCCCTGGTGATTTCAAGGCGGAAAATGCCCCTGGCTGGCCAAGAAAACCAGATTTTCAGATGCAGGACTTTGGAAGCTAACTGCAGGTACAAGAAATTTCTCTCTAGCCCCATTATTTCTGGAGTTATTGGCCGTGGCGCTGCCCACTTCTTTTTTCGGCGGTTTTTTCTGGCTTCGGTCCAGCACACACGTAGCAGCCTTGGCTATTGTTGACGTACACACAGCATGGACGTATGCACTGGACATCCTCGGGGTGTCCTCACTCCGCCTTCCCTGGCATCCTCCCTGTTTATTCTGCAGCCTCAAGACCGGCATTTTCGGAAAGCCCGGGAGCAGGGCTTTCCAACAGTGTCAGACTTGTCAGTTTCCCGCCAATACTTTGGGAGATAGAGCCGTTGCTAAATCTTGTTTTCACTCTGTTACAGCTTTGTGTACAAAAGTGCCATTAGACAGGCGTTTTAAGCGCATTCGGAGCAGCCCCGCTCCCTGGTGATTTCAAGGCGGAAAATGCCCCTGGCTGGCCAAGAAAACCAGATTTTCAGATGCAGGACTATGGCAGCTAACTGCAGGTACAAGAAATTTCTCTCTAGCCCCATTATTTCTGGAGTAATTGGCCGTGGCGCTGCCCACTTCTTTTTTCGGCGGTTTTTTTTTCTGGCTTCGGTCCAGCACACACGTAGCAGCCTTGGCTATTGTTGACGTACACACAGCATGGACGTATGCACAGGAAATCCTCGGGGTGTCCTCACTCTGCAGTCGCTGGCATCCTCCCTGTTTATTTTGCAGCCTCAAGACCGGCATTTTCGGAAAGCCCAGGAGCAGGGCTTTCCAACAGTGTCAGACTTGTCAGTTTCCCGCCAATACTTTGGGAGATAGAGCCGTTGCTAAATCTTGTTTTCACTCTGTTACAGCTTTGTGTACAAAAGTGCCATTAGACAGGCGTTTGAAGCGCATTCGGAACAGCCCCGCTCCCTGGTGATTTCAAGGCGGAAAATGCCCCTGGCTGGCCAAGAAAACCAGATTTTCAGATGCAGGACTATGGCAGCTAACTGCAGGTACAAGAAATTTTTCTCTAGCCCCATTATTTCTGGAGTTATTGGCCGTGGCGCTGCCCACTTCTTTTTTCGGCGGTTTTTTTCTGGCTTCGGTCCAGCACACACGTAGCAGCCTTGGCTATTGTTGACGTACACACTGCATGGACGTATGCACTGGACATCCTCGGGGTGTCCTCACTCCGCGGTCCCTGGCATCCTCCCTGTTTATCCTGCAGCCTCAAGACCGGCATTTTCGGAAAGCCCAGGAGCAGGGCTTTCCAACAGTGTCAGACTTGTCAGTTTCCCGCCAATACTTTGGGAGATAGAGCCGTTGCTAAATCTTGTTTTCACTCTGTTACAGCTTTGTGTACAAAAGTGCCTTTAGACAGGCGTTTGAAGCGCATTCGGAGCAGCCCCGCTCCCTGGTGATTTCAAGGCGGAAAATGCCCCTGGCTGGCCAAGAAAACCAGATTTTCAGATGCAGGACTATGGCAGCTAACTGCAGGTACAAGAAATTTCTCTCTAGCCCCATTATTTCTGGAGTTATTGGCCGTGGCGCTGCCCACTTCTTTTTTCGGCGGGTTTTTTTTCTGGCTTCGGTCCAGCACACACGTAGCAGCCTTGGCTATTGTTGACGTACACACAGCATGGACGTATGCACAGGAAATCCTCGGGGTGTCCTCACTCCGCAGTCCCTGGCATCCTCCCTGTTTATTCTGCAGCCTCAAAACCGGCATTTTCGGAAAGCCCAGGATCAGGGCTTTCCAACAGTGTCAGACTTGTCAGTTTCCCGCCAATACTTTAGGAGATAGAGCCGTTGCTAAATCTTGTTTTCACTCTGTTACAGCTTTGTGTACAAAAGTGCCATTAGACAGGCGTTTGAAGCGCATTCGGAGCAGCCCTGCTCCCTGGTGATTTCAAGGCGGAAAATGCCCCTGGCTGGCCAAGAAAACCAGATTTTCAGATGCAGGACTATGGCAGCTAACTGCAGGTACAAGAAATTTCTCTCTAGCCCCATTATTTCTGGAGTTATTGGCCGTGGCGCTGCCCACTTCTTTTTTCGGCGGTTTTTTCTGGCTTCGGTCCAGCACACACGTAGCAGCCTTGGCTATTGTTGACGTACACACAGCATGGACGTGTGCACTGGACATCCTCGGGGTGTCCTCACTCCGCCTTCCCTGGCATCCTCCCTGTTTATCCTGCAGCCTCAAGACTGGCATTTTCGGAAAGCCCGGGAGCAGGGCTTTCCAACAGTGTCAGACTTGTCAGTTTCCCGCCAATACTTTGGGAAATAGAGCCGTTGCTAAATCTTCTTTTCACTCTGTTACAGCTTTGTGTACAAAAGTGCCATTAGACAGGCGTTTGAAGCGCATTCGGAGCAGCCCCGCTCCCTGGTGATTTCAAGGCGGAAAATGCCCCTGGCTGGCCAAGAAAACCAGATTTTCAGATGCAGGACTATGGCAGCTAACTGCAGGTACAAGAAATTTCTCTCTAGCCCCATTATTTCTGGAGTTATTGGCCGTGGCGCTGCCCACTTCTTTTTTCGGCGGTTTTTTTTCTGGCTTCGGTCCATCACACACGTAGCAGCCTTGGCTATTGTTGACGTACACACAGCATGGACGTATGCACTGGACATCCTCGGGGTGTCCTCACTCCGCGGTCCCTGGCATCCTCCCTGTTTATCCTGCAGCCTCAAGACCGGCATTTTCGGAAAGCCCGGGAGCAGGGCTTTCCAACAGTGTCAGACTTGTCAGTTTCCCGCCAATACTTTGGGAGATAGAGCCGTTGCTAAATCTTGTTTTCACTCTGTTACAGCTTTGTGTACAAAAGTGCCATTAGACAGGCGTTTGAAGCGCATTCGGAGCAGCCCCGCTCCCTGGTGATTTCAAGGCGGAAAATGCCCCTGGCTGGCCAAGAAAACCAAATTTCCAGATGCAGGACTATGGCAGCTAACTGCAGGTACAAGAAATTTCTCTCTAGCCCCATTATTTCTGGAGTTATTGGCCGTGGCGCTGCCCACTTCTTTTTTCGGCGGTTTTTTTTCTGGCTTCGGTCCATCACACACGTAGCAGCCTTGGCTATTGTTGACGTACACACAGCATGGACGTATGCACTGGACATCCTCGGGGTGTCCTCACTCCGCGGTCCCTGGCATCCTCCCTGTTTATCCTGCAGCCTCAAGACCGGCATTTTCGGAAAGCCAAGGAGCAGGGCTTTCCAACAGTGTCAGACTTGTCAGTTTCCCGCCAATACTTTGGGAGATAGAGCCGTTGCTAAATCTTGTTTTCACTCTGTTACAGCTTTGTGTACAAAAGTGCCATTAGACAGGCGTTTGAAGCGCATTCGGAGCAGCCCCGCTCCCTGGTGATTTCAAGGCGGAAAATGCCCCTGGCTGGCCAAGAAAACCAGATTTTCAGATGCAGGACTATGGCAGCTAACTGCAGGTACAAGAAATTTCTCTCTAGCCCCAATATTTCTGGAGTTATTGGCCGTGGCGCTGCCCACTTCTTTTTTCGGCGTTTTTTTCTGGCTTCGGTCCAGCACACACGTAGCAGCCTTGGCTATTGTTGACGTGCACACAGCATGGACGTATGCACTGGACATCCTCGGGGTGTCCTCACTCCGCGGTCCCTGGCATCCTCCCTGTTTATCCTGCAGCCTCAAGACCGGCATTTTCGGAAAGCCCGGGAGCAGGGCTTTCCAACAGTGTCAGACTTGTCAGTTTCCCGCCAACACTTTGGGAAATAGAGCCGTTGCTAAGTCTTCTTTTCACTCTGTTACAGCTTTGTGTACAAAAGTGCCATTAGACAGGCGTTTGAAGCGCATTCGGAGCAGACCCGCTCCCTGGTGATTTCAAGGCGGAAAATGCCCCTGGCTGGCCAAGAAAACCAGATTTTCAGATGCAGGACTATGGCAGCTAACTGCAGGTACAAGAAATTTCTCTCTAGCCCCATTATTTCTGGAGTTATTGGCCGTGGCGCTGCCCACTTCTTTTTTCGGCGGTTTTTTTTCTGGCTTCGGTCCATCACACACGTAGCAGCCTTGGCTATTGTTGACGTACACACAGCATGGACGTATGCACTGGACATCCTCGGGGTGTCCTCACTCCGCGGTCCCTGGCATCCTCCCTGTTTATCCTGCAGCCTCAAGACCGGCATTTTCGGAAAGCCCGGGAGCAGGGCTTTCCAACAATGTCAGACTTGTCAGTTTCCCGCCAATACTTTGGGAGATAGAGCCGTTGCTAAATCTTGTTTTCACTCTGTTACAGCTTTGTGTACAAAAATGCCATTAGACAGGCGTTTGAAGCGCATTCGGAGCAGCCCTGCTCCCTGGTGATTTCAAGGCGGAAAATGCCCCTGGCTGGCCAAGAAAACCAGATTTTCAGATGCAGGACTATGGCAGCTAACTGCAGGTACAAGAAATTTCTCTCTAGCCCCATTATTTCTGGAGTTATTGGCCGTGGCGCTGCCCACTTCTTTTTTCGGCGTTTTTTTCTGGCTTCGGTCCAGCACACACGTAGCAGCCTTGGCTATTGTTGACGTACACACAGCATGGACGTATGCACTGGACATCCTCGGGGTGTCCTCACTCCGCGGTCCCTGGCATCCTCCCTGTTTATTCTGCAGCCTCAAGACCGGCATTTTCGGAAAGCCCGGGAGCAGGGCTTTCCAACAGTGTCAGACTTGTCAGTTTCCCGCCAATACTTTGGGAGATAGAGCCGTTGCTAAATCTTGTTTTCACTCTGTTACAGCTTTGTGTACAAAAGTGCCATTAGACAGGCGTTTGAAGCGCATTCGGAGCAACCCCGCTCCCTGGTGATTTCAAGGCGGAAAATGCCCCTGGCTGGCCAAGAAAACCAGATTTTCAGATGCAGGACTATGGCAGCTAACTGCAGGTACAAGAAATTTCTCTCTAGCCCCATTATTTCTGGAGTTATTGGCCGTGGCGCTGCCCACTTCTTTTTTCGGCGTTTTTTTCTGGCTTCGGTCCAGCACACACGTAGCAGCCTTGGCTATTGTTGACGTACACACAGCATGGACGTATGCACTGGACATCCTCGGGGTGTCCTCACTCCGCAGTCCCTGGCATCCTCCCTGTTTATCCTGCAGCCTCAAGACCGGCATTTTCGGAAAGCCCAGGAGCAGGGCTTTCCAACAGTGTCAGACTTGTCAGTTTCCCGCCAATACTTTGGGAGATAGAGCCGTTGCTAAATCTTGTTTTCACTCTGTTACAGCTTTGTGTACAAAAGTGCCATTAGACAGGCGTTTGAAGCGCATTCGGAGCAGCCCCGCTCCCTGGTGATTTCAAGGCGGAAAATGCCCCTGGCTGGCCAAGAAAACAAGATTTTCAGATGCAGGACTATGGCACCTAACTGCAGGTACAAGAAATTTCTCTCTAGCCCCATTATTTCTGGAGTTATTGGCCGTGGCGCTGCCCACTTCTTTTTTCGGCGTTTTTTCTGGCTTCGGTCCAGCACACACGTTGCAGCCTTGGCTATTGTGGACGTACACACAGCATGGACGTATGCACTGGACATCCTCGGGGTGTCCTCACTTCGCCTTCCTTGGCATCCTTCCTGTTTTTTCTGCAGCCTCAAGACCGGCATTTTCGGAAAGCCCAGGAGCAGGGCTTTCCAACAGTGTCAGACTTGTCAGTTTCCCGCCAATACTTTTTGAGATAGAGCCGTTGCTAAATCTTGTTTTCACTCTGTTACAGCTTTGTGTACACAAGTGCCATTAGACAGGCGTTTGAAGCGCATTCGGAACAGCCCCGCTCCCTGGTGATTTCAAGGCGGAAAATGCCCCTGGCTGGCCAAGAAAACCAGATTTTCAGATGCAGGACTATGGCAGCTAACTGCAGGTACAAGAAATTTCTCTCTAGCCCCATTATTTCTGGAGTTATTGGCCGTGGCGCTGCCCACTTCTTTTTTCGGCGTTTTTTTCTGGCTACGGTCCAGCACACACGTAGCAGCCTTGGCTATTGTTGACGTACACACAGCATGGACGTATGCACTGGACATCCTCGGGGTGTCCTCACTTCGCCTTCCTTGGCATCCTTCCTGTTTTTTCTGCAGCCTCAAGACCGGCATTTTCGGAAAGCCCAGGAGCAGGGCTTTCCAACAGTGTCAGACTTGTCAGTTTCCCGCCAATACTTTTTGAGATAGAGCCGTTGCTAAATCTTGTTTTCACTCTGTTACAGCTTTCTGTACAAAAGTGCCATTAGACAGGCGTTTGAAGCGCATTCGGAACAGCCCCGCTCCCTGGTGATTTCAAGGCGGAAAATGCCCCTGGCTGGCCAAGAAAACCAGATTTTCAGATGCAGGACTATGGCAGCTAACTGCAGGTACAAGAAATTTCTCTCTAGCCCCATTATTTCTGGAGTTATTGGCCGTGGCGCTGCCCACTTCTTTTTTCGGCGTTTTTTTCTGGCTACGGTCCAGCACACACGTAGCAGCCTTGGCTATTGTTGACGTACACACAGCATGGACGTATGCACTGGACATCCTCGGGGTGTCCTCACTCCGCAGTCCCTGGCATCCTCCCTGTTTATCCTGCAGCCTCAAGACCGGCATTTTTGGAAAGCCCAGGAGCAGGGCTTTCCAACAGTGTCAGACTTGTCAGTTTCCCGCCAATACTTTGGGAGATAGAGCCGTTGCTAAATCTTGTTTTCACTCTGTTACAGCTTTGTGTACAAAAGTGCCATTAGACAGGCGTTTGAAGCGCATTCGGAGCAGCCCCGCTCCCTGGTGATTTCAAGGCGGAAAATGCCCCTGGCTGGCCAAGAAAACAAGATTTTCAGATGCAGGACTATGGCACCTAACTGCAGGTACAAGAAATTTCTCTCTAGCCCCATTATTTCTGGAGTTATTGGCCGTGGCGCTGCCCACTTCTTTTGTCGGCGTTTTTTTCTGGCTTCGGTCCAGCACACACGTTGCAGCCTTGGCTATTGTGGACGTACACACAGCATGGACGTATGCACTGGACATCCTCGGGTTGTCCTCACTTCGCCTTCCCTGGCATCCTCCCTGTTTATTCTGCAGCCTCAAGACCGGCATTTTCGGAAAGCCCAGGAGCAGGGCTTTCCAACAGTGTCAGACTTGTCAGTTTCCCGCCAATACTTTTTGAGATAGAGCCGTTGCTAAATCTTGTTTTCACTCTGTTACAGCTTTCTGTACAAAAGTGCCATTAGACAGGCGTTTGAAGCGCATTCGGAACAGCCCCGCTCCCTGGTGATTTCAAGGCGGAAAATGCCCCTGGCTGGCCAAGAAAACCAGATTTTCAGATGCAGGACTATGGCAGCTAACTGCAGGTACAAGAAATTTCTCTCTAGCCCCATTATTTCTGGAGTTATTGGCCGTGGCGCTGCCCACTTCTTTTTTCGGCGTTTTTTCTGGCTTCGGTCCAGCACACACGTAGCAGCCTTGGCTATTGTTGACGTACACACAGCATGGACGTATGCACTGGACATCCTCGGGGTGTCCTCACTCCGCGGTCCCTGGCATCCTCCCTGTTTATTCTGCAGCCTCGATTCTGGCATTTTCGGAAAGCCCAGGAGCAGGGCTTTCCAACAGTGTCAGACTTGTCAGTTTCCCGCCAATACTTTGGGAGATAGAGCCGTTGCTAAATCTTGTTTTCACTCTGTTACAGCTTTGTGTACAAAAGTGCCATTAGACAGACGTTTGAAGCGCATTCGGAACAGCCCCGCTCCCTGGTGATTTCAAGGCGGAAAATGCCCCTGGCTGGCCAAGAAAACCAGATTTTCAGATGCAGGACTATGGCAGCTAACTGCAGGTACAAGAAATTTCTCTCTAGCCCCATTATTTCTGGAGTTATTGGCCGTGGCGCTGCCCACTTCTTTTTTCGGCGTTTTTTTCTGGCTTCGGTCCAGCACACACGTAGCAGCCTTGGCTATTGTTGACGTACACACAGCATGGACGTATGCACTGGACATCCTCGGGGTGTCCTCACTCCGCGGTCCCTGGCATCCTCCCTGTTTATCCTGCAGCCTCAAGACCGGCATTTTCGAAAAGCCCAGGAGCAGGGCTTTCCAACAGTGTCAGACTTGTCAGTTTCCCGCCAATACTTTGGGAGATAGAGCCGTTGCTAAATCTTGTTTTCACTCTGTTACAGCTTTCTGTACAAAAGTGCCATTAGACAGGCGTTTGAAGCGCATTCGGAACAGCCACGCTCCCTGGTGATTTCAAGGCGGAAAATGCCCCTGGCTGGCCAAGAAAACCAGATTTTCAGATGCAGGACTATGGCAGCTAACTGCAGGTACAAGAAATTTCTCTCTAGCCCCATTATTTCTGGAGTTATTGGCCGTGGCGCTGCCCACTTCTTTTTTCGGCGTTTTTTCTGGCTTCGGTCCAGCACACACGTAGCAACCTTGGCTATTGTTGACGTACACACAGCATGGACGTATGCACTGGACATCCTCGGGGTGTCCTCACTCCGCGGTCCCTGGCATCCTCCCTGTTTATTCTGCAGCCTCGATTCTGGCATTTTCGGAAAGCCCAGGAGCAGGGCTTTCCAACAGTGTCAGACTTGTCAGTTTCCCGCCAATACTTTTTGAGATAGAGCCGTTGCTAAATCTTGTTTTCACTCTGTTACAGCTTTCTGTACAAAAGTGCCATTAGACAGGCGTTTGAAGCGCATTCGGAGCAGCCCCGCTCCCTGGTGATTTCAAGGCGGAAAATGCCCCTGGCTGGCCAAGAAAACAAGATTTTCAGATGCAGGACTATGGCACCTAACTGCAGGTACAAGAAATTTCTCTCTAGCCCCATTATTTCTGGAGTTATTGGCCGTGGCGCTGCCCACTTCTTTTGTCGGCGTTTTTTTCTGGCTTCGGTCCAGCACACACGTTGCAGCCTTGGCTATTGTGGACGTACACACAGCATGGACGTATGCACTGGACATCCTCGGGGTGTCCTCACTTCGCCTTCCCTGGCATCCTCCCTGTTTATTCTGCAGCCTCAAGACCGGCATTTTCGGAAAGCCCAGGAGCAGGGCTTTCCAACAGTGTCAGACTTGTCAGTTTCCCGCCAATACTTTTTGAGATAGAGCCGTTGCTAAATCTTGTTTTCACTCTGTTACAGCTTTCTGTACAAAAGTGCCATTAGACAGGCGTTTGAAGCGCATTCGGAACAGCCCCGCTCCCTGGTGATTTCAAGGCGGAAAATGCCCCTGGCTGGCCAAGAAAACCAGATTTTCAGATGCAGGACTATGGCAGCTAACTGCAGGTACAAGAAATTTCTCTCTAGCCCCATTATTTCTGGAGTTATTGGCCGTGGCGCTGCCCACTTCTTTTTTCGGCGTTTTTTCTGGCTTCGGTCCAGCACACACGTAGCAGCCTTGGCTATTGTTGACGTACACACAGCATGGACGTATGCACTGGACATCCTCGGGGTGTCCTCACTCCGCGGTCCCTGGCATCCTCCCTGTTTATTCTGCAGCCTCGATTCTGGCATTTTCGGAAAGCCCAGGAGCAGGGCTTTCCAACAGTGTCAGACTTGTCAGTTTCCCGCCAATACTTTGGGAGATAGAGCCGTTGCTAAATCTTGTTTTCACTCTGTTACAGCTTTGTGTACAAAAGTGCCATTAGACAGACGTTTGAAGCGCATTCGGAACAGCCCCGCTCCCTGGTGATTTCAAGGCGGAAAATGCCCCTGGCTGGCCAAGAAAACCAGATTTTCAGATGCAGGACTATGGCAGCTAACTGCAGGTACAAGAAATTTCTCTCTAGCCCCATTATTTCTGGAGTTATTGGCCGTGGCGCTGCCCACTTCTTTTTTCGGCGTTTTTTTCTGGCTTCGGTCCAGCACACACGTAGCAGCCTTGGCTATTGTTGACGTACACACAGCATGGACGTATGCACTGGACATCCTCGGGGTGTCCTCACTCCGCGGTCCCTGGCATCCTCCCTGTTTATCCTGCAGCCTCAAGACCGGCATTTTCGAAAAGCCCAGGAGCAGGGCTTTCCAACAGTGTCAGACTTGTCAGTTTCCCGCCAATACTTTGGGAGATAGAGCCGTTGCTAAATCTTGTTTTCACTCTGTTACAGCTTTCTGTACAAAAGTGCCATTAGACAGGCGTTTGAAGCGCATTCGGAACAGCCACGCTCCCTGGTGATTTCAAGGCGGAAAATGCCCCTGGCTGGCCAAGAAAACCAGATTTTCAGATGCAGGACTATGGCAGCTAACTGCAGGTACAAGAAATTTCACTCTAGCCCCATTATTTCTGGAGTTATTGGCCGTGGCGCTGCCCACTTCTTTTTTCGGCGGTTTTTTTTTCTGGCTTCGGTCCAGCACACACGTAGAAGCCTTGGCTTTTGTGGACGTACACACAGCATGGACGTATGCACTGGACATCCTCGGGGTGTCCTCACTTCGCCTTCCCTGGCATCCTCCCTGTTTATTCTGCAGCCTCAAGACCGGCATTTTCGGAAAGCCCAGGAGCAGGGCTTTCCAACAGTGTCAGACTTGTCAGTTTCCCGCCAATACTTTTTGAGATAGAGCCGTTGCTAAATCTTGTTTTCACTCTGTTACAGCTTTCTGTACAAAAGTGCCATTAGACAGGCGTTTGAAGCGCATTCGGAACAGCCCCGCTCCCTGGTGATTTCAAGGCGGAAAATGCCCCTGGCTGGCCAAGAAAACCAGATTTTCAGATGCAGGACTATGGCAGCTATCTGCAGGTACAAGAAATTTCTCTCTAGCCCCATTATTTCTGGAGTTATTGGCCGTGGCGCTGCCCACTTCTTTTTTCGGCGTTTTTTCTGGCTTCGGTCCAGCACACACGTAGCAGCCTTGGCTATTGTTGACGTACACACAGCATGGACGTATGCACTGGACATCCTCGGGGTGTCCTCACTCCGCGGTCCCTGGCATCCTCCCTGTTTATTCTGCAGCCTCGATTCTGGCATTTTCTGAAAGCCCAGGAGCAGGGCTTTCCAACAGTGTCAGACTTGTCAGTTTCCCGCCAATACTTTGGGAGATAGAGCCGTTGCTAAATCTTGTTTTCACTCTGTTACAGCTTTGTGTACAAAAGTGCCATTGGACAGGCGTTTGAAGCGCATTCGGAGCAGCCCCGCTCCCTGGTGATTTCAAGGCGGAAAATGCCCCTGGCTGGCCAAGAAAACCAGATTTTCAGATGCAGGACTATGGCAGCTAAGTGCAGGTACAAGAAATTTCTCTCTAGCCCAATTATTTCTGGAGTTATTGGCCGTGGCGCTGCCCACTTCTTTTTTCGGCGTTTTTTTTCTGGCTTCGGTCCAGCACACACGTAGCAGCCTTGGCTATTGTTGACTTACACACAGCATGGACGTATGCACTGGACATCCTCGGGGTGTCCTCACTCCGCGGTCCCTGGCATCCTCCCTGTTTTTTCTGCAGCCTCAAGACCGGCATTTTCGGAAAGCCCAGGAGCAGGGCTTTCCAACAGTGTCAGACTTGTCAGTTTCCCGCCAATACTTTGGGAGATAGAGCCGTTGCTAAATCTTGTTTTCACTCTGTTACAGCTTTGTGTACAAAAGTGCCATTAGACAGACGTTTGAAGCGCATTCGGAACAGCCCCGCTCCCTGGTGATTTCAAGGCGGAAAATGCCCCTGGCTGGCCAAGAAAACCAGATTTTCAGATGCAGGACTATGGCAGCTAACTGCAGGTACAAGAAATTTCTCTCTAGCCCCATTATTTCTGGAGTTATTGGCCGTGGCGCTGCCCACTTCTTTTTTCGGCGTTTTTTTCTGGCTTCGGTCCAGCACACACGTAGCAGCCTTGGCTATTGTTGACGTACACACAGCATGGACGTATGCACTGGACATCCTCGGGGTGTCCTCACTCCGCGGTCCCTGGCATCCTCCCTGTTTATCCTGCAGCCTCAAGATCGGCCTTTTCGGAAAGCCCAGGATCAGGGCTTTCCAACAGTGTCAGACTTGTCAGTTTCCCGCCAATACTTTGAGAGATAGAGCCGTTGCTAAATCTTGTTTTCACTCTGTTACAGCTTTGTGTACAAAAGTGCCATTAGACGGGCGTTTGAAGCGCATTCGGAACAGCCCCGCTCCCTGGTGATTTCAAGGCGGAAAATGCCCCTGGCTGGACAAGAAAACCAGATTTTCAGATGCAGGACTATGGCAGCTATCTGCAGGTACAAGAAATTTCTCTCTAGCCCCATTATTTCTGGAGTTATTGGCCGTGGCGCTGCCCACTTCTTTTTTCGGCGTTTTTTCTGGCTTCGGTCCAGCACACACGTAGCAGCCTTGGCTATTGTTGACGTACACACAGCATGGACGTATGCACTGGACATCCTCGGGGTGTCCTCACTCCGCGGTCCCTGGCATCCTCCCTGTTTATTCTGCAGCCTCGATTCTGGCATTTTCTGAAAGCCCAGGAGCAGGGCTTTCCAACAGTGTCAGACTTGTCAGTTTCCCGCCAATACTTTGGGAGATAGAGCCGTTGCTAAATCTTGTTTTCACTCTGTTACAGCTTTGTGTACAAAAGTGCCATTGGACAGGCGTTTGAAGCGCATTCGGAGCAGCCCCGCTCCCTGGTGATTTCAAGGCGGAAAATGCCCCTGGCTGGCCAAGAAAACCAGATTTTCAGATGCAGGACTATGGCAGCTAAGTGCAGGTACAAGAAATTTCTCTCTAGCCCAATTATTTCTGGAGTTATTGGCCGTGGCGCTGCCCACTTCTTTTTTCGGCGTTTTTTTTCTGGCTTCGGTCCAGCACACACGTAGCAGCCTTGGCTATTGTTGACTTACACACAGCATGGACGTATGCACTGGACATCCTCGGGGTGTCCTCACTCCGCGGTCCCTGGCATCCTCCCTGTTTTTTCTGCAGCCTCAAGACCGGCATTTTCGGAAAGCCCAGGAGCAGGGCTTTCCAACAGTGTCAGACTTGTCAGTTTCCCGCCAATACTTTGGGAGATAGAGCCGTTGCTAAATCTTGTTTTCACTCTGTTACAGCTTTGTGTACAAAAGTGCCATTAGACAGACGTTTGAAGCGCATTCGGAACAGCCCCGCTCCCTGGTGATTTCAAGGCGGAAAATGCCCCTGGCTGGCCAAGAAAACCAGATTTTCAGATGCAGGACTATGGCAGCTAACTGCAGGTACAAGAAATTTCTCTCTAGCCCCATTATTTCTGGAGTTATTGGCCGTGGCGCTGCCCACTTCTTTTTTCGGCGTTTTTTTCTGGCTTCGGTCCAGCACACACGTAGCAGCCTTGGCTATTGTTGACGTACACACAGCATGGACGTATGCACTGGACATCCTCGGGGTGTCCTCACTCCGCGGTCCCTGGCATCCTCCCTGTTTATCCTGCAGCCTCAAGACCGGCATTTTCGAAAAGCCCAGGAGCAGGGCTTTCCAACAGTGTCAGACTTGTCAGTTTCCCGCCAATACTTTGGGAGATAGAGCCGTTGCTAAATCTTGTTTTCACTCTGTTACAGCTTTCTGTACAAAAGTGCCATTAGACAGGCGTTTGAAGCGCATTCGGAACAGCCACGCTCCCTGGTGATTTCAAGGCGAAAAATGCCCCTGGCTGGCCAAGAAAACCAGATTTTCAGATGCAGGACTATGGCAGCTAACTGCAGGTACAAGAAATTTCACTCTAGCCCCATTATTTCTGGAGTTATTGGCCGTGGCGCTGCCCACTTCTTTTTTCGGCGGTTTTTTTTTCTGGCTTCGGTCCAGCACACACGTAGCAGCCTTGGCTTTTGTGGACGTACACACAGCATGGACGTATGCACTGGACATCCTCGGGGTGTCCTCACTTCGCCTTCCCTGGCATCCTCCCTGTTTTTTCTGCAGCCTCAAGACCGGCATTTTCGGAAAGCCCAGGAGCAGGGCTTTCCAACAGTGTCAGACTTGTCAGTTTCCCGCCAATACTTTGGGAGATAGAGCCGTTGCTAAATCTTGTTTTCACTCTGTTACAGCTTTCTGTACAAAAGTGCCATTAGACAGACGTTTGAAGCGCATTCGGAACAGCCCCGCTCCCTGGTGATTTCAAGGCGGAAAATGCCCCTGGCTGGCCAAGAAAACCAGATTTTCAGATGCAGGACTATGGCAGCTAACTGCAGGTACAAGAAATTTCTCTCTAGCCCCATTATTTCTGGAGTTATTGGCCGTGGCGCTGCCCACTTCTTTTTTCGGCGTTTTTTTCTGGCTTCGGTCCAGCACACACGTAGCAGCCTTGGCTATTGTTGACGTACACACAGCATGGACGTATGCACTGGACATCCTCGGGGTGTCCTCACTCCGCGGTCCCTGGCATCCTCCCTGTTTATCCTGCAGCCTCAAGACTAGCATTTTCGAAAAGCCCAGGAGCAGGGCTTTCCAACAGTGTCAGACTTGTCAGTTTCCCGCCAATACTTTGGGAGATAGAGCCGTTGCTAAATCTTGTTTTCACTCTGTTACAGCTTTCTGTACAAAAGTGCCATTAGACAGGCGTTTGAAGCGCATTCGGAACAGCCACGCTCCCTGGTGATTTCAAGGCGGAAAATGCCCCTGGCTGGCCAAGAAAACCAGATTTTCAGATGCAGGACTATGGCAGCTAACTGCAGGTACAAGAAATTTCACTCTAGCCCCATTATTTCTGGAGTTATTGGCCGTGGCGCTGCCCACTTCTTTTTTCGGCGGGTTTTTTTTCTGGCTTCGGTCCAGCACACACGTAGCAGCCTTGGCTTTTGTTGACGTACACACAGCATGGACGTATGCACTGGACATCCTCGGGGTGTCCTCACTCCGCGGTCCCTGGCATCCTCCCTGTTTATCCTGCAGCCTCAAGACCGGCATTTTCGAAAAGCCCAGGAGCAGGGCTTTCCAACAGTGTCAGACTTGTCAGTTTCCCGCCAATACTTTGGGAGATAGAGCCGTTGCTAAATCTTGTTTTCACTCTGTTACAGCTTTCTGTACAAAAGTGCCATTAGACAGGCGTTTGAAGCGCATTCGGAACAGCCACGCTCCCTGGTGATTTCAAGGCGGAAAATGCCCCTGGCTGGCCAAGAAAACCAGATTTTCAGATGCAGGACTATGGCAGCTAACTGCAGGTACAAGAAATTTCACTCTAGCCCCATTATTTCTGGAGTTATTGGCCGTGGCGCTGCCCACTTCTTTTTTCGGCGGTTTTTTTTTCTGGCTTCGGTCCAGCACACACGTAGCAGCCTTGGCTTTTGTGGACGTACACACAGCATGGACGTATGCACTGGACATCCTCGGGGTGTCCTCACTTCGCCTTCCCTGGCATCCTCCCTGTTTTTTCTGCAGCCTCAAGACCGGCATTTTCGGAAAGCCCAGGAGCAGGGCTTTCCAACAGTGTCAGACTTGTCAGTTTCCCGCCAATACTTTTTGAGATAGAGCCGTTGCTAAATCTTGTTTTCACTCTGTTACAGCTTTCTGTACAAAAGTGCCATTAGACAGGCGTTTGAAGCGCATTCGGAACAGCCCCGCTCCCTGGTGATTTCAAGGCGGAAAATGCCCCTGGCTGGCCAAGAAAACCAGATTTTCAGATGCAGGACTATGGCAGCTAAGTGCAGGTACAAGAAATTTCTCTCTAGCCCAATTATTTCTGGAGTTATTGGCCGTGGCGCTGCCCACTTCTTTTTTCGGCGTTTTTTTTCTGGCTTCGGTCCAGCACACACGTAGCAGCCTTGGCTATTGTTGACTTACACACAGCATGGACGTATGCACTGGACATCCTCGGGGTGTCCTCACTCCGCGGTCCCTGGCATCCTCCCTGTTTTTTCTGCAGCCTCAAGACCGGCATTTTCGGAAAGCCCAGGAGCAGGGCTTTCCAACAGTGTCAGACTTGTCAGTTTCCCGCCAATACTTTGGGAGATAGAGCCGTTGCTAAATCTTGTTTTCACTCTGTTACAGCTTTGTGTACAAAAGTGCCATTAGACAGACGTTTGAAGCGCATTCGGAACAGCCCCGCTCCCTGGTGATTTCAAGGCGGAAAATGCCCCTGGCTGGCCAAGAAAACCAGATTTTCAGATGCAGGACTATGGCAGCTAACTGCAGGTACAAGAAATTTCTCTCTAGCCCCATTATTTCTGGAGTTATTGGCCGTGGCGCTGCCCACTTCTTTTTTCGGCGTTTTTTTCTGGCTTCGGTCCAGCACACACGTAGCAGCCTTGGCTATTGTTGACGTACACACAGCATGGACGTATGCACTGGACATCCTCGGGGTGTCCTCACTCCGCGGTCCCTGGCATCCTCCCTGTTTATCCTGCAGCCTCAAGACCAGCATTTTCGAAAAGCCCAGGATCAGGGCTTTCCAACAGTGTCAGACTTGTCAGTTTCCCGCCAATACTTTGGGAGATAGAGCCGTTGCTAAATCTTGTTTTCACTCTGTTACAGCTTTCTGTACAAAAGTGCCATTAGACAGGCGTTTGAAGCGCATTCGGAACAGCCACGCTCCCTGGTGATTTCAAGGCGGAAAATGCCCCTGGCTGGCCAAGAAAACCAGATTTTCAGATGCAGGACTATGGCAGCTAACTGCAGGTACAAGAAATTTCACTCTAGCCCCATTATTTCTGGAGTTATTGGCCGTGGCGCTGCCCACTTCTTTTTTCGGCGGTTTTTTTTTCTGGCTTCGGTCCAGCACACACGTAGCAGCCTTGGCTTTTGTTGACGTACACACAGCATGGACGTATGCACTGGACATCCTCGGGGTGTCCTCACTCCGCGGTCCCTGGCATCCTCCCTGTTTTTTCTGCAGCCTCAAGACCGGCATTTTCGGAAAGCCCAGGAGCAGGGCTTTCCAACAGTGTCAGACTTGTCAGTTTCCCGCCAATACTTTGGGAGATAGAGCCGTTGCTAAATCTTGTTTTCACTCTGTTACAGCTTTGTGTACAAAAGTGCCATTAGACAGACGTTTGAAGCGCATTCGGAACAGCCCCGCTCCCTGGTGATTTCAAGGCGGAAAATGCCCCTGGCTGGCCAAGAAAACCAGATTTTCAGATGCAGGACTATGGCAGCTAACTGCAGGTACAAGAAATTTCTCTCTAGCCCCATTATTTCTGGAGTTATTGGCCGTGGCGCTGCCCACTTCTTTTTTCGGCGTTTTTTTCTGGCTTCGGTCCAGCACACACGTAGCAGCCTTGGCTATTGTTGACGTACACACAGCATGGACGTATGCACTGGACATCCTCGGGGTGTCCTCACTCCGCGGTCCCTGGCATCCTCCCTGTTTATCCTGCAGCCTCAAGACCGGCATTTTCTGAAAGCCCAGGAGCAGGGCTTTCCAACAGTGTCAGACTTGTCAGTTTCCCGCCAATACTTTGGGAGATAGAGCCGTTGCTAAATCTTGTTTTCACTCTGTTACAGCTTTCTGTACAAAAGTGCCATTAGACAGGCGTTTGAAGCGCATTCGGAACAGCCACGCTCCCTGGTGATTTCAAGGCGGAAAATGCCCCTGGCTGGCCAAGAAAACCAGATTTTCAGATGCAGGACTATGGCAGCTAACTGCAGGTACAAGAAATTTCACTCTAGCCCCATTATTTCTGGAGTTATTGGCCGTGGCGCTGCCCACTTCTTTTTTCGGCGGGTTTTTTTTCTGGCTTCGGTCCAGCACACACGTAGCAGCCTTGGCTTTTGTTGACGTACACACAGCATGGACGTATGCACTGGACATCCTCGGGGTGTCCTCACTCCGCGGTCCCTGGCATCCTCCCTGTTTATTCTGCAGCCTTGAGACCGGCATTTTCTGAAAGCCCAGGAGCAGGGCTTTCCAACAGTGTCAGACTTGTCAGTTTCCCGCCAATACTTTGGGAGATAGAGCCGTTGCTAAATCTTGTTTTCACTCTGTTACAGCTTTGTGTACAAAAGTGCCATTAGACAGACGTTTGAAGCGCATTCGGAACAGCCCCGCTCCCTGGTGATTTCAAGGCGGAAAATGCCCCTGGCTGGCCAAGAAAACCAGATTTTCAGATGCAGGACTATGGCAGCTAACTGCAGGTACAAGAAATTTCTCTCTAGCCCCATTATTTCTGGAGTTATTGGCCGTGGCGCTGCCCACTTCTTTTTTCGGCGTTTTTTTCTGGCTTCGGTCCAGCACACACGTAGCAGCCTTGGCTATTGTTGACGTACACACAGCATGGACGTATGCACTGGACATCCTCGGGGTGTCCTCACTCCGCGGTCCCTGGCATCCTCCCTGTTTATCCTGCAGCCTCAAGACCGGCATTTTCGAAAAGCCCAGGAGCAGGGCTTTCCAACAGTGTCAGACTTGTCAGTTTCCCGCCAATACTTTGGGAGATAGAGCCGTTGCTAAATCTTGTTTTCACTCTGTTACAGCTTTCTGTACAAAAGTGCCATTAGACAGGCGTTTGAAGCGCATTCGGAACAGCCACGCTCCCTGGTGATTTCAAGGCGAAAAATGCCCCTGGCTGGCCAAGAAAACCAGATTTTCAGATGCAGGACTATGGCAGCTAACTGCAGGTACAAGAAATTTCACTCTAGCCCCATTATTTCTGGAGTTATTGGCCGTGGCGCTGCCCACTTCTTTTTTCGGCGGTTTTTTTTTCTGGCTTCGGTCCAGCACACACGTAGCAGCCTTGGCTTTTGTGGACGTACACACAGCATGGACGTATGCACTGGACATCCTCGGGGTGTCCTCACTTCGCCTTCCCTGGCATCCTCCCTGTTTTTTCTGCAGCCTCAAGACCGGCATTTTCGGAAAGCCCAGGAGCAGGGCTTTCCAACAGTGTCAGACTTGTCAGTTTCCCGCCAATACTTTGGGAGATAGAGCCGTTGCTAAATCTTGTTTTCACTCTGTTACAGCTTTCTGTACAAAAGTGCCATTAGACAGACGTTTGAAGCGCATTCGGAACAGCCCCGCTCCCTGGTGATTTCAAGGCGGAAAATGCCCCTGGCTGGCCAAGAAAACCAGATTTTCAGATGCAGGACTATGGCAGCTAACTGCAGGTACAAGAAATTTCTCTCTAGCCCCATTATTTCTGGAGTTATTGGCCGTGGCGCTGCCCACTTCTTTTTTCGGCGTTTTTTTCTGGCTTCGGTCCAGCACACACGTAGCAGCCTTGGCTATTGTTGACGTACACACAGCATGGACGTATGCACTGGACATCCTCGGGGTGTCCTCACTCCGCGGTCCCTGGCATCCTCCCTGTTTATCCTGCAGCCTCAAGACTAGCATTTTCGAAAAGCCCAGGAGCAGGGCTTTCCAACAGTGTCAGACTTGTCAGTTTCCCGCCAATACTTTGGGAGATAGAGCCGTTGCTAAATCTTGTTTTCACTCTGTTACAGCTTTCTGTACAAAAGTGCCATTAGACAGGCGTTTGAAGCGCATTCGGAACAGCCACGCTCCCTGGTGATTTCAAGGCGGAAAATGCCCCTGGCTGGCCAAGAAAACCAGATTTTCAGATGCAGGACTATGGCAGCTAACTGCAGGTACAAGAAATTTCACTCTAGCCCCATTATTTCTGGAGTTATTGGCCGTGGCGCTGCCCACTTCTTTTTTCGGCGGGTTTTTTTTCTGGCTTCGGTCCAGCACACACGTAGCAGCCTTGGCTTTTGTTGACGTACACACAGCATGGACGTATGCACTGGACATCCTCGGGGTGTCCTCACTCCGCGGTCCCTGGCATCCTCCCTGTTTATCCTGCAGCCTCAAGACCGGCATTTTCGAAAAGCCCAGGAGCAGGGCTTTCCAACAGTGTCAGACTTGTCAGTTTCCCGCCAATACTTTGGGAGATAGAGCCGTTGCTAAATCTTGTTTTCACTCTGTTACAGCTTTCTGTACAAAAGTGCCATTAGACAGGCGTTTGAAGCGCATTCGGAACAGCCCCGCTCCCTGGTGATTTCAAGGCGGAAAATGCCCCTGGCTGGCCAAGAAAACCAGATTTTCAGATGCAGGACTATGGCAGCTAACTGCAGGTACAAGAAATTTCACTCTAGCCCCATTATTTCTGGAGTTATTGGCCGTGGCGCTGCCCACTTCTTTTTTCGGCGGTTTTTTTTTCTGGCTTCGGTCCAGCACACACGTAGCAGCCTTGGCTTTTGTGGACGTACACACAGCATGGACGTATGCACTGGACATCCTCGGGGTGTCCTCACTTCGCCTTCCCTGGCATCCTCCCTGTTTTTTCTGCAGCCTCAAGACCGGCATTTTCGGAAAGCCCAGGAGCAGGGCTTTCCAACAGTGTCAGACTTGTCAGTTTCCCGCCAATACTTTTTGAGATAGAGCCGTTGCTAAATCTTGTTTTCACTCTGTTACAGCTTTCTGTACAAAAGTGCCATTAGACAGGCGTTTGAAGCGCATTCGGAACAGCCCCGCTCCCTGGTGATTTCAAGGCGGAAAATGCCCCTGGCTGGCCAAGAAAACCAGATTTTCAGATGCAGGACTATGGCAGCTAAGTGCAGGTACAAGAAATTTCTCTCTAGCCCAATTATTTCTGGAGTTATTGGCCGTGGCGCTGCCCACTTCTTTTTTCGGCGTTTTTTTTCTGGCTTCGGTCCAGCACACACGTAGCAGCCTTGGCTATTGTTGACTTACACACAGCATGGACGTATGCACTGGACATCCTCGGGGTGTCCTCACTCCGCGGTCCCTGGCATCCTCCCTGTTTTTTCTGCAGCCTCAAGACCGGCATTTTCGGAAAGCCCAGGAGCAGGGCTTTCCAACAGTGTCAGACTTGTCAGTTTCCCGCCAATACTTTGGGAGATAGAGCCGTTGCTAAATCTTGTTTTCACTCTGTTACAGCTTTGTGTACAAAAGTGCCATTAGACAGACGTTTGCAGCGCATTCGGAACAGCCCCGCTCCCTGGTGATTTCAAGGCGGAAAATGCCCCTGGCTGGCCAAGAAAACCAGATTTTCAGATGCAGGACTATGGCAGCTAACTGCAGGTACAAGAAATTTCTCTCTAGCCCCATTATTTCTGGAGTTATTGGCCGTGGCGCTGCCCACTTCTTTTTTCGGCGTTTTTTTCTGGCTTCGGTCCAGCACACACGTAGCAGCCTTGGCTATTGTTGACGTACACACAGCATGGACGTATGCACTGGACATCCTCGGGGTGTCCTCACTCCGCGGTCCCTGGCATCCTCCCTGTTTATCCTGCAGCCTCAAGACCAGCATTTTCGAAAAGCCCAGGATCAGGGCTTTCCAACAGTGTCAGACTTGTCAGTTTCCCGCCAATACTTTGGGAGATAGAGCCGTTGCTAAATCTTGTTTTCACTCTGTTACAGCTTTCTGTACAAAAGTGCCATTAGACAGGCGTTTGAAGCGCATTCGGAACAGCCACGCTCCCTGGTGATTTCAAGGCGGAAAATGCCCCTGGCTGGCCAAGAAAACCAGATTTTCAGATGCAGGACTATGGCAGCTAACTGCAGGTACAAGAAATTTCACTCTAGCCCCATTATTTCTGGAGTTATTGGCCGTGGCGCTGCCCACTTCTTTTTTCGGCGGTTTTTTTTTCTGGCTTCGGTCCAGCACACACGTAGCAGCCTTGGCTTTTGTTGACGTACACACAGCATGGACGTATGCACTGGACATCCTCGGGGTGTCCTCACTCCGCGGTCCCTGGCATCCTCCCTGTTTTTTCTGCAGCCTCAAGACCGGCATTTTCGGAAAGCCCAGGAGCAGGGCTTTCCAACAGTGTCAGACTTGTCAGTTTCCCGCCAATACTTTGGGAGATAGAGCCGTTGCTAAATCTTGTTTTCACTCTGTTACAGCTTTGTGTACAAAAGTGCCATTAGACAGACGTTTGAAGCGCATTCGGAACAGCCCCGCTCCCTGGTGATTTCAAGGCGGAAAATGCCCCTGGCTGGCCAAGAAAACCAGATTTTCAGATGCAGGACTATGGCAGCTAACTGCAGGTACAAGAAATTTCTCTCTAGCCCCATTATTTCTGGAGTTATTGGCCGTGGCGCTGCCCACTTCTTTTTTCGGCGTTTTTTTCTGGCTTCGGTCCAGCACACACGTAGCAGCCTTGGCTATTGTTGACGTACACACAGCATGGACGTATGCACTGGACATCCTCGGGGTGTCCTCACTCCGCGGTCCCTGGCATCCTCCCTGTTTATCCTGCAGCCTCAAGACCGGCATTTTCTGAAAGCCCAGGAGCAGGGCTTTCCAACAGTGTCAGACTTGTCAGTTTCCCGCCAATACTTTGGGAGATAGAGCCGTTGCTAAATCTTGTTTTCACTCTGTTACAGCTTTCTGTACAAAAGTGCCATTAGACAGGCGTTTGAAGCGCATTCGGAACAGCCACGCTCCCTGGTGATTTCAAGGCGGAAAATGCCCCTGGCTGGCCAAGAAAACCAGATTTTCAGATGCAGGACTATGGCAGCTAACTGCAGGTACAAGAAATTTCACTCTAGCCCCATTATTTCTGGAGTTATTGGCCGTGGCGCTGCCCACTTCTTTTTTCGGCGGGTTTTTTTTCTGGCTTCGGTCCAGCACACACGTAGCAGCCTTGGCTTTTGTTGACGTACACACAGCATGGACGTATGCACTGGACATCCTCGGGGTGTCCTCACTCCGCGGTCCCTGGCATCCTCCCTGTTTATTCTGCAGCCTTGAGACCGGCATTTTCTGAAAGCCCAGGAGCAGGGCTTTCCAACAGTGTCAGACTTGTCAGTTTCCCGCCAATACTTTGGGAGATAGAGCCGTTGCTAAATCTTGTTTTCACTCTGTTACAGCTTTGTGTACAAAAGTGCCATTAGACAGACGTTTGAAGCGCATTCGGAACAGCCCCGCTCCCTGGTGATTTCAAGGCGGAAAATGCCCCTGGCTGGCCAAGAAAACCAGATTTTCAGATGCAGGACTATGGCAGCTAACTGCAGGTACAAGAAATTTCTCTCTAGCCCCATTATTTCTGGAGTTATTGGCCGTGGCGCTGCCCACTTCTTTTTTCGGCGTTTTTTTCTGGCTTCGGTCCAGCACACACGTAGCAGCCTTGGCTATTGTTGACGTACACACAGCATGGACGTATGCACTGGACATCCTCGGGGTGTCCTCACTCCGCGGTCCCTGGCATCCTCCCTGTTTATCCTGCAGCCTCAAGACCGGCATTTTCGAAAAGCCCAGGAGCAGGGCTTTCCAACAGTGTCAGACTTGTCAGTTTCCCGCCAATACTTTGGGAGATAGAGCCGTTGCTAAATCTTGTTTTCACTCTGTTACAGCTTTCTGTACAAAAGTGCCATTAGACAGGCGTTTGAAGCGCATTCGGAACAGCCACGCTCCCTGGTGATTTCAAGGCGGAAAATGCCCCTGGCTGGCCAAGAAAACCAGATTTTCAGATGCAGGACTATGGCAGCTAACTGCAGGTACAAGAAATTTCACTCTAGCCCCATTATTTCTGGAGTTATTGGCCGTGGCGCTGCCCACTTCTTTTTTCGGCGGTTTTTTTTTCTGGCTTCGGTCCAGCACACACGTAGCAGCCTTGGCTTTTGTTGACGTACACACAGCATGGACGTATGCACTGGACATCCTCGGGGTGTCCTCACTCCGCGGTCCCTGGCATCCTCCCTGTTTATTCTGCAGCCTTGAGACCGGCATTTTCTGAAAGCCCGGGAGCAGGGCTTTCCAACAGTGTCAGACTTGTCAGTTTCCTGCCAATACTTTGGGAGATAGAGCCGTTGCTAAATCTTGTTTTCACTCTGTTACAGCTTTGTGTACAAAAGTGCCATTAGACAGGCGTTTGAAGCGCATTCGGAGCAGCCCCGCTCCCTGGTGATTTCAAGGCGGAAAATGCCCCTGGCTGGCCAAGAAAACCAGATTTTCAGATGCAGGACTATGGCAGCTAACTGCAGGTACAAGAAATTTCTCTCTAGCCCCATTATTTCTGGAGTTATTGGCCGTGGCGCTGCCCACTTCTTTTTTCGGCGTTTTTTTTCTGGCTTCGGTCCAGCACACACGTAGCAGCCTTGGCTATTGTTGACGTACACACAGCATGGACGTATGCAGTGGACATCCTCGGGGTGTCCTCACTCCGCGGTCCCTGGCATCCTCCCTGTTTTTTCTGCAGCCTCAAGACCGGCATTTTCGGAAAGCCCAGGATCAGGGCTTTCCAACAGTGTCAGACTTGTCAGTTTCCCGCCAATACTTTGGGAGATAGAGCCGTTGCTAAATCTTGTTTTCACTCTGTTACAGCTTTGTGTACAAAAGTGCCATTAGACAGGCGTTTGAAGCGCATTCGGAGCAGCCCTGCTCCCTGGTGATTTCAAGGCGGAAAATGCCCCTGGCTGGCCAAGAAAACCAGATTTTCAGATGCAGGACTATGGCAGCTAACTGCAGGTACAAGAAATTTCTCTCTAGCCCCATTATTTCTGGAGTTATTGGCCGTGGCGCTGCCCACTTCTTTTTTCGGCGTTTTTTTTCTGGCTTCGGTCCAGCACACACGTAGCAGCCTTGGCTTTTGTTGACGTACACACAGCATGGACGTATGCACTGGACATCCTCGGGGTGTCCTCACTCCGCGGTCCCTGGCATCCTCCCTGTTTATCCTGCAGCCTCAAGACCGGCATTTTCGGAAAGCCCAGGAGCAGGGCTTTCCAACAGTGTCAGACTTGTCAGTTTCCCGCCAATACTTTGGGAGATACAGCCGTTGCTATATCTTGTTTTCACTCTGTTACAGCTATGTGTACAAAAGTGCCATTAGACAGGCGTTTGAAGCGCATTCGGAGCAGCCCCGCTCCCTGGTGATTTCAAGGCGGAAAATGCCCCTGGCTGGCCAAGAAAACCAGATTTTCAGATGCAGGACTATGGCAGCTAACTGCAGGTACAAGAAATTTCTCTCTAGCCCCATTATTCCTGGAGTTATTGGCCGTGGCGCTGCCCACTTCTTTTTTCGGCGTTTTTTTCTGGCTTCGGTCCAGCACACACGTAGCAGCCTTGGCTATTGTTGACGTGCACACAGCATGGACGTATGCACTGGACATCCTCGGGGTGTCCTCACTCCGCGGTCCCTGGCATCCTCCCTGTTTATCCTGCAGCCTCAAGACCGGCATTTTCAGAAAGCCCGGGAGCAGGGCTTTCCAACAGTGTCAGACTTGTCAGTTTCCCGCCAATACTTTGGGAGATAGAGCCGTTGCTAAATCTTGTTTTCACTCTGTTACAGCTTTGTGTACAAAAGTGCCATTAGACAGGCGTTTGAAGCGCATTCGGAGCAGCCCTGCTCCCTGGTGATTTCAAGGCGGAAAATTCCCCTGGCTGGCCAAGAAAACCAGATTTTCAGATGCAGGACTATGGCAGCTAACTGCAGGTACAAGAAATTTCTCTCTAGCCCCATTATTTCTGGAGTTATTGGCCGTGGCGCTGCCCACTTCTTTTTTCGGCGTTTTTTTTCTGGCTTCGGTCCAGCACACACGTAGCAGCCTTGGCTATTGTTGACGTACACACAGCATGGACGTATGCACTGGACATCCTCGGGGTGTCCTCACTTCGCGGTCCCTGGCATCCTCCCTGTTTTTTCTGCAGCCTCAAGACCGGCATTTTCGGAAAGCCCAGGAGCAGGGCTTTCCAACAGTGTCAGACTTGTCAGTTTCCCGCCAATACTTTGGGAGATAGAGCCGTTGCTAAATCTTGTTTTCACTCTGTTACAGCTTTGTGTACAAAAGTGCCATTAGACAGGCGTTTGAAGCGCATTCGGAGCAGCCCCGCTCCCTGGTGATTTCAAGGCGGAAAATGCCCCTGGCTGGCCAAGAAAACCAGATTTTCAGATGCAGGACTATGGCAGCTAACTGCAGGTACAAGAAATTTCTCTCTAGCCCCATTATTCCTGGAGTTATTGGCCGTGGCGCTGCCCACTTCTTTTTTCGGCGTTTTTTTCTGGCTTCGGTCCAGCACACACGTAGCAGCCTTGGCTATTGTTGACGTACACACAGCATGGACGTATGCACTGGACATCCTCGGGGTGTCCTCACTCCGCGGTCCCTGGCATCCTCCCTGTTTATTCTGCAGCCTTGAGACCGGCATTTTCGGAAAGCCCAGGAGCAGGGCTTTCCAACAGTGTCAGACTTGTCAGTTTCCTGCCAATACTTTGGGAGATAGAGCCGTTGCTAAATCTTGTTTTCACTCTGTTACAGCTTTGTGTACAAAAGTGCCATTAGACAGGCGTTTGAAGCGCATTCGGAGCAGCCCTGCTCCCTGGTGATTTCAAGGCGGAAAATTCCCCTGGCTGGCCAAGAAAACCAGATTTTCAGATGCAGGACTATGGCAGCTAACTGCAGGTACAAGAAAGTTCTCTCTAGCCCCATTATTTCTGGAGTTATTGGCCGTGGCGCTGCCCACTTCTTTTTTCGGCGTTTTTTTTCTGGCTTCGGTCCAGCACACACGTAGCAGCCTTGGCTATTGTTGACGTACACACAGCATGGACGTATGCACTGGACATCCTCGGGGTGTCCTCACTTCGCGGTCCCTGGCATCCTCCCTGTTTTTTCTGCAGCCTCAAGACCGGCATTTTCGGAAAGCCCAGGAGCAGGGCTTTCCAACAGTGTCAGACTTGTCAGTTTCCCGCCAATACTTTGGGAGATAGAGCCGTTGCTATATCTTGTTTTCACTCTGTTACAGCTATGTGTACAAAAGTGCCATTAGACAGGCGTTTGAAGCGCATTCGGAGCAGCCCCGCTCCCTGGTGATTTCAAGGCGGAAAATGCCCCTGGCTGGCCAAGAAAACCAGATTTTCAGATGCAGGACTATGGCAGCTAACTGCAGGTACAAGAAAGTTCTCTCTAGCCCCATTATTCCTGGAGTTATTGGCCGTGGCGCTGCCCACTTCTTTTTTCGGCGTTTTTTTCTGGCTTCGGTCCAGCACACACGTAGCAGCCTTGGCTATTGTTGACGTGCACACAGCATGGACGTATGCACTGGACATCCTCGGGGTGTCCTCACTCCGCGGTCCCTGGCATCCTCCCTGTTTATCCTGCAGCCTCAAGACCGGCATTTTCAGAAAGCCCGGGAGCAGGGCTTTCCAACAGTGTCAGACTTGTCAGTTTCCCGCCAATACTTTGGGAGATAGAGCCGTTGCTAAATCTTGTTTTCACTCTGTTACAGCTTTGTGTACAAAAGTGCCATTAGACAGGCGTTTGAAGCGCATTCGGAGCAGCCCTGCTCCCTGGTGATTTCAAGGCGGAAAATTCCCCTGGCTGGCCAAGAAAACCAGATTTTCAGATGCAGGACTATGGCAGCTAACTGCAGGTACAAGAAATTTCTCTCTAGCCCCATTATTTCTGGAGTTATTGGCCGTGGCGCTGCCCACTTCTTTTTTCGGCGTTTTTTTTCTGGCTTCGGTCCAGCACACACGTAGCAGCCTTGGCTATTGTTGACGTACACACAGCATGGACGTATGCACTGGACATCCTCGGGGTGTCCTCACTTCGCGGTCCCTGGCATCCTCCCTGTTTTTTCTGCAGCCTCAAGACCGGCATTTTCGGAAAGCCCAGGAGCAGGGCTTTCCAACAGTGTCAGACTTGTCAGTTTCCCGCCAATACTTTGGGAGATAGAGCCGTTGCTAAATCTTGTTTTCACTCTGTTACAGCTTTGTGTACAAAAGTGCCATTAGACAGGCGTTTGAAGCGCATTCGGAGCAGCCCCGCTCCCTGGTGATTTCAAGGCGGAAAATGCCCCTGGCTGGCCAAGAAAACCAGATTTTCAGATGCAGGACTATGGCAGCTAACTGCAGGTACAAGAAATTTCTCTCTAGCCCCATTATTCCTGGAGTTATTGGCCGTGGCGCTGCCCACTTCTTTTTTCGGCGTTTTTTTCTGGCTTCGGTCCAGCACACACGTAGCAGCCTTGGCTATTGTTGACGTACACACAGCATGGACGTATGCACTGGACATCCTCGGGGTGTCCTCACTCCGCGGTCCCTGGCATCCTCCCTGTTTATTCTGCAGCCTTGAGACCGGCATTTTCGGAAAGCCCAGGAGCAGGGCTTTCCAACAGTGTCAGACTTGTCAGTTTCCTGCCAATACTTTGGGAGATAGAGCCGTTGCTAAATCTTGTTTTCACTCTGTTACAGCTTTGTGTACAAAAGTGCCATTAGACAGGCGTTTGAAGCGCATTCGGAGCAGCCCTGCTCCCTGGTGATTTCAAGGCGGAAAATTCCCCTGGCTGGCCAAGAAAACCAGATTTTCAGATGCAGGACTATGGCAGCTAACTGCAGGTACAAGAAATTTCTCTCTAGCCCCATTATTTCTGGAGTTATTGGCCGTGGCGCTGCCCACTTCTTTTTTCGGCGGTTTTTTTTTGCTGGCTTCGGTCCAGCACACACGTAGCAGCCTTGGCTATTGTTGACATACACACAGCATGGACGTATGCACTGGACATCCTCGGGGTGTCCTCACTCCGCGGTCCCTGGCATCCTCCCTGTTTATCCTGCAGCCTCAAGACCGGCATTTTCGGAAAGCCCAGGAGCAGGGCTTTCCAACAGTGTCAGATTTGTCAGTTTCCCGCCAATACTTCGGAAGATAGAGCCGTTGCTAAATCTTGTTTTCACTCTGTTACAGCTTTGTGTACAAAAGTGCCATTAGACATGCGTTTGAAGCGCGTTCGGAGCAGCCCCGCTCCCTGGTGATTTCAAGGCGGAAAATGCCCCTGGCTGGCCAAGAAAACCAGATTTTCAGATGCAGGACTATGGCAGCTAACTGCAGGTACAAGAAATTTCTCACTAGCCCCATTATTTCTGGAGTTATTGGCCGTGGCGCTGCCCACTTCTTTTTTCGGCGTTTTTTTCTGGCTTCGGTCCAGCACGCACGTAGCAGCCTTGGCTATTGTTGACGTACACACAGCATGGACGTATGCACTGGACATCCTCGGGGTGTCCTCACTCCGCGGTCCCTGGCATCCTCCCTGTTTATTCTGCAGCCTCAAGACCGGCATTTTCGGAAAGCCCAGGAGCAGGGCTTTCCAACAGTGTCAGACTTGTCAGTTTCCCGCCAATACTTTGAGAGATAGAGCCGTTGCTAAATCTTGTTTTCACTCTGTTACAGCTTTGTGTACAAAAGTGCCATTAGACAGGCGTTTGAAGCGCGTTCGGAGCAGCCCCGCTCCTTGGTGATTTCAAGGCGGAAAATGCCCCTGGCTGGCCAAGAAAACCAGATTTTCAGATGCAAGACTATGGCAGCTAACTGCAGGTACAAGAAATTTCTCTCTAGCCCCATTATTTCTGGAGTTATTGGCCGTGGCGCTGCCCACTTCTTTTTTCGGCGTTTTTTTCTGGCTTCGGTCCAGCACGCACGTAGCAGCCTTGGCTATTGTTGACGTACACACAGCATGGACGTATGCACTGGACATCCTCGGGGTGTCCTCACTCCGCGGTCCCTGGCATCCTCCCTGTTTATTCTGCAGCCTCAAGACCGGCATTTTCGGAAAGCCCAGGAGCAGGGCTTTCCAACAGTGTCAGACTTGTCAGTTTCCCGCCAATACTTTGAGAGATAGAGCCGTTGCTAAATCTTGTTTTCACTCTGTTACAGCTTTGTGTACAAAAGTGCCATTAGACAGGCGTTTGAAGCGCATTCGGAACAGCCCCGCTCCCTTGTGATTTCAAGGCGGAAAATGCCCCTGGCTGGCCAAGAAAACCAGATTTTCAGATGCAGGACTATGGCAGCTAACTGCAGGTACAAGAAATTTCTCACTAGCCCCATTATTTCTGGAGTTATTGGCCGTGGCGCTGCCCACTTCTTTTTTCGGCGGTTTTTTTTTGCTGGCTTCGGTCCAGCACACACGTAGCAGCCTTGGCTATTGTTGACATACACACAGCATGGACGTATGCACTGGACATCCTCGGGGTGTCCTCACTCCGCGGTCCCTGGCATCCTCCCTGTTTATCCTGCAGCCTCAAGACCGGCATTTTCGGAAAGCCCAGGAGCAGGGCTTTCCAACAGTGTCAGATTTGTCAGTTTCCCGCCAATACTTCGGAAGATAGAGCCGTTGCTAAATCTTGTTTTCACTCTGTTACAGCTTTGTGTACAAAAGTGCCATTAGACATGCGTTTGAAGCGCGTTC
Organism: Marthasterias glacialis; assembly: GCA_911728455.2. Taxonomy (NCBI): domain Eukaryota; kingdom Metazoa; phylum Echinodermata; class Asteroidea; order Forcipulatida; family Asteriidae; genus Marthasterias; species Marthasterias glacialis. The sequence continues at coordinate 4,227,346 of OU452237.1, read as the reverse complement.
GGAGCAGCCCCGCTCCCTGGTGATTTCAAGGCGGAAAATGCCCCTGGCTGGCCAAGAAAACCAGATTTTCAGATGCAGGACTATGGCAGCTAACTGCAGGTACAAGAAATTTCTCACTAGCCCCATTATTTCTGGAGTTATTGGCCGTGGCGCTGCCCACTTCTTTTTTCGGCGGTTTTTTTTTGCTGGCTTCGGTCCAGCACACACGTAGCAGCCTTGGCTATTGTTGACATACACACAGCATGAACGTATGCACTGGACATCCTCGGGGTGTCCTCACTCCGCGGTCCCTGGCATCCTCCCTGTTTATCCTGCAGCCTCAAGACCGGCATTTTCGGAAAGCCCAGGAGCAGGGCTTTCCAACAGTGTCAGACTTGTCAGTTTCCCGCCAATACTTTGGGAGATAGAGCCGTTGCTAAATCTTGTTTTCACTCTGTTACAGCTTTGTGTACAAAAGTGCCATTAGACAGGCGTTTGAAGCGCATTCGGAGCAGCCCTGCTCCCTGGTGATTTCAAGGCGGAAAATTCCCCTGGCTGGCCAAGAAAACCAGATTTTCAGATGCAGGACTATGGCAGCTAACTGCAGGTACAAGAAATTTCTCTCTAGCCCCATTATTTCTGGAGTTATTGGCCGTGGCGCTGCCCACTTCTTTTTTCGGCGGTTTTTTTTTGCTGGCTTCGGTCCAGCACACACGTAGCAGCCTTGGCTATTGTTGACATACACACAGCATGGACGTATGCACTGGACATCCTCGGGGTGTCCTCACTCCGCGGTCCCTGGCATCCTCCCTGTTTATCCTGCAGCCTCAAGACCGGCATTTTCGGAAAGCCCAGGAGCAGGGCTTTCCAACAGTGTCAGATTTGTCAGTTTCCCGCCAATACTTCGGAAGATAGAGCCGTTGCTAAATCTTGTTTTCACTCTGTTACAGCTTTGTGTACAAAAGTGCCATTAGACATGCGTTTGAAGCGCGTTCGGAGCAGCCCCGCTCCCTGGTGATTTCAAGGCGGAAAATGCCCCTGGCTGGCCAAGAAAACCAGATTTTCAGATGCAGGACTATGGCAGCTAACTGCAGGTACAAGAAATTTCTCACTAGCCCCATTATTTCTGGAGTTATTGGCCGTGGCGCTGCCCACTTCTTTTTTCGGCGTTTTTTTCTGGCTTCGGTCCAGCACGCACGTAGCAGCCTTGGCTATTGTTGACGTACACACAGCATGGACGTATGCACTGGACATCCTCGGGGTGTCCTCACTCCGCGGTCCCTGGCATCCTCCCTGTTTATTCTGCAGCCTCAAGACCGGCATTTTCGGAAAGCCCAGGAGCAGGGCTTTCCAACAGTGTCAGACTTGTCAGTTTCCCGCCAATACTTTGAGAGATAGAGCCGTTGCTAAATCTTGTTTTCACTCTGTTACAGCTTTGTGTACAAAAGTGCCATTAGACAGGCGTTTGAAGCGCGTTCGGAGCAGCCCCGCTCCTTGGTGATTTCAAGGCGGAAAATGCCCCTGGCTGGCCAAGAAAACCAGATTTTCAGATGCAAGACTATGGCAGCTAACTGCAGGTACAAGAAATTTCTCTCTAGCCCCATTATTTCTGGAGTTATTGGCCGTGGCGCTGCCCACTTCTTTTTTCGGCGTTTTTTTCTGGCTTCGGTCCAGCACGCACGTAGCAGCCTTGGCTATTGTTGACGTACACACAGCATGGACGTATGCACTGGACATCCTCGGGGTGTCCTCACTCCGCGGTCCCTGGCATCCTCCCTGTTTATTCTGCAGCCTCAAGACCGGCATTTTCGGAAAGCCCAGGAGCAGGGCTTTCCAACAGTGTCAGACTTGTCAGTTTCCCGCCAATACTTTGAGAGATAGAGCCGTTGCTAAATCTTGTTTTCACTCTGTTACAGCTTTGTGTACAAAAGTGCCATTAGACAGGCGTTTGAAGCGCATTCGGAACAGCCCCGCTCCCTTGTGATTTCAAGGCGGAAAATGCCCCTGGCTGGCCAAGAAAACCAGATTTTCAGATGCAGGACTATGGCAGCTAACTGCAGGTACAAGAAATTTCTCACTAGCCCCATTATTTCTGGAGTTATTGGCCGTGGCGCTGCCCACTTCTTTTTTCGGCGGTTTTTTTTTGCTGGCTTCGGTCCAGCACACACGTAGCAGCCTTGGCTATTGTTGACATACACACAGCATGGACGTATGCACTGGACATCCTCGGGGTGTCCTCACTCCGCGGTCCCTGGCATCCTCCCTGTTTATCTTGCAGCCTCAAGACCGCCATTTTCGGAAAGCCCAGGAGCAGGGCTTTCCAACAGTGTCAGATTTGTCAGTTTCCCGCCAATACTTCGGAAGATAGAGCCGTTGCTAAATCTTGTTTTCACTCTGTTACAGCTTTGTGTACAAAAGTGCCATTAGACATGCGTTTGAAGCGCGTTCGGAGCAGCCCCGCTCCCTGGTGATTTCAAGGCGGAAAATGCCCCTGGCTGGCCAAGAAAACCAGATTTTCAGATGCAGGACTATGGCAGCTAACTGCAGGTACAAGAAATTTCTCACTAGCCCCATTATTTCTGGAGTTATTGGCCGTGGCGCTGCCCACTTCTTTTTTCGGCGGTTTTTTTTTGCTGGCTTCGGTCCAGCACACACGTAGCAGCCTTGGCTATTGTTGACATACACACAGCATGAACGTATGCACTGGACATCCTCGGGGTGTCCTCACTCCGCGGTCCCTGGCATCCTCCCTGTTTATCCTGCAGCCTCAAGACCGGCATTTTCGGAAAGCCCAGGAGCAGGGCTTTCCAACAGTGTCAGACTTGTCAGTTTCCCGCCAATACTTTGGGAGATAGAGCCGTTGCTAAATCTTGTTTTCACTCTGTTACAGCTTTGTGTACAAAAGTGCCATTAGACAGGCGTTTGAAGCGCGTTCGGAGCAGCCCCGCTCCTTGGTGATTTCAAGGCGGAAAATGCCCCTGGCTGGCCAAGAAAACCAGATTTTCAGATGCAAGACTATGGCAGCTAACTGCAGGTACAAGAAATTTCTCTCTAGCCCCATTATTTCTGGAGTTATTGGCCGTGGCGCTGCCCACTTCTTTTTTCGGCGTTTTTTTCTGGCTTCGGTCCAGCACGCACGTAGCAGCCTTGGCTATTGTTGACGTACACACAGCATGGACGTATGCACTGGACATCCTCGGGGTGTCCTCACTCCGCGGTCCCTGGCATCCTCCCTGTTTATTCTGCAGCCTCAAGACCGGCATTTTCGGAAAGCCCAGGAGCAGGGCTTTCCAACAGTGTCAGACTTGTCAGTTTCCCGCCAATACTTTGAGAGATAGAGCCGTTGCTAAATCTTGTTTTCACTCTGTTACAGCTTTGTGTACAAAAGTGCCATTAGACAGGCGTTTGAAGCGCATTCGGAACAGCCCCGCTCCCTTGTGATTTCAAGGCGGAAAATGCCCCTGGCTGGCCAAGAAAACCAGATTTTCAGATGCAGGACTATGGCAGCTAACTGCAGGTACAAGAAATTTCTCACTAGCCCCATTATTTCTGGAGTTATTGGCCGTGGCGCTGCCCACTTCTTTTTTCGGCGGTTTTTTTTTGCTGGCTTCGGTCCAGCACACACGTAGCAGCCTTGGCTATTGTTGACATACACACAGCATGGACGTATGCACTGGACATCCTCGGGGTGTCCTCATCCGCGGTCCCTGGCATCCTCCCTGTTTATCCTGCAGCCTCAAGACCGGCATTTTCGGAAAGCCCAGGAGCAGGGCTTTCCAACAGTGTCAGACTTGTCAGTTTCCCGCCAATACTTTGAGAGATAGAGCCGTTGCTAAATCTTGTTTTCACTCTGTTACAGCTTTGTGTACAAAAGTGCCATTAGACAGGCGTTTGAAGCGCATTCGGAACAGCCCCGCTCCCTGGTGATTTCAAGGCGGAAAATGCCCCTGGCTGGCCAAGAAAACCAGATTTTCAGATGCAGGACTATGGCAGCTAACTGCAGGTACAAGAAATTTCTCACTAGCCCCATTATTTCTGGAGTTATTGGCCGTGGCGCTGCCCACTTCTTTTTTCGGCGGTTTTTTTTTGCTGGCTTCGGTCCAGCACACACGTAGCAGCCTTGGCTATTGTTGACATACACACAGCATGGACGTATGCACTGGACATCCTCGGGGTGTCCTCACTCCGCGGTCCCTGGCATCCTCCCTGTTTATCCTGCAGCCTCAAGACCGGCATTTTCGGAAAGCCCAGGAGCAGGGCTTTCCAACAGTGTCAGATTTGTCAGTTTCCCGCCAATACTTCGGAAGATAGAGCCGTTGCTAAATCTTGTTTTCACTCTGTTACAGCTTTGTGTACAAAAGTGCCATTAGACATGCGTTTGAAGCGCGTTCGGAGCAGCCCCGCTCCCTGGTGATTTCAAGGCGGAAAATGCCCCTGGCTGGCCAAGAAAATCAGATTTTCAGATGCAAGACTATGGCAGCTAACTGCAGGTACAAGAAATTTCTCTCTAGCCCCATTATTTCTGGAGTTATTGGCCGTGGCGCTGCCCCCTTTTTTTTCGGCGTTTTTTTCTGGCTTCGGTCCAGCACGCACGTAGCAGCCTTGGCTATTGTTGACGTACACACAGCATGGACGTATGCACTGGACATCCTCGGGGTGTCCTCACTCCGCGGTCCCTGGCATCCTCCCTGTTTATTCTGCAGCCTCAAGACCGGCATTTTCGGAAAGCCCAGGAGCAGGGCTTTCCAACAGTGTCAGACTTGTCAGTTTCCCGCCAATACTTTGAGAGATAGAGCCGTTGCTAAATCTTGTTTTCACTCTGTTACAGCTTTGTGTACAAAAGTGCCATTAGACAGGCGTTTGAAGCGCATTCGGAACAGCCCCGCTCCCTGGTGATTTCAAGGCGGAAAATGCCCCTGGCTGGCCAAGAAAACCAGATTTTCAGATGCAGGACTGTAGCAGCTAACTGCAGGTACAAGAAATTTCTCACTAGCCCCATTATTTCTGGAGTTATTGGCCGTGGCGCTGCCCACTTCTTTTTTCGGCGGTTTTTTTTTGCTGGCTTCGGTCCAGCACACACGTAGCAGCCTTGGCTATTGTTGACATACACACAGCATGGACGTATGCACTGGACATCCTCGGGGTATCCTCACTCCGCGGTCCCTGGCATCCTCCCTGTTTATCCTGCAGCCTCAAGACCGGCATTTTCGGAAAGCCCAGGAGCAGGGCTTTCCAACAGTGTCAGATTTGTCAGTTTCCCGCCAATACTTCGGAAGATAGAGCCGTTGCTAAATCTTGTTTTCACTCTGTTACAGCTTTGTGTACAAAAGTGCCATTAGACATGCGTTTGAAGCGCGTTCGGAGCAGCCCCGCTCCCTGGTGATTTCAAGGCGGAAAATGCCCCTGGCTGGCCAAGAAAACCAGATTTTCAGATGCAGGACTATGGCAGCTAACTGCAGGTACAAGAAATTTCTCACTAGCCCCATTATTTCTGGAGTTATTGGCCGTGGCGCTGCCCCCTTTTTTTTCGGCGTTTTTTTCTGGCTTCGGTCCAGCACGCACGTAGCAGCCTTGGCTATTGTTGACGTACACACAGCATGGACGTATGCACTGGACATCCTCGGGGTGTCCTCACTCCGCGGTCCCTGGCATCCTCCCTGTTTATTCTGCAGCCTCAAGACCGGCATTTTCGGAAAGCCCAGGAGCAGGGCTTTCCAACAGTGTCAGACTTGTCAGTTTCCCGCCAATACTTTGAGAGATAGAGCCGTTGCTAAATCTTGTTTTCACTCTGTTACAGCTTTGTGTACAAAAGTGCCATTAGACAGGCGTTTGAAGCGCATTCGGAACAGCCCCGCTCCCTGGTGATTTCAAGGCGGAAAATGCCCCTGGCTGGCCAAGAAAACCAGATTTTCAGATGCAGGACTATGGCAGCTAACTGCAGGTACAAGAAATTTCTCACTAGCCCCATTATTTCTGGAGTTATTGGCCGTGGCGCTGCCCACTTCTTTTTTCGGCGGTTTTTTTTTGCTGGCTTCGGTCCAGCACACACGTAGCAGCCTTGGCTATTGTTGACATACACACAGCATGGACGTATGCACTGGACATCCTCGGGGTGTCCTCACTCCGCGGTCCCTGGCATCCTCCCTGTTTATTCTGCAGCCTCAAGACCGGCATTTTCGGAAAGCCCAGGAGCAGGGCTTTCCAACAGTGTCAGACTTGTCAGTTTCCCGCCAATACTTTGAGAGATAGAGCCGTTGCTAAATCTTGTTTTCACTCTGTTACAGCTTTGTGTACAAAAGTGCCATTAGACAGGCGTTTGAAGCGCGTTCGGAGCAGCCCCGCTCCTTGGTGATTTCAAGGCGGAAAATGCCCCTGGCTGGCCAAGAAAACCAGATTTTCAGATGCAAGACTATGGCAGCTAACTGCAGGTACAAGAAATTTCTCTCTAGCCCCATTATTTCTTGAGTTATTGGCCGTGGCGCTGCCCACTTCTTTTTTCGGCGTTTTTTTCTGGCTTCGGTCCAGCACGCACGTAGCAGCCTTGGCTATTGTTGACGTACACACAGCATGGACGTATGCACTGGACATCCTCGGGGTGTCCTCACTCCGCGGTCCCTGGCATCCTCCCTGTTTATTCTGCAGCCTCCAGACCGGCATTTTCGGAAAGCCCAGGAGCAGGGCTTTCCAACAGTGTCAGACTTGTCAGTTTCCCGCCAATACTTTGGGAGATAGAGCCGTTGCTAAATCTTGTTTTCACTCTGTTACAGCTTTGTGTACAAAAGTGCCATTAGACAGGCGTTTGAAACGCATTCGGAACAGCCCCGCTCCCTTGTGATTTCAAGGCGGAAAATGCCCCTGGCTGGCCAAGAAAACCAGATTTTCAGATGCAGGACTATGGCAGCTAACTGCAGGTACAAGAAATTTCTCACTAGCCCCATTATTTCTGGAGTTATTGGCCGTGGCGCTGCCCACTTCTTTTTTCGGCGGTTTTTTTTTGCTGGCTTCGGTCCAGCACACACGTAGCAGCCTTGGCTATTGTTGACGTACACACAGCATGGACGTATGAACTGGACATCCTCGGGGTGTCCTCACTCCGAGGTCCCTGGCATCCTCCCTGTTTATTCTGCAGCCTCAAGACCGGCATTTTCGGAAAGCCCAGGAGCAGGGCTTTCCAACAGTGTCAGACTTGTCAGTTTCCCGCCAATACTTTGAGAGATAGAGCCGTTGCTAAATCTTGTTTTCACTCTGTTACAGCTTTGTGTACAAAAGTGCCATTAGACAGGCGTTTGAAGCGCATTCGGAACAGCCCCGCTCCCTGGTGATTTCAAGGCGGAAAATGCCCCTGGCTGGCCAAGAAAACCAGATTTTCAGATGCAGGACTATGGCAGCTAACTGCAGGTACAAGAAATTTCTCACTAGCCCCATTATTTCTGGAGTTATTGGCCGTGGCGCTGCCCACTTCTTTTTTCGGCGGTTTTTTTTTGCTGGCTTCGGTCCAGCACACACGTAGCAGCCTTGGCTATTGTTGACATACACACAGCATGGACGTATGCACTGGACATCCTCGGGGTGTCCTCACTCCGCGGTCCCTGGCATCCTCCCTGTTTATCCTGCAGCCTCAAGACCGGCATTTTCGGAAAGCCCAGGAGCAGGGCTTTCCAACAGTGTCAGACTTGTCAGTTTCCCGCCAATACTTTGGGAGATAGAGCCGTTGCTAAATCTTGTTTTCACTCTGTTACAGCTTTGTGTACAAAAGTGCCATTAGACAGACGTTTGAAGCGCATTCGGAACAGCCCCGCTCCCTTGTGATTTCAAGGCGGAAAATGCCCCTGGCTGGCCAAGAAAACCAGATTTTCAGATGCAGGCCTATGGCAGCTAACTGCAGGTACAAGAAATTTCTCTCTAGCCCCATTATTTCTGGAGTTATTGGCCGTGGCGCTGCCCACTTCTTTTTTCGGCGTTTTTTTCTGGCTTCGGTCCAGCACACACGTAGCAGCCTTGGCTATTGTTGACATACACACAGCATGGACATATGCACTGGACATCCTCGGGGTGTCCTCACTCCGCGGTCCCTGGCATCCTCCCTGTTTATTCTGCAGCCTCAAGACCGGCATTTTCGGAAAGCCCAGGAGCAGGGCTTTCCAACAGTGTCAGACTTGTCAGTTTCCCGCCAATACTTTGAGAGATAGAGCCGTTGCTAAATCTTGTTTTCACTCTGTTACAGCTTTGTGTACAAAAGTGCCATTAGACAGGCGTTTGAAGCGCATTCGGAACAGCCCCGCTCCCTTGTGATTTCAAGGCGGAAAATGCCCCTGGCTGGCCAAGAAAACCAGATTTTCAGATGCAGGACTATGGCAGCTAACTGCAGGTACAAGAAATTTCTCACTAGCCCCATTATTTCTGGAGTTATTGGCCGTGGCGCTGCCCACTTCTTTTTTCGGCGGTTTTTTTTGCTGGCTTCGGTCCAGCACACACGTAGCAGCCTTGGCTATTGTTGACGTACACACAGCATGGACGTATGCACTGGACATCCTCGGGGTGTCCTCATTCCGCGGTCCCTGGCATCCTCCCTGTTTATCCTGCAGCCTCAAGACCGGCATTTTCGGAAAGCCCAGGAGCAGGGCTTTCCAACAGTGTCAGACTTGTCAGTTTCCCGCCAATACTTTGAGAGATAGAGCCGTTGCTAAATCTTGTTTTCACTCTGTTACAGCTTTGTGTACAAAAGTGCCATTAGACAGGCGTTTGAAGCGCATTCGGAACAGCCCCGCTCCCTGGTGATTTCAAGGCGGAAAATGCCCCTGGCTGGCCAAGAAAACCAGATTTTCAGATGCAGGACTATGGCAGCTAACTGCAGGTACAAGAAATTTCTCACTAGCCCCATTATTTCTGGAGTTATTGGCCGTGGCGCTGCCCACTTCTTTTTTCGGTGGTTTTTTTTTGCTGGCTTCGGTCCAGCACACACGTAGCAGCCTTGGCTATTGTTGACATACACACAGCATGAACGTATGCACTGGACATCCTCGGGGTGTCCTCATTCCGCGGTCCCTGGCATCCTCCCTGTTTATCCTGCAGCCTCAAGACCGGCATTTTCGGAAAGCCCAGGAGCAGGGCTTTCCAACAGTGTCAGACTTGTCAGTTTCCCGCCAATACTTTGGGAGATAGAGCCGTTGCTAAATCTTGTTTTCACTCTGTTACAGCTTTGTGTACAAAAGTGCCATTAGACAGGCGTTTGAAGCGCGTTCGGAGCAGCCCCGCTCCTTGGTGATTTCAAGGCGGAAAATGCCCCTGGCTGGCCAAGAAAACCAGATTTTCAGATGCAAGACTATGGCAGCTAACTGCAGGTACAAGAAATTTCTATCTAGCCCCATTATTTCTGGAGTTATTGGCCGTGGCGCTGCCCACTTCTTTTTTCGGCGTTTTTTTCTGGCTTCGGTCCAGCACGCACGTAGCAGCCTTGGCTATTGTTGACGTACACACAGCATGGACGTATGCACTGGACATCCTCGGGGTGTCCTCACTCCGCGGTCCCTGGCATCCTCCCTGTTTATTCTGCAGCCTCAAGACCGGCATTTTCGGAAAGCCCAGGAGCAGGGCTTTCCAACAGTGTCAGACTTGTCAGTTTCCCGCCAATACTTTGAGAGATAGAGCCGTTGCTAAATCTTGTTTTCACTCTGTTACAGCTTTGTGTACAAAAGTGCCATTAGACAGGCGTTTGAAGCGCATTCGGAACAGCCCCGCTCCCTTGTGATTTCAAGGCGGAAAATGCCCCTGGCTGGCCAAGAAAACCAGATTTTCAGATGCAGGACTATGGCAGCTAACTGCAGGTACAAGAAATTTCTCACTAGCCCCATTATTTCTGGAGTTATTGGCCGTGGCGCTGCCCACTTCTTTTTTCGGCGGTTTTTTTTTTGCTGGCTTCGGTCCAGCACACACGTAGCAGCCTTGGCTATTGTTGACGTACACACAGCATGGACGTATGAACTGGACCTCCTCGGGGTGTCCTCACTCCGAGGTCCTTGGCATCCTCCCTGTTTATTCTGCAGCCTCAAGACCGGCATTTTCGGAAAGCCCAGGAGCAGGGCTTTCCAACAGTGTCAGACTTGTCAGTTTCCCGCCAATACTTTGAGAGATAGAGCCGTTGCTAAATCTTGTTTTCACTCTGTTACAGCTTTGTGTACAAAAGTGCCATTAGACAGGCGTTTGAAGCGCATTCGGAACAGCCCCGCTCCCTTGTGATTTCAAGGCGGAAAATGCCCCTGGCTGGCCAAGAAAACCAGATTTTCAGATGCAGGCCTATGGCAGCTAACTGCAGGTACAAGAAATTTCTCTCTAGCCCCATTATTTCTGGAGTTATTGGCCGTGGCGCTGCCCACTTCTTTTTTCGGCGTTTTTTTCTGGCTTCGGTCCAGCACACACGTAGCAGCCTTGGCTATTGTTGACATACACACAGCATGGACATATGCACTGGACATCCTCGGGGTGTCCTCACTCCGCGGTCCCTGGCATCCTCCCTGTTTATTCTGCAGCCTCAAGACCGGCATTTTCGGAAAGCCCAGGAGCAGGGCTTTCCAACAGTGTCAGACTTGTCAGTTTCCCGCCAATACTTTGAGAGATAGAGCCGTTGCTAAATCTTGTTTTCACTCTGTTACAGCTTTGTGTACAAAAGTGCCATTAGACAGGCGTTTGAAGCGCATTCGGAACAGCCCCGCTCCCTTGTGATTTCAAGGCGGAAAATGCCCCTGGCTGGCCAAGAAAACCAGATTTTCAGATGCAGGACTATGGCAGCTAACTGCAGGTACAAGAAATTTCTCACTAGCCCCATTATTTCTGGAGTTATTGGCCGTGGCGCTGCCCACTTCTTTTTTCGGCGGTTTTTTTTGCTGGCTTCGGTCCAGCACACACGTAGCAGCCTTGGCTATTGTTGACGTACACACAGCATGGACGTATGCACTGGACATCCTCGGGGTGTCCTCATTCCGCGGTCCCTGGCATCCTCCCTGTTTATCCTGCAGCCTCAAGATTGGCATTTTCGGAAAGCCCAGGAGCAGGGCTTTCCAACAGTGTCAGACTTGTCAGTTTCCCGCCAATACTTTGAGAGATAGAGCCGTTGCTAAATCTTGTTTTCACTCTGTTACAGCTTTGTGTACAAAAGTGCCATTAGACAGGCGTTTGAAGCGCATTCGGAACAGCCCCGCTCCCTGGTGATTTCAAGGCGGAAAATGCCCCTGGCTGGCCAAGAAAACCAGATTTTCAGATGCAGGACTATGGCAGCTAACTGCAGGTACAAGAAATTTCTCACTAGCCCCATTATTTCTGGAGTTATTGGCCGTGGCGCTGCCCACTTCTTTTTTCGGTGGTTTTTTTTTGCTGGCTTCGGTCCAGCACACACGTAGCAGCCTTGGCTATTGTTGACATACACACAGCATGAACGTATGCACTGGACATCCTCGGGGTGTCCTCACTCCGCGGTCCCTGGCATCCTCCCTGTTTATCCTGCAGCCTCAAGACCGGCATTTTCGGAAAGCCCAGGAGCAGGGCTTTCCAACAGTGTCAGACTTGTCAGTTTCCCGCCAATACTTTGGGAGATAGAGCCGTTGCTAAATCTTGTTTTCACTCTGTTACAGCTTTGTGTACAAAAGTGCCATTAGACAGGCGTTTGAAGCGCGTTCGGAGCAGCCCCGCTCCTTGGTGATTTCAAGGCGGAAAATGCCCCTGGCTGGCCAAGAAAACCAGATTTTCAGATGCAAGACTATGGCAGCTAACTGCAGGTACAAGAAATTTCTCTCTAGCCCCATTATTTCTGGAGTTATTGGCCGTGGCGCTGCCCACTTCTTTTTTCGGCGTTTTTTTCTGGCTTCGGTCCAGCACGCACGTAGCAGCCTTGGCTATTGTTGACGTACACACAGCATGGACGTATGCACTGGACATCCTCGGGGTGTCCTCACTCCGCGGTCCCTGGCATCCTCCCTGTTTATTCTGCAGCCTCAAGACCGGCATTTTCGGAAAGCCCAGGAGCAGGGCTTTCCAACAGTGTCAGACTTGTCAGTTTCCCGCCAATACTTTGAGAGATAGAGCCGTTGCTAAATCTTGTTTTCACTCTGTTACAGCTTTGTGTACAAAAGTGCCATTAGACAGGCGTTTGAAGCGCATTCGGAACAGCCCCGCTCCCTTGTGATTTCAAGGCGGAAAATGCCCCTGGCTGGCCAAGAAAACCAGATTTTCAGATGCAGGACTATGGCAGCTAACTGCAGGTACAAGAAATTTCTCACTAGCCCCATTATTTCTGGAGTTATTGGCCGTGGCGCTGCCCACTTCTTTTTTCGGCGGTTTTTTTTTTGCTGGCTTCGGTCCAGCACACACGTAGCAGCCTTGGCTATTGTTGACGTACACACAGCATGGACGTATGAACTGGACCTCCTCGGGGTGTCCTCACTCCGAGGTCCTTGGCATCCTCCCTGTTTATTCTGCAGCCTCAAGACCGGCATTTTCGGAAAGCCCAGGAGCAGGGCTTTCCAACAGTGTCAGACTTGTCAGTTTCCCGCCAATACTTTGAGAGATAGAGCCGTTGCTAAATCTTGTTTTCACTCTGTTACAGCTTTGTGTACAAAAGTGCCATTAGACAGGCGTTTGAAGCGCATTCGGAACAGCCCCGCTCCCTGGTGATTTCAAGGCGGAAAATGCCCCTGGCTGGCCAAGAAAACCAGATTTTCAGATGCAGGACTATGGCAGCTAACTGCAGGTACAAGAAATTTCTCACTAGCCCCATTATTTCTGGAGTTATTGGCCGTGGCGCTGCCCACTTCTTTTTTCGGCGGTTTTTTTTGCTGGCTTCGGTCCAGCACACACGTAGCAGCCTTGGCTATTGTTGACGTACACACAGCATGGACGTATGCACTGGACATCCTCGGGGTGTCCTCATTCCGCGGTCCCTGGCATCCTCCCTGTTTATCCTGCAGCCTCAAGACCGGCATTTTCGGAAAGCCCAGGAGCAGGGCTTTCCAACAGTGTCAGACTTGTCAGTTTCCCGCCAATACTTTGAGAGATAGAGCCGTTGCTAAATCTTGTTTTCACTCTGTTACAGCTTTGTGTACAAAAGTGCCATTAGACAGGCGTTTGAAGCGCATTCGGAACAGCCCCGCTCCCTGGTGATTTCAAGGCGGAAAATGCCCCTGGCTGGCCAAGAAAACCAGATTTTCAGATGCAGGACTATGGCAGCTAACTGCAGGTACAAGAAATTTCTCACTAGCCCCATTATTTCTGGAGTTATTGGCCGTGGCGCTGCCCACTTCTTTTTTCGGTGGTTTTTTTTTGCTGGCTTCGGTCCAGCACACACGTAGCAGCCTTGGCTATTGTTGACATACACACAGCATGAACGTATGCACTGGACATCCTCGGGGTGTCCTCACTCCGCGGTCCCTGGCATCCTCCCTGTTTATCCTGCAGCCTCAAGACCGGCATTTTCGGAAAGCCCAGGAGCAGGGCTTTCCAACAGTGTCAGACTTGTCAGTTTCCCGCCAATACTTTGGGAGATAGAGCCGTTGCTAAATCTTGTTTTCACTCTGTTACAGCTTTGTGTACAAAAGTGCGATTAGACAGGCGTTTGAAGCGCGTTCGGAGCAGCCCCGCTCCTTGGTGATTTCAAGGCGGAAAATGCCCCTGGCTGGCCAAGAAAACCAGATTTTCAGATGCAAGACTATGGCAGCTAACTGCAGGTACAAGAAATTTCTCACTAGCCCCATTATTTCTGGAGTTATTGGCCGTGGCGCTGCCCACTTCTTTTTTCGGCGTTTTTTTCTGGCTTCGGTCCAGCACGCACGTAGCAGCCTTGGCTATTGTTGACGTACACACAGCATGGACGTATGCACTGGACATCCTCGGGGTGTCCTCACTCCGCGGTCCCTGGCATCCTCCCTGTTTATTCTGCAGCCTCAAGACCGGCATTTTCGGAAAGCCCAGGAGCAGGGCTTTCCAACAGTGTCAGACTTGTCAGTTTCCCGCCAATACTTTGAGAGATAGAGCCGTTGCTAAATCTTGTTTTCACTCTGTTACAGCTTTGTGTACAAAAGTGCCATTAGACAGGCGTTTGAAGCGCATTCGGAACAGCCACGCTCCCTTGTGATTTCAAGGCGGAAAATGCCCCTGGCTGGCCAAGAAAACCAGATTTTCAGATGCAGGACTATGGCAGCTAACTGCAGGTACAAGAAATTTCTCACTAGCCCCATTATTTCTGGAGTTATTGGCCGTGGCGCTGCCCACTTCTTTTTTCGGTTGTTTTTTTTTTGCTGGCTTCGGTCCAGCACACACGTAGCAGCCTTGGCTATTGTTGACGTACACACAGCATGGACGTATGAACTGGACCTCCTCGGGGTGTCCTCACTCCGAGGTCCTTGGCATCCTCCCTGTTTATTCTGCAGCCTCAAGACCGGCATTTTCGGAAAGCCCAGGAGCAGGGCTTTCCAACAGTGTCAGACTTGTCAGTTTCCCGCCAATACTTTGAGAGATAGAGCCGTTGCTAAATCTTGTTTTCACTCTGTTACAGCTTTGTGTACAAAAGTGCCATTAGACAGGCGTTTGAAGCGCATTCGGAACAGCCACGCTCCCTTGTGATTTCAAGGCGGAAAATGCCCCTGGCTGGCCAAGAAAACCAGATTTTCAGATGCAGGACTATGGCAGCTAACTGCAGGTACAAGAAATTTCTCTCTAGCCCCATTATTTCTGGAGTTATTGGCCGTGGCGCTGCCCACTTCTTTTTTCGGCGTTTTTTTCTGGCTTCGGTCCAGCACGCACGTAGCAGCCTTGGCTATTGTTGACGTACACACAGCATGGACGTATGCACTGGACATCCTCGGGGTGTCCTCACTCCGCGGTCCCTGGCATCCTCCCTGTTTATTCTGCAGCCTCAAGACCGGCATTTTCGGAAAGCCCAGGAGCAGGGCTTTCCAACAGTGTCAGACTTGTCAGTTTCCCGCCAATACTTTGAGAGATAGAGCCGTTGCTAAATCTTGTTTTCACTCTGTTACAGCTTTGTGTACAAAAGTGCCATTAGACAGGCGTTTGAAGCGCATTCGGAACAGCCACGCTCCCTTGTGATTTCAAGGCGGAAAATGCCCCTGGCTGGCCAAGAAAACCAGATTTTCAGATGCAGGACTATGGCAGCTAACTGCAGGTACAAGAAATTTCTCACTAGCCCCATTATTTCTGGAGTTATTGGCCGTGGCGCTGCCCACTTCTTTTTTCGGTTGTTTTTTTTTTGCTGGCTTCGGTCCAGCACACACGTAGCAGCCTTGGCTATTGTTGACGTACACACAGCATGGACGTATGAACTGGACCTCCTCGGGGTGTCCTCACTCCGAGGTCCTTGGCATCCTCCCTGTTTATTCTACAGCCTCAAGACCGGCATTTTCGGAAAGCCCAGGAGCAGGGCTTTCCAACAGTGTCAGACTTGTCAGTTTCCCGCCAATACTTTGAGAGATAGAGCCGTTGCTAAATCTTGTTTTCACTCTGTTACAGCTTTGTGTACAAAAGTGCCATTAGACAGGCGTTTGAAGCGCATTCGGAACAGCCACGCTCCCTTGTGATTTCAAGGCGGAAAATGCCCCTGGCTGGCCAAGAAAACCAGATTTTCAGATGCAGGACTATGGCAGCTAACTGCAGGTACAAGAAATTTCTCACTAGCCCCATTATTTCTGGAGTTATTGGCCGTGGCGCTGCCCACTTCTTTTTTCGGTTGTTTTTTTTTTGCTGGCTTCGGTCCAGCACACACGTAGCAGCCTTGGCTATTGTTGACGTACACACAGCATGGACGTATGAACTGGACCTCCTCGGGGTGTCCTCACTCCGAGGTCCTTGGCATCCTCCCTGTTTATTCTGCAGCCTCAAGACCGGCATTTTCGGAAAGCCCAGGAGCAGGGCTTTCCAACAGTGTCAGACTTGTCAGTTTCCCGCCAATACTTTGAGAGATAGAGCCGTTGCTAAATCTTGTTTTCACTCTGTTACAGCTTTGTGTACAAAAGTGCCATTAGACAGGCGTTTGAAGCGCATTCGGAACAGCCCCGCTCCCTGGTGATTTCAAGGCGGAAAATGCCCCTGGCTGGCCAAGAAAACCAGATTTTCAGATGCAGGACTATGGCAGCTAACTGCAGGTACAAGAAATTTCTCACTAGCCCCATTATTTCTGGAGTTATTGGCCGTGGCGCTGCCCACTTCTTTTTTCGGCGGTTTTTTTTTGCTGGCTTCGGTCCAGCACACACGTAGCAGCCTTGGCTATTGTTGACATACACACAGCATGGACGTATGCACTGGACATCCTCGGCGTGTCCTCACTCCGCGGTCCCTGGCATCCTCCCTGTTTATCCTGCAGCCTCAAGACCGGCATTTTCGGAAAGCCCAGGAGCAGGGCTTTCCAACAGTGTCAGACTTGTTAGTTTCCCGCCAATACTTTGGGAGATAGAGCCGTTGCTAAATCTTGTTTTCACTCTGTTACAGCTTTGTGTACAAAAGTGCCATTAGACAGGCGTTTGAAGCGCATTCGGAACAGCCCCGCTCCCTGGTGATTTCAAGGCGGAAAATGCCCCTGGCTGGCCAAGAAAACCAGATTTTCAGATGCAGGCCTATGGCAGCTAACTGCAGGTACAAGAAATTTCTCTCTAGCCCCATTATTTCTGGAGTTATTGGCCGTGGCGCTGCCCACTTCTTTTTTCGGCGGTTTTTTTTCTGGCTTCGGTCCAGCACACACGTAGCAGCCTTGGCTATTGTTGACATACACACAGCATGGACGTATGCACTGGACATCCTCGGGGTGTCCTCACTCCGCGGTCCCTGGCATCCTCCCTGTTTATCCTGCAGCCTCAAGACCGGCATTTTCGGAAAGCCCAGGAGCAGGGCTTTCCAACAGTGTCAGACTTGTCAGTTTCCCGCCAACACTTTGGGAGATAGAGCCGTTGCTAAATCTTGTTTTCACTCTGTTACAGCTTTGTGTACAAAAGTGCCATTAGACAGGCGTTTGAAGCGCATTCGGAGCAGCCCCGCTCCCGGGTGATTTCAAGGCGGAAAATGCCCCTGGCTGGCCAAGAAAACCAGATTTTCAGATGCAGGACTATGGCAGCTAACTGCAGGTACAAGAAATTTCTCTCTAGCCCCATTATTTCTGGAGTTATTGGCCGTGGCGCTGCCCACTTCTTTTTTCGGCGTTTTTTTTCTGGCTTCGGTCCAGCACACACGTAGCAGCCTTGGCTATTGTTGACGTACACACAGCATGGACGTATGCACTGGACATCCTCGGGGTGTCCTCACTCCGCGGTCCCTGGCATCCTCCCTGTTTATTCTGCAGCCTCAAGACTGGCATTTTCGGAAAGCCCAGGAGCAGGGCTTTCCAACAGTGTCAGACTTGTCAGTTTCCCGCCAATACTTTGGGAGATAGAGCCGTTGCTAAATCTTGTTTTCACTCTGTTACAGCTTTGTGTACAAAAGTGCCATTAGACAGGCCTTTGAAGCGCATTCGCAACAGCCCCGCTCCCTGGTGATTTCAAGGCGGAAAATGCCCCTGGCTGGCCAAGAAAACCAGATTTTCAGATGCAGGACTATGGCAGCTAACTGCAGGTACAAGAAATTTCTCTCTAGCCCCATTATTTCTGGAGTTATTGGCCGTGGCGCTGCCCACTTCTTTTTTCGGCGGTTTTTTTTTTGCTGGCTTCGGTCCAGCACACACGTAGCAGCCTTGGCTATTGTTGACGTACACACAGCATGGACGTATGAACTGGACATCCTCGGGGTGTCCTCACTCCGCGGTCCCTGGCATCCTCCCTGTTTATCCTGCAGCCTCAAGACCGGCATATTCGGAAAGCCCAGGAGCAGGGCTTTCCAACAGTGTCAGACTTGTCAGTTTCCCGCCAATACTTTGGGAAATAGAGCCGTTGCTAAGTCTTGTTTTCACTCTGTTACAGCTTTGTGTACAAAAGTGCCATTAGACAGGCGTTTGAAGCACATTCGGAGCAGCCCCGCTCCCTGGTGATTTCAAGGCGGAAAATGCCCCTGGCTGGCCAAGAAAACCAGATTTTCAGATGCAGGACTATGGCAGCTAACTGCAGGTACAAGAAATTTCTCTCTAGCCCCATTATTTCTGGAGTTATTGGCCGTGGCGTTGCCCACTTCTTTTTTCGGCGGTTTTTTTTGCTGGCTTCGGTCCAGCACTCACGTAGCAGCCTTGGCTATTGTTGACATACACACAGCATGGACGTATGCACTGGACATCCTCAGGGTATCCTCACTCCGCGGTCCCTGGCATCCTCCCTGTTTATCCTGCAGCCTCAAGACCGGCATTTTCGGAAAGCCCAGGAGCAGGGCTTTCCAACAGTGTCAGACTTGTCAGTTTCCCGCCAACACTTCGGAAGATAGAGCCGTTGCTAAATCTTGTTTTCACTCTGTTACAGCTTTGTGTACAAAAGTGCCATTAGACAGGCGTTTGAAGCGCGTTCGGAGCAGCCCCGCTCCCTGGTGATTTCAAGGCGGAAAATGCCCCTGGCTGGCCAAGAAAACCAGATTTTCAGATGCAGGACTATGGCAGCTAACTGCAGGTACAAGAAAATTCTCTCTAGCCCCATTATTTCTGGAGTTATTGGCCGTGGCGCTGCCCACTTCTTTTTTCGGCGTTTTTTTTCTGGCTTCGGTCCAGCACACACGTAGCAGCCTTGGCTATTGTTGACGTACACACAGCATGGACGTATGCACTGGACATCCTCGGGGTGTCCTCACTCCGCGGTCCCTGGCATCCTCCCTGTTTATCCTGCAGCCTCAAGACCGGCGATTTCGGAAAGCCCAGGAGCAGGGCTTTCCAACAGTGTCAGACTTGTCAGTTTCCCGCCAATACTGTGAGAGATAGAGCCGTTGCTAAATCTTGTTTTCACTCTGTTACAGCTTTGTGTACAAAAGTGCCATTAGACAGGCGTTTGAAGCGCATTCGGAACAGCCCCGCTCCCTGGTGATTTCAAGGCGGAAAATGCCCCTGGCTGGCCAAGAAAACCAGATTTTCAGATGCAGGACTATGGCAGCTAACTGCAGGTACAAGAAATTTCTCTCTAGCCCCATTATTTCTGGAGTTATTGGCCGTGGCGCTGCCCACTTCTTTTTTCGGCGGTTTTTTTTGCTGGCTTCGGTCCAGCACACACGTAGCAGCCTTGGCTATTGTTGACATACACACAGCATGGACGTATGCACTGGACATCCTCGGGGTGTCCTCACTCCGCGGTCCCTGGCATCCTCCCTGTTTATTCTGCAGCCTCAAGACCGGCATTTTCGGAAAGCCCAGGATCAGGGCTTTCCAACAGTGTCAGACTTGTCAGTTTCCCGCCAATACTTTGGGAGATAGAGCCGTTGCTAAATCTTGTTTTCACTCTGTTACAGCTTTGTGTACAAAAGTGCCATTAGACAGGCGTTTGAAGCGCATTCGGAACAGCCCTGCTTCCTGGTGATTTCAAGGCGGAAAATGCCCCTGGCTGGCCAAGAAAACCAGATTTTCAGATGCAGGACTATGGCAGCTAACTGCAGGTACAAGAAATTTCTCTCTAGCCCCATTATTTCTGGAGTTATTGGCCGTGGCGCTGCCCACTTCTTTTTTCGGCGTTTTTTTTCTAGCTTCGGTCCAGCACACACGTAGCAGCCTTGGCTATTGTTGACGTACACACAGCATGGACGTATGCACTGGACATCCTCGGGGTGTCCTCACTCCGCGGTCCCTGGCATCCTCCCTGTTTATTCTGCAGCTTCGAGACCGGCATTTTCGGAAAGCCCAGGAGCAGGGCTTTCCAACAGTGTCAGACTTGTCAGTTTCCCGCCAATACTTTGGGAGATAGAGCCGTTGCTAAATCTTGTTTTCACTCTGTTACAGCTTTGTGTACAAAAGTGCCATTAGACAGGCCTTTGAAGCGCATTCGCAACAGCCCCGCTCCCTGGTGATTTCAAGGCGGAAAATGCCCCTGGCTGGCCAAGAAAACCAGATTTTCAGATGCAGGACTATGGCAGCTAACTGCAGGTACAAGAAATTTCTCTCTAGCCCCATTATTTCTGGAGTTATTGGCCGTGGCGCTGCCCACTTCTTTTTTCGGCGGTTTTTTTTTTGCTGGCTTCGGTCCAGCACACACGTAGCAGCCTTGGCTATTGTTGACGTACACACAGCATGGACGTATGAACTGGACATCCTCGGGGTGTCCTCACTCCGCGGTCCCTGGCATCCTCCCTGTTTATCCTGCAGCCTCAAGACCGGCATATTCGGAAAGCCCAGGAGCAGGGCTTTCCAACAGTGTCAGACTTGTCAGTTTCCCGCCAATACTTTGGGAAATAGAGCCGTTGCTAAGTCTTGTTTTCACTCTGTTACAGCTTTGTGTACAAAAGTGCCATTAGACAGGCGTTTGAAGCGCATTCGGAGCAGCCCCGCTCCCTGGTGATTTCAAGGCGGAAAATGCCCCTGGCTGGCCAAGAAAACCAGATTTTCAGATGCAGGACTATGGCAGCTAACTGCAGGTACAAGAAATTTCTCTCTAGCCCCATTATTTCTGGAGTTATTGGCCGTGGCGTTGCCCACTTCTTTTTTCGGCGGTTTTTTTTGCTGGCTTCGGTCCAGCACTCACGTAGCAGCCTTGGCTATTGTTGACATACACACAGCATGGACGTATGCACTGGACATCCTCAGGGTATCCTCACTCCGCGGTCCCTGGCATCCTCCCTGTTTATCCTGCAGCCTCAAGACCGGCATTTTCGGAAAGCCCAGGAGCAGGGCTTTCCAACAGTGTCAGACTTGTCAGTTTCCCGCCAACACTTCGGAAGATAGAGCCGTTGCTAAATCTTGTTTTCACTCTGTTACAGCTTTGTGTACAAAAGTGCCATTAGACAGGCGTTTGAAGCGCGTTCGGAGCAGCCCCGCTCCCTGGTGATTTCAAGGCGGAAAATGCCCCTGGCTGGCCAAGAAAACCAGATTTTCAGATGCAGGACTATGGCAGCTAACTGCAGGTACAAGAAAATTCTCTCTAGCCCCATTATTTCTGGAGTTATTGGCCGTGGCGCTGCCCACTTCTTTTTTCGGCGTTTTTTTTCTGGCTTCGGTCCAGCACACACGTAGCAGCCTTGGCTATTGTTGACGTACACACAGCATGGACGTATGCACTGGACATCCTCGGGGTGTCCTCACTCCGAGGTCCCTGGCATCCTCCCTGTTTATCCTGCAGCCTCAAGACCGGCGATTTCGGAAAGCCCAGGAGCAGGGCTTTCCAACAGTGTCAGACTTGTCAGTTTCCCGCCAATACTGTGAGAGATAGAGCCGTTGCTAAATCTTGTTTTCACTCTGTTAC
This sequence comes from Marthasterias glacialis, assembly GCA_911728455.2. Classification (NCBI taxonomy): domain Eukaryota; kingdom Metazoa; phylum Echinodermata; class Asteroidea; order Forcipulatida; family Asteriidae; genus Marthasterias; species Marthasterias glacialis. The sequence continues at coordinate 4,206,029 of OU452237.1, read as the reverse complement.
AGCTTTGTGTACAAAAGTGCCATTAGACAGGCGTTTGAAGCGCATTCGGAACAGCCCCGCTCCCTGGTGATTTCAAGGCGGAAAATGCCCCTGGCTGGCCAAGAAAACCAGATTTTCAGATGCAGGACTATGGCAGCTAACTGCAGGTACAAGAAATTTCTCTCTAGCCCCATTATTTCTGGAGTTATTGGCCGTGGCGCTGCCCACTTCTTTTTTCGGCGGTTTTTTTTGCTGGCTTCGGTCCAGCACACACGTAGCAGCCTTGGCTATTGTTGACATACACACAGCATGGACGTATGCACTGGACATCCTCGGGGTGTCCTCACTCCGCGGTCCCTGGCATCCTCCCTGTTTATCCTGCAGCCTCAAGACCGGCATTTTCGGAAAGCCCAGGAGCAGGGCTTTCCAACAGTGTCAGACTTGTCAGTTTCCCGCCAATACTTTTGGAGATAGAGCCGTTGCTAAATCTTGTTTTCACTCTGTTACAGCTTTGTGTACAAAAGTGCCATTAGACAGGCGTTTGAAGCCCATTCGGAACAGCCCCGCTCCCTGGTGATTTCAAGGCGGAAAATGCCCCTGGCTGGCCAAGAAAACCAGATTTTCAGATGCAGGACTATGGCAGCTAACTGCAGGTACAAGAAATTTCTCTCTAGCCCCATTATTTCTGGAGTTATTGGCCGTGGCGCTGCCCACTTCTTTTTTCGGCGGTTTTTTTTGCTGGCTTCGGTCCAGCACACACGTAGCAGCCTTGGCTATTGTTGACATACACACAGCATGGACGTATGCACTGGACATCCTCGGGGTGTCCTCACTCCGCCGTCCCTGGCATCGTCCCTGTTTATCCTGCAGCCTCAAGACCGGCATTTTCGGAAAGCACAGGAGCAGGGCTTTCCAACAGTGTCAGACTTGTCAGTTTCCCGCCAATACTTTGGGAGATAGAGCCGTTGCTAAATCTTGTTTTCACTCTGTTACAGCTTTGTGTACAAAAGTGCCATTAGACAGGCGTTTGAAGCGCATTCGGAGCAGCCCCGCTCCCGGGTGATTTCAAGGCGGAAAATGCCCCTGGCTGGCCAAGAAAACCAGATTTTCAGATGCAGGACTATGGCAGCTAACTGCAGGTACAAGAAATTTCTCTCTAGCCCCATTATTTCTGGAGTTATTGGCCGTGGCGCTGCCCACTTCTTTTTTCGGCGTTTTTTTTCTAGCTTCGGTCCAGCACACACGTAGCAGCCTTGGCTATTGTTGACGTACACACTGCATGGACGTATGCACTGGACATCCTCGGGGTGTCCTCACTCCGCGGTCCCTGGCATCCTCCCTGTTTATTCTGCAGCTTCGAGACCGGCATTTTCGGAAAGCCCAGGAGCAGGGCTTTCCAACAGTGTCAGACTTGTCAGTTTCCCGCCAATACTTTGGGAGATAGAGCCGTTGCTAAATCTTGTTTTCACTCTGTTACAGCTTTGTGTACAAAAGTGCCATTAGACAGGCCTTTGAAGCGCATTCGCAACAGCCCCGCTCCCTGGTAATTTCAAGGCGGAAAATGCCCCTGGCTGGCCAAGAAAACCAGATTTTCAGATGCAGGACTATGGCAGCTAACTGCAGGTACAAGAAATTTCTCTCTAGCCCCATTATTTCTGGAGTTATTGGCCGTGGCGCTGCCCACTTCTTTTTTCGGCTGTTTTTTTTTTTGCTGGCTTCGGTCCAGCACACACGTAGCAGCCTTGGCTATTGTTGACGTACACACAGCATGGACGTATGCACTGGACATCCTCGGGGTGTCCTCACTCCGCGGTCCCTGGCATCCTCCCTGTTTATTCTGCAGCCTCAAGACCGGCATTTTCGGAAAGCCCAGGAGCAGGGCTTTCCAACAGTGTCAGACTTGTCAGTTTCCCGCCAATACTTTGGGAGATAGAGCCGTTGCTAAGTCTTGTTTTCACTCTGTTACAGCTTTGTGTACAAAAGTGCCATTAGACAGGCGTTTGAAGCGCATTCGGAACAGCCCCGCTCCCTGGTGATTTCAAGGCGGAAAATGCCCCTGGCTGGCCAAGAAAACCAGATTTTCAGATGCAGGACAATGGCAGCTAACTGCAGGTACAAGAAGTTTCTCTCTAGCCCCATTATTTCTGGAGTTATTGGCCGTGGCGCTGCCCACTTCTTTTTTCGGCGGTTTTTTTTGCTGGCTTCGGTCCAGCACACACGTAGCAGCCTTGGCTATTGTTGACGTACACACAGCATGGACGTATGCACTGGACACCCTCGGGGTGTCCTCACTCCGCGGTCCCTGGCATCCTCCCTGTTTATCCTGCAGCCTCGAGACCGGAATTTTCGGAAAGCCCAGGAGCAGGGCTTTCCAACAGTGTCAGACTTGTCAGTTTCCCGCCAATACTTTGGGAGATAGAGCCGTTGCTAAGTCTTGTTTTCACTCTGTAACAGCTTTGTGTACAAAAGTGCCATTAGACAGGCGTTTGAAGCGCATTCGGAACAGCCCCGCTCCCTGGTGATTTCAAGGCGGAAAATGCCCCTGGCTGGCCAAGAAAACCAGATTTTCAGATGCAAGACTATGGCAGCTAACTGCAGGTACAAGAAATTTCTCTCTAGCCCCATTATTTCTGGAGTTATTGGCCGTGGCGCTGCCCACTTCTTTTTTCGGCGTTTTTTTCTGGCTTCGGTCCAGCACACACGTAGCAGCCTTGGCTATTGTTGACGTACACACAGCATGGACGTATGAACTGGACATCCTCGGGGTGTCCTCACTTCGCAGTCCCTGGCATCCTCCCTGTTTATTCTGCAGCCTCAAGACCGGCATATTCGGAAAGCCCAGGAGCAGGGCTTTCCAACAGTGTCAGACTTGTCAGTTTCCCGCCAATACTTTGGGAGATAGAGCCGTTGCTAAATCTTGTTTTCACTCTGTTACAGCTTTGTGTACAAAAGTGCCATTAGACAGGCGTTTGAAGCGCATTCGGAGCAGCCCCGCTCCCTGGTGATTTCAAGGCGGAAAATGCCCCTGGCTGGCCAAGAAAACCAGATTTTCAGATGCAGGACAATGGCAGCTAACTGCAGGTACAAGAAATTTCTCTCTAGCCCCATTATTACTGGAGTTATTGGCCGTGGCGCTGCCCACTTCTTTTTTCTGCGGTTTTTTTTTCTGGCTTCGGTCCAGCACACACGTAGCAGCCTTGGCTATTGTTGACTTACACACAGCATGGACGTATGCACTGGACACCCTCGGGGTGTCCTCACTCCGCGGTCCCTGGCATCCTCCCTGTTTATCCTGCAGCCTCGAGACCGGAATTTTCGGAAAGCCCAGGAGCAGGGCTTTCCAACAGTGTCAGACTTGTCAGTTTCCCGCCAATACTTTGGGAGATAGAGCCGTTGCTAAGTCTTGTTTTCACTCTGTTACAGCTTTGTGTACAAAAGTGCCATTAGACAGGCGTTTGAAGCGCATTCGGAGCAGCCCCGCTCCCTGGTGATTTCAAGGCGGAAAATGCCCCTGGCTGGCCAAGAAAACCAGATTTTCAGATGCAGGACTATGGCAGCTAACTGCAGGTACAAGAAATTTCTCTCTAGCCCCATTATTTCTGGAGTTATTGGCCGTGGCGCTGCCCACTTCTTTTTTCGGCGTTTTTTTCTGGCTTCGGTCCAGCACACACGTAGCAGCCTTGGCTATTGTTGACGTACACACAGCATGGACGTATGCACTGGACATCCTCGGGGTGTCCTCACTCCGCCTTCCCTGGCATCCTCCCTGTTTATTCTGCAGCCTCAAGACCGGCATATTCGGAAAGCCCAGGAGCAGGGCTTTCCAACAGTGTCAGACTTGTCAGTTTCCCGCCAATACTTTGGGAAATAGAGCCGTTGCTAAATCTTGTTTTCACTCTGTTACAGCTTTGTGTACAAAAGTGCCATTAGACAGGCGTTTGAAGCGCATTCGGAGCAGCCCCGCTCCCTGGTGATTTCAAGGCGGAAAATGCCCCTGGCTGGCCAAGAAAACCAGATTTTCAGATGCAGGACAATGGCAGCTAACTGCAGGTACAAGAAATTTCTCTCTAGCCCCATTATTACTGGAGTTATTGGCCGTGGCGCTGCCCACTTCTTTTTTCTGCGGTTTTTTTTTCTGGCTTCGGTCCAGCACACACGTAGCAGCCTTGGCTATTGTTGACGTACACACAGCATGGACGTATGCACTGGACATTCTCGGGGTGTCCTCACTCCGCCTTCCCTGGCATCCTCCCTGTTTTTTCTGCAGCCTCAAGACCGGCATTTTCGGAAAGCCCAGGAGCAGGGCTTTCCAACAGTGTCAGACTTGTCAGTTTCCCGCCAATACTTTGGGAAATAGAGCAGTTGCTAAATCTTGTTTTCACTCTGTTACAGCTTTGTGTACAAAAGTGCCATTAGACAGGCGTTTGAAGCGCATTCGGAGCAGCCCCGCTCCCTGGTGATTTCAAGGCGGAAAATGCCCCTGGCTGGCCAAGAAAACCAGATTTTCAGATGCAGGACAATGGCAGCTAACTGCAGGTACAAGAAATTTTTCTCTAGCCCCATTATTTCTGGAGTTATTGGCCGTGGCGCTGCCCACTTCTTTTTTCGGCGTTTTTTTCTGGCTTCGGTCCAGCACACACGTAGCAGCCTTGGCTATTGTTGACATACACACAGCATGGACGTATGCACTGGACATCCTCGGGGTGTCCTCACTTCTCAGTCCCTGGCATCCTCCCTGTTTATTCTGCAGCCTCAAGACCGGCATTTTCGGAAAGCCCAGGAGCAGGGCTTTCCAACAGTGTCAGATTTGTCAGTTTCCCGCCAATACTTTGGGAGATAGAGCCGTTGCTAAATCTTGTTTTCACTCTGTTACAGCTTTGTGTACAAAAGTGCCATTAGACAGGCGTTTGAAGCGCATTCGGAGCAGCCCCGCTCCCTGGTGATTTCAAGGCTTAAAATGCCCCTGCTGGCCAAGAAAACCAGATTTTCAGATGCAGGACTATGGCAGCTAACTGCAGGTACAAGAAATTTCTCTCTAGCCCCATTATTTCTGGAGTTATTGGCCGTGTCGCTGCCCACTTCTTTTTTCGGCGTTTTTTTTTGCTGGCTTCGGTCCAGCACACACGTAGCAGCCTTGGCTATTGTTGACGTACACACAGCATGGACGTATGCACTGGACATCCTCGGGGTGTCCTCACTCCGCGGTCCCTGGCATCCTTCCTGTTTATCCTGCAGCCTCAAGACCGGCATTTTCGGAAAGCCCAGGAGCAGGGCTTTCCAACAGTGTCAGACTTGTCAGTTTCCCGCCAATACTTTGGGAGATAGAGCCGTTGCTAAATCTTGTTTTCACTCTGTTACAGCTTTGTGTACAAAAGTGCCATTAGACAGGCGTTTGAAGCGCATTCGGAGCAGCCCCGCTCCCTGGTGATTTCAAGGCGGAAAATGCCCCTGGCTGGCCAAGAAAACCAGATTTTCAGATGCAGGACTATGGCAGCTAACTGCAGGTACAAGAAATTTCTCTCTAGCCCCATTATTTCTGGAGTTATTGGCCGTGTCGCTGCCCACTTCTTTTTTCGGCGTTTTTTTCTGGCTTCGGTCCAGCACACACGTAGCAGCCTTGGCTATTGTTGACGTACACACAGCATGGACGTATGCACTGGACATCCTCGGGGTGTCCTCACTCCGCGGTCCCTGGCATCCTCCCTGTTTATCCTGCAGCCTCAAGACCGGCATTTTCGGAAAGCCCAGGAGCAGGGCTTTCCAACAGTGTCAGACTTGTCAGTTTCCCGCCAATACTTTGGGAGATAGAGCCGTTGCTAAATCTTGTTTTCACTCTGTTACAGCTTTGTGTACAAAAGTGCCATTAGACAGGCGTTTGAAGCGCATTCGGAGCAGCCCCGCTCCCTGGTGATTTCAAGGCGGAAAATGCCCCTGGCTGGCCAAGAAAACCAGATTTTCAGATGCAGGACTATGGCAGCTAACTGCAGGTACAAGAAATTTCTCTCTAGCCCCATTATTTCTGGAGTTATTGGCCGTGTCGCTGCCCACTTCTTTTTTCGGCGTTTTTTTCTGGCTTCGGTCCAGCACACACGTAGCAGCCTTGGCTATTGTTGACGTACACACAGCATGGACGTATGCACTGGACATCCTCGGGGTGTCCTCACTCCGCGGTCCCTGGCATCCTCCCTGTTTATCCTGCAGCCTCAAGACCGGCATTTTCGGAAAGCCCAGGAGCAGGGCTTTCCAACAGTGTCAGACTTGTCAGTTTCCCGCCAATACTTTGGGAGATAGAGCCGTTGCTAAATCTTGTTTTCACTCTGTTACAGCTTTGTGTACAAAAGTGCCATTAGACAGGCGTTTGAAGCGCATTCGGAGCAGCCCCGCTCCCTGGTGAGTTCAAGGCGGAAAATGCCCCTGGCTGGCCAAGAAAACCAGATTTTCAGATGCAGGACTATGGCAGCTAACTGCAGGTACAAGAAATTTCTCTCTAGCCCCATTATTTCTGGAGTTATTGGCCGTGGCGCTGCCCACTTCTTTTTTCGGGTTTTTTTTGCTGGCTTCGGTCCAGCACACACGTAGCAGCCTTGGCTATTGTTGACGTACACACAGCATGGACGTATGCACTGGACATCCTCGGGGTGTCCTCACTTCGCGGTCCCTGGCATCCTCCCTGTTTATTCTGCAGCCTCAAGACCGGCATTTTCGGAAAGCCCAGGAGCAGGGCTTTCCCACAGTGTCAGACTTGTCAGTTTCCCGCCAATACTTTGGGATATAGAGCCGTTGCTAAAATCTTGTTTTCACTCTGTTACAGCTTTGTGTACAAAAGTGCCATTAGACAGGCGTTTGAAGTGCATTCGGAGCAGCCCCGCTCCCTGGTGATTTCAAGGCGGAAAATGCCCCTGGCTGGCCAAGAAAACCAGATTTTCAGATGCAGGACTATGGCAGCTAACTGCAGGTACAAGAAATTTCTCTCTAGCCCCATTATTTCTGGAGTTATTGGCCGTGGCGCTGCCCACTTCTTTTTTCGACGGTTTTTTTTCTGGCTTTGGTCCAGCACACACGTAGCAGCCTTGGCTATTGTTGACGTACACACAGCATGGACGTATGCACTGGACATCCTCGGGGTGTCCTCACTCCGCAGTCCCTGGCATCCTCCCTGTTTATCCTGCAGCCTCAAGACCGGCATTTTCGGAAAGCCCAGGAGCAGGGCTTTCCAACAGTGTCAGACTTGTCAGTTTCCCGCCAATACTTTGGGAGATAGAGCCGTTGCTAAATCTTGTTTTCACTCTGTTACAGCTTTGTGTACAAAAGTGCCATTAGACAGGCGTTTGAAGCGCATTCGGAGCAGCCCCGCTCCCTGGTGATTTCAAGGCGGAAAATGCCCCTGGCTGGCCAAGAAAACCAGATTTTCAGATGTAGGACAATGGCAGCTAACTGCAGGTACAAGAAATTTCTCTCTAGCCCCATTATTCCTGGAGTTATTGGCCGTGGCGCTGCCCACTTTTTTTTCGGCGTTTTTTTCTGGCTTCGGTCCAGCACACACGTAGCAGCCTTGGCTATTGTTGACGTACACACAGCATGGACGTATGCACTGGACATCCTCGGGGTGTCCTCACTCCGCGGTCACTGGCATCCTCCCTGTTTATCCTGCAGCCTCAAGACCGGCATTTTCGGAAAGCCCAGGAGCAGGGCTTTCCCACAGTGTCAGACTTGTCAGTTTCCCGCCAATACTTTGGGAGATAGAGCCGTTGCTAAAATCTTGTTTTCACTCTGTTACAGCTTTGTGTACAAAAGTGCCATTAGACAGGCGTTTGAAGCGCATTCGGAGCAGCCCCGCTCCCTGGTGATTTCAAGGCGGAAAATGCCCCTGGCTGGCCAAGAAAACCAGATTTTCAGATGCAGGACTATGGCAGCTAACTGCAGGTACAAGAAATTTCTCTCTAGCCCCATTATTTCTGGAGTTATTGGCCGTGGCGCTGCCCACTTCTTTTTTCGGCGTTTTTTTTCTGGCTTCGGTCCAAAACACACGTAGCAGCCTTGGCTATTGTTGACGTACACACAGCATGGACGTATGCACTGGACATCCAAGGGGTGTCCTCACTCCGCGGTCCCTGGCATCCTCCCTGTTTATTCTGCAGCCTCGAGACCGGCATTTTCGGAAAGCCCAGGAGCAGGGCTTTCCAACAGTGTCAGACTTGTCAGTTTCCCGCCAATACTTTGGGAGATAGAGCCGTTGCTAAATCTTGTTTTCACTCTGTTACAGCTTTGTGTACAAAAGTGCCATTAGACAGGCGTTTGAAGCGCATTCGGAGCAGCCCCGCTCCCTGGTGATTTCAAGGCGGAAAATGCCCCTGCTGGCCAAGAAAACCAGATTTTCAGATGCAGGACTATGGCAGCTAACTGCAGGTACAAGAAATTTCTCTCTAGCCCCATTATTTCTGGAGTTATTGGCCGTGGCGCTGCCCACTTCTTTTTTCGGCGGTTTTTTTTGCTGGCTTCGGTCCAGCACACACGTAGCAGCCTTGGCTATTGTTGACGTACACACAGCATGGACGTATGCACTGGACATCCTCGGGGTGTCCTCACTCCGCGGTCCCTGGTATCCTCCCTGTTTATCCTGCAGCCTCAAGACCGGCATATTCGGAAAGCCCAGGAACAGGGCTTTCCAACAGTGTCAGACTTGTCAGTTTCCCGCCAATACTTTGGGAGATAGAGCCGTTGCTAAATCTTGTTTTCACTCTGTTACAGCTTTGTGTACAAAAGTGCCATTAGACAGGCGTTTGAAGCGCATTCGGAGCAGCCCCGCTCCCTGGTGATTTCAAGGCGGAAAATGCCCCTGGCTGGCCAAGAAAACCAGATTTTCAGATGCAGGACTATGGCAGCTAACTGCAGGTACAAGAAATTTCTCTCTAGCCCCATTATTTCTGGAGTTATTGGCCGTGTCGCTGCCCACTTCTTTTTTCGGCGTTTTTTTTCTGGCTTCGGTCCAGCACACACGTAGCAGCCTTGGCTATTGTTGACGTACACACAGCATGGACGTATGCACTGGACATCCTCGGGGTGTCCTCACTCCGCGGTCCCTGGTATCCTCCCTGTTTATCCTGCAGCCTCAAGACCGGCATATTCGGAAAGCCCAGGAACAGGGCTTTCCAACAGTGTCAGACTTGTCAGTTTCCCGCCAATACTTTGGGAGATAGAGCCGTTGCTAAATCTTGTTTTCACTCTGTTACAGCTTTGTGTACAAAAGTGCCATTAGACAGGCGTTTGAAGCGCATTCGGAGCAGCCCCGCTCCCTGGTGATTTCAAGGCGGAAAATGCCCCTGGCTGGCCAAGAAAACCAGATTTTCAGATGCAGGACTATGGCAGCTAACTGCAGGTACAAGAAATTTCTCTCTAGCCCCATTATTTCTGGAGTTATTGGCCGTGTCGCTGCCCACTTCTTTTTTCGGCGTTTTTTTTTCTGGCTTCGGTCCAGCACACACGTAGCAGCCTTGGCTATTGTTGACGTACACACAGCATGGACGTATGCACTGGACATCCTCGGGGTGTCCTCACTCCGCGGTCCCTGGCATCCTCCCTGTTTTTTCTGCAGCCTCAAGACCGGCATTTTCGGAAAGCCCAGGATCAGGGCTTTCCAACAGTGTCAGACTTGTCAGTTTCCCGCCAATACTTTGGGAGATAGAGCCGTTGCTAAATCTTGTTTTCACTCTGTTACAGCTTTGTGTACAAAAGTGCCATTAGACAGGCGTTTGAAGCGCATTCGGAGCAGCCCCGCTCCCTGGTGAGTTCAAGGCGGAAAATGCCCCTGGCTGTCCAAGAAAACCAGATTTTCAGATGCAGGACTATGGCAGCTAACTGCAGGTACAAGAAATTTCTCTCTAGCCCCATTATTTCTGGAGTTATTGGCCGTGGCGCTGCCCACTTCTTTTTTCGGCGGTTTTTTTTCTGGCTTCGGTCCAGCACACACGTAGCAGCCTTGGCTGTTGTTGACGTACACCCAGCATGGACGTATGCACTGGACATCCTCGGGGTGTCCTCACTCCGCGGTCCCTGGCATCCTCCCTGTTTATCCTGCAGCCTCAAGACAGGCATTTTCGGAAAGCCCAGGAGCAGGGCTTTCCAACAGTGTCAGACTTGTCAGTTTCCCGCCAATACTTTGGGAGATAGAGCCGTTGCTAAATCTTGTTTTCACTCTGTTACAGGTTTGTGTACAAATGTGCCATTAGACAGGCGTTTGAAGCGCATTCGGAGCAGCCCCGCTCCCTGGTGATTTCAAGGCGGAAAATGCCCCTGGCTGGCCAAGAAAACCACATTTTCAGATGCAGGACTATGGCAGCTAACTGCAGGTACAAGAAATTTCTCTCTAGCCCCATTATTTCTGGAATTAATGGCCGTGGCGCTGCCCACTTCTTTTTTCGACTGTTTTTTTTCTGACTTTGGTCCAGCACACACGTAGCAGCCTTGGCTATTGTTGACATACACACAGCATGGACGTATGCACTGGACATCCTCGGGGTGTCCTCACTCCGCAGTCCCTGGCATCCTCCCTGTTTATCCTGCAGCCTCAAGACCGGCATTTTCGGAAAGCCCAGGAGCAGGGCTTTCCAACAGTGTCAGACTTGTCAGTTTCCCGCCAATACTTTGGGAGATAGAGCCGTTGCTAAATCTTGTTTTCACTCTGTTACAGCTTTGTGTACAAAAGTGCCATTAGACAGGCGTTTGAAGCGCATTCGGAGCAGCCCCGCTCCCTGGTGATTTCAAGGCGGAAAATGCCCCTGGCTGGCCAAGAAAACCAGATTTTCAGATGCAGGACTATGGCAGCTAACTGCAGGTACAAGAAATTTCTCTCTAGCCCCATTATTCCTGGAGTTATTGGCCGTGGCGCTGCCCACTTCTTTTTTCAAGGTTTTTTCTGGCTTCAGTCCAGCACACACATAGCAGCCTTGGCTATTGTTGACGTACACACAGCATGGACGTATGCACTGGACATCCTCGGGGTGTCCTCACTCCGCGGTCCCTGGCATCCTGCCTGTTTATTCTGCAGCCTCGAGACCGGCATTCTCGGAAAGCCCAGGAGCAGGGCTTTCCAACAGTGTCAGACTTGTCAGTTTCCCGCCAATACTTTGGGAGATAGAGCCGTTGCTAAATCTTGTTTTCACTCTGTTACAGCTTTGTGTACAAAAGTGCCATTAGACAGGCGTTTGAAGCGCATTCGGAGCAGCCCCGCTCCCTGGTGATTTCAAGGCGGAAAATGCCCCTGCTGGCCAAGAAAACCAGATTTTCAGATGCAGGACTATGGCAGCTAACTGCAGGTACAAGAAATTTCTCTCTAGCCCCATTATTTCTGGAGTTATTGGCCGTGGCGCTGCCCACTTCTTTTTTCGGCGTTTTTTTCTGGCTTCGGTCCAGCACACACGTAGCAGCCTTGGCTATTGTTGACGTACACACAGCATGGACGTATGCACTGGACATCCTCGGGGTGTCCTCACTCCGCGGTCCCTGGCATCCTCCCTGTTTATTCTGCAGCCTCACGACCGGCATTTTCGGAAAGCCCAGGATCAGGGCTTTCCAACAGTGTCAGACTTGTCAGTTTCCCGCCAATACTTTGGGAGATAGAGCCGTTGCTAAATCTTGTTTTCACTCTGTTACAGCTTTGTGTACAAAAGTGCCATTAGACAGGCGTTTGAAGCGCATTCGGAGCAGCCCCGCTCCCTGGTGATTTCAAGGCGGAAAATGCCCCTGGCTGGCCAAGAAAACCAGATTTTCAGATGCAGGACTATGGCAGCTAACTGCAGGTACAAGAAATTTCTCTCTAGCCCCATTATTTCTGGAGTTATTGGCCGTGTCGCTGCCCACTTCTTTTTTCGGCGTTTTTTTTTCTGGCTTCGGTCCAGCACACACGTAGCAGCCTTGGCTATTGTTGACGTACACACAGCATGGACGTATGCACTGGACATCCTCGGGGTGTCCTCACTCCGCGGTCCCTGGTATCCTCCCTGTTTATCCTGCAGCCTCAAGACCGGCATATTCGGAAAGCCCAGGAACAGGGCTTTCCAACAGTGTCAGACTTGTCAGTTTCCCGCCAATACTTTGGGAGATAGAGCCGTTGCTAAATCTTGTTTTCACTCTGTTACAGCTTTGTGTACAAAAGTGCCATTAGACAGGCGTTTGAAGCGCATTCGGAGCAGCCCCGCTCCCTGGTGATTTCAAGGCGGAAAATGCCCCTGGCTGGCCAAGAAAACCAGATTTTCAGATGCAGGACTATGGCAGCTAACTGCAGGTACAAGAAATTTCTCTCTAGCCCCATTATTTCTGGAGTTATTGGCCGTGTCGCTGCCCACTTCTTTTTTCGGCGTTTTTTTTTCTGGCTTCGGTCCAGCACACACGTAGCAGCCTTGGCTATTGTTGACGTACACACAGCATGGACGTATGCACTGGACATCCTCGGGGTGTCCTCACTCCGCGGTCCCTGGCATCCTCCCTGTTTTTTCTGCAGCCTCAAGACCGGCATTTTCGGAAAGCCCAGGATCAGGGCTTTCCAACAGTGTCAGACTTGTCAGTTTCCCGCCAATACTTTGGGAGATAGAGCCGTTGCTAAATCTTGTTTTCACTCTGTTACAGCTTTGTGTACAAAAGTGCCATTAGACAGGCGTTTGAAGCGCATTCGGAGCAGCCCCGCTCCCTGGTGAGTTCAAGGCGGAAAATGCCCCTGGCTGTCCAAGAAAACCAGATTTTCAGATGCAGGACTATGGCAGCTAACTGCAGGTACAAGAAATTTCTCTCTAGCCCCATTATTTCTGCAGTTATTGGCCGTGGCGCTGCCCACTTCTTTTTTCGGCGGTTTTTTTTCTGGCTTCGGTCCAGCACACACGTAGCAGCCTTGGCTGTTGTTGACGTACACCCAGCATGGACGTATGCACTGGACATCCTCGGGGTGTCCTCACTCCGCGGTCCCTGGCATCCTCCCTGTTTATCCTGCAGCCTCAAGACAGGCATTTTCGGAAAGCCCAGGAGCAGGGCTTTCCAACAGTGTCAGACTTGTCAGTTTCCCGCCAATACTTTGGGAGATAGAGCCGTTGCTAAATCTTGTTTTCACTCTGTTACAGGTTTGTGTACAAATGTGCCATTAGACAGGCGTTTGAAGCGCATTCGGAGCAGCCCCGCTCCCTGGTGATTTCAAGGCGGAAAATGCCCCTGGCTGGCCAAGAAAACCACATTTTCAGATGCAGGACTATGGCAGCTAACTGCAGGTACAAGAAATTTCTCTCTAGCCCCATTATTTCTGGAATTATTGGCCGTGGCGCTGCCCACTTCTTTTTTCGACTGTTTTTTTTCTGACTTTGGTCCAGCACACACGTAGCAGCCTTGGCTATTGTTGACATACACACAGCATGGACGTATGCACTGGACATCCTCGGGGTGTCCTCACTCCGCAGTCCCTGGCATCCTCCCTGTTTATCCTGCAGCCTCAAGACCGGCATTTTCGGAAAGCCCAGGAGCAGGGCTTTCCAACAGTGTCAGACTTGTCAGTTTCCCGCCAATACTTTGGGAGATAGAGCCGTTGCTAAATCTTGTTTTCCCTCTGTTACAGCTTTGTGTACAAAAGTGCCATTAGACAGGCGTTTGAAGCGCATTCGGAGCAGCCCCGCTCCCTGGTGATTTCAAGGCGGAAAATGCCCCTGGCTGGCCAAGAAAACCAGATTTTCAGATGCAGGACTATGGCAGCTAACTGCAGGTACAAGAAATTTCTCTCTAGCCCCATTATTCCTGGAGTTATTGGCCGTGGCGCTGCCCACTTCTTTTTTCAAGGTTTTTTCTGGCTTCAGTCCAGCACACACATAGCAGCCTTGGCTATTGTTGACGTACACACAGCATGGACGTATGCACTGGACATCCTCGGGGTGTCCTCACTCCGCGGTCCCTGGCATCCTGCCTGTTTATTCTGCAGCCTCGAGACCGGCATTTTCGGAAAGCCCAGGAGCAGGGCTTTCCAACAGTGTCAGACTTGTCAGTTTCCCGCCAATACTTTGGGAGATAGAGCCGTTGCTAAATCTTGTTTTCACTCTGTTACAGCTTTGTGTACAAAAGTGCCATTAGACAGGCGTTTGAAGCGCATTCGGAGCAGCCCCGCTCCCTGGTGATTTCAAGGCGGAAAATGCCCCTGCTGGCCAAGAAAACCAGATTTTCAGATGCAGGACTATGGCAGCTAACTGCAGGTACAAGAAATTTCTCTCTAGCCCCATTATTTCTGGAGTTATTGGCCGTGGCGCTGCCCACTTCTTTTTTCGGCGTTTTTTTCTGGCTTCGGTCCAGCACACACGTAGCAGCCTTGGCTATTGTTGACGTACACACAGCATGGACGTATGCACTGGACATCCTCGGGGTGTCCTCACTCCGCGGTCCCTGGCATCCTCCCTGTTTATTCTGCAGCCTCACGACCGGCATTTTCGGAAAGCCCAGGATCAGGGCTTTCCAACAGTGTCAGACTTGTCAGTTTCCCGCCAATACTTTGGGAGATAGAGCCGTTGCTAAATCTTGTTTTCACTCTGTTACAGCTTTGTGTACAAAAGTGCCATTAGACAGGCGTTTGAAGCGCATTCCGAGCAGCCCTGCTCCCAGGTGATTTCAAGGCGGAAAATGCCCCTGGCTGGCCAAGAAAACCAGATTTTCAGATGCAGGACTATGGCAGCTAACTGCAGGTACAAGAAATTTCTCTCTAGCCCCATTATTTCTGGAGTTATTGGCCGTGGCGCTGCCCACTTCTTTTTTCGGCGTTTTTTTTCTGGCTTCGGTCCAGCACACACGTAGCAGCCTTGGCTATTGTTGACGTACACACAGCATGGACGTATGCACTGGACATCCTCGGGGTGTCCTCACTCCGCGGTACCTGGCATCCTCCCTGTTTATTCTGCAGCTTCGAGACCGGCATTTTCGGAAAGCCCAGGAGCAGGGCTTTCCAACAGTGTCAGACTTGTCAGTTTCCCGCCAATACTTTGGGAGATAGAGCCGTTGCTAAATCTTGTTTTCACTCTGTTACAGCTTTGTGTACAAAAGTGCCATTAGACAGGCGTTTGAAGCGCATTCGCAACAGCCCCGCTCCCTGGTGATTTCAAGGCGGAAAATGCCCCTGGCTGGCCAAGAAAACCAGATTTTCAGATGCAGGACTATGGCAGCTAACTGCAGGTACAAGAAATTTCTCTCTAGCCCCATTATTCCTGGAGTTATTGGCCGTGGCGCTGCCCACTTCTTTTTTCAAGGTTTTTTCTGGCTTCAGTCCAGCACACACATAGCAGCCTTGGCTATTGTTGACGTACACACAGCATGGACGTATGCACTGGACATCCTCGGGGTGTCCTCACTCCGCGGTCCCTGGCATCCTCCCTGTTTATTCTGCAGCCTCGAGACCGGCATTTTCGGAAAGCCCAGGAGCAGGGCTTTCCAACAGTGTCAGACTTGTCAGTTTCCCGCCAATACTTTGGGAGATAGAGCCGTTGCTAAATCTTGTTTTCACTCTGTTACAGCTTTGTGTACAAAAGTGCCATTAGACAGGCGTTTGAAGCGCATTCGGAGCAGCCCCGCTCCCTGGTGATTTCAAGGCGGAAAATGCCCCTGCTGGCCAAGAAAACCAGATTTTCAGATGCAGGACTATGGCAGCTAACTGCAGGTACAAGAAATTTCTCTCTAGCCCCATTATTTCTGGAGTTATTGGCCGTGGCGCTGCCCACTTCTTTTTTCGGCGGTTTTTTTTGCTGGCTTCGGTCCAGCACACACGTAGCAGCCTTGGCTATTGTTGACGTACACACAGCATGGACGTATGCACTGGACATCCTCGGGGTGTCCTCACTCCGCGGTCCCTGGCATCCTGCCTGTTTATTCTGCAGCCTCGAGACCGGCATTTTCGGAAAGCCCAGGAGCAGGGCTTTCCAACAGTGTCAGACTTGTCAGTTTCCCGCCAATACTTTGGGAGATAGAGCCGTTGCTAAATCTTGTTTTCACTCTGTTACAGCTTTGTGTACAAAAGTGCCATTAGACAGGCGTTTGAAGCGCATTCGGAGCAGCCCCGCTCCCTGGTGATTTCAAGGCGGAAAATGCCCCTGCTGGCCAAGAAAACCAGATTTTCAGATGCAGGACTATGGCAGCTAACTGCAGGTACAAGAAATTTCTCTCTAGCCCCATTATTTCTGGAGTTATTGGCCGTGGCGCTGCCCACTTCTTTTTTCGGCGTTTTTTTCTGGCTTCGGTCCAGCACACACGTAGCAGCCTTGGCTATTGTTGACGTACACACAGCATGGACGTATGCACTGGACATCCTCGGGGTGTCCTCACTCCGCGGTCCCTGGCATCCTCCCTGTTTATCCTGCAGCCTCAAGACCGGCATTTTCGGAAAGCCCAGGAGCAGGGCTTTCCAACAGTGTCAGACTTGTCAGTTTCCCGCCAATACTTTGGGAGATAGAGCCGTTGCTAAATCTTGTTTTCACTCTGTTACAGCTTTGTGTACAAAAGTGCCATTAGACAGGCGTTTGAAGCGCATTCGGAGCAGCCCCGCTCCCTGGTGATTTCAAGGCGGAAAATGCCCCTGGCTGGCCAAGAAAACCAGATTTTCAGATGCAGGACTATGGCAGCTAACTGCAGGTACAAGAAATTTCTCTCTAGCCCCATTATTCCTGGAGTTATTGGCCGTGGCGCTGCCCACTTCTTTTTTCAAGGTTTTTTCTGGCTTCAGTCCAGCACACACATAGCAGCCTTGGCTATTGTTGACGTACACACAGCATGGACGTATGCACTGGACATCCTCGGGGTGTCCTCACTCCGCGGTACCTGGCATCCTCCCTGTTTATTCTGCAGCCTCGAGACCGGCATTTTCGGAAAGCCCGGGATCAGGGCTTTCCAACAGTGTCAGACTTGTCAGTTTCCCGCCAATACTCTGGGAGATAGAGCCGTTCCTAAATCTTGTTTTCACTCTGTTACAGCTTTGTGTACAAAAGTGCCATTAGACAGGCGTTTGAAGCGCATTCGGAACAGCCCTGCTTCCTGGTGATTTCAAGGCGGAAAATGCCCCTGGCTGGCCAAGAAAACCAGATTTTCAGATGCAGGACTATGGCAGCTAACTGCAGGTACAAGAAATTTCTCTCTAGCCCCATTATTTCTGGAGTTATTGGCCGTGGCGCTGCCCACTTCTTTTTTTGGCGTTTTTTTCTGGCTTCGGTCCAGCACACACGTAGCAGCCTTGGCTATTGTTGACGTACACACAGCATGGACGTATGCACTGGACATCCTCGGGGTGTCCTCACTCCGCGGTCCCTGGCATCCTCCCTGTTTATTCTGCAGCCTCGAGACCGGCATTTTCGGAAAGCCCAGGAGCAGGGCTTT
Source organism: Marthasterias glacialis (assembly GCA_911728455.2). Lineage (NCBI taxonomy): Eukaryota > Metazoa > Echinodermata > Asteroidea > Forcipulatida > Asteriidae > Marthasterias > Marthasterias glacialis. The sequence goes on along the minus strand of OU452237.1, from coordinate 4,188,680 downwards.
CCAACAGTGTCAGACTTGTCAGTTTCCCGCCAATACTTTGGGAGATAGAGCCGTTGCTAAATCTTGTTTTCACTCTGTTACAGCTTTGTGTACAAAAGTGCCATTAGACAGGCGTTTGAAGCGCATTCGGAGCAGCCCCGCTCCCTGGTGATTTCAAGGCGGAAAATGCCCCTGCTGGCCAAGAAAACCAGATTTTCAGATGCAGGACTATGGCAGCTAACTGCAGGTACAAGAAATTTCTCTCTAGCCCCATTATTTCTGGAGTTATTGGCCGTGGCGCTGCCCACTTCTTTTTTCGGCGGTTTTTTTTGCTGGCTTCGGTCCAGCACACACGTAGCAGCCTTGGCTATTGTTGACGTACACACAGCATGGACGTATGCACTGGACATCCTCGGGGTGTCCTCACTCCGCGGTCCCTGGCATCCTCCCTGTTTATCCTGCAGCCTCAAGACCGGCATTTTCGGAAAGCCCAGGAGCAGGGCTTTCCAACAGTGTCAGACTTGTCAGTTTCCCGCCAATACTTTGGGAGATAGAGCCGTTGCTAAATCTTGTTTTCACTCTGTTACAGCTTTGTGTACAAAAGTGCCATTAGACAGGCGTTTGAAGCGCATTCGGAGCAGCCCCGCTCCCTGGTGATTTCAAGGCGGAAAATGCCCCTGCTGGCCAAGAAAACCAGATTTTCAGATGCAGGACTATGGCAGCTAACTGCAGGTACAAGAAATTTCTCTCTAGCCCCATTATTTCTGGAGTTATTGGCCGTGGCGCTGCCCACTTCTTTTTTCGGCGGTTTTTTTTTGCTGGCTTCGGTCCAGCACACACGTAGCAGCCTTGGCTATTGTTGACGTACACACAGCATGGACGTATGCACTGGACATCCTCGGAGTGTCCTCACTCCGCGGTCCCTGGCATCCTACCTGTTTATTCTGCAGCCTCGAGACCGGCATTTTCGGAAAGCCCAGGAGCAGGGCTTTCCAACAGTGTCAGACTTGTCAGTTTCCCGCCAATACTTTGGGAGATAGAGCCGTTGCTAAATCTTGTTTTCACTCTGTTACAGCTTTGTGTACAAAAGTGCCATTAGACAGGCGTTTGAAGCGCATTCGGAGCAGCCCCGCTCCCTGGTGATTTCAAGGCGGAAAATGCCCCTGGCTGGCCAAGAAAACCAGATTTTCAGATGCAGGACTATGGCAGCTAACTGCAGGTACAAGAAATTTCTCTCTAGCCCCATTATTCCTGGAGTTATTGGCCGTGGCGCTGCCCACTTCTTTTTTCAAGGTTTTTTCTGGCTTCAGTCCAGCACACACATAGCAGCCTTGGCTATTGTTGACGTACACACAGCATGGACGTATGCACTGGACATCCTCGGGGTGTCCTCACTCCGCGGTACCTGGCATCCTCCCTGTTTATTCTGCAGCCTCGAGACCGGCATTTTCGGAAAGCCCGGGATCAGGGCTTTCCAACAGTGTCAGACTTGTCAGTTTCCCGCCAATACTCTGGGAGATAGAGCCGTTCCTAAATCTTGTTTTCACTCTGTTACAGCTTTGTGTACAAAAGTGCCATTAGACAGGCGTTTGAAGCGCATTCGGAACAGCCCTGCTTCCTGGTGATTTCAAGGCGGAAAATGCCCCTGGCTGGCCAAGAAAACCAGATTTTCAGATGCAGGACTATGGCAGCTAACTGCAGGTACAAGAAATTTCTCTCTAGCCCCATTATTTCTGGAGTTATTGGCCGTGGCGCTGCCCACTTCTTTTTTTGGCGTTTTTTTCTGGCTTCGGTCCAGCACACACGTAGCAGCCTTGGCTATTGTTGACGTACACACAGCATGGACGTATGCACTGGACATCCTCGGGGTGTCCTCACTCCGCGGTCCCTGGCATCCTCCCTGTTTATTCTGCAGCCTCGAGACCGGCATTTTCGGAAAGCCCAGGAGCAGGGCTTTCCAACAGTGTCAGACTTGTCAGTTTCCCGCCAATACTTTGGGAGATAGAGCCGTTGCTAAATCTTGTTTTCACTCTGTTACAGCTTTGTGTACAAAAGTGCCATTAGACAGGCGTTTGAAGCGCATTCGGAGCAGCCCCGCTCCCTGGTGATTTCAAGGCGGAAAATGCCCCTGCTGGCCAAGAAAACCAGATTTTCAGATGCAGGACTATGGCAGCTAACTGCAGGTACAAGAAATTTCTCTCTAGCCCCATTATTTCTGGAGTTATTGGCCGTGGCGCTGCCCACTTCTTTTTTCGGCGGTTTTTTTTGCTGGCTTCGGTCCAGCACACACGTAGCAGCCTTGGCTATTGTTGACGTACACACAGCATGGACGTATGCACTGGACATCCTCGGGGTGTCCTCACTCCGCGGTCCCTGGCATCCTCCCTGTTTATCCTGCAGCCTCAAGACCGGCATTTTCGGAAAGCCCAGGAGCAGGGCTTTCCAACAGTGTCAGACTTGTCAGTTTCCCGCCAATACTTTGGGAGATAGAGCCGTTGCTAAATCTTGTTTTCACTCTGTTACAGCTTTGTGTACAAAAGTGCCATTAGACAGGCGTTTGAAGCGCATTCGGAGCAGCCCCGCTCCCTGGTGATTTCAAGGCGGAAAATGCCCCTGCTGGCCAAGAAAACCAGATTTTCAGATGCAGGACTATGGCAGCTAACTGCAGGTACAAGAAATTTCTCTCTAGCCCCATTATTTCTGGAGTTATTGGCCGTGGCGCTGCCCACTTCTTTTTTCGGCGGTTTTTTTTTGCTGGCTTCGGTCCAGCACACACGTAGCAGCCTTGGCTATTGTTGACGTACACACAGCATGGACGTATGCACTGGACATCCTCGGAGTGTCCTCACTCCGCGGTCCCTGGCATCCTACCTGTTTATTCTGCAGCCTCGAGACCGGCATTTTCGGAAAGCCCAGGAGCAGGGCTTTCCAACAGTGTCAGACTTGTCAGTTTCCCGCCAATACTTTGGGAGATAGAGCCGTTGCTAAATCTTGTTTTCACTCTGTTACAGCTTTGTGTACAAAAGTGCCATTAGACAGGCGTTTGAAGCGCATTCGGAGCAGCCCCGCTCCCTGGTGATTTCAAGGCGGAAAATGCCCCTGCTGGCCAAGAAAACCAGATTTTCAGATGCAGGACTATGGCAGCTAACTGCAGGTACAAGAAATTTCTCTCTAGCCCCATTATTTCTGGAGTTATTGGCCGTGGCGCTGCCCACTTCTTTTTTCGGCGTTTTTTTTCTGGCTTCGGTCCAGCACACACGTTCTGGCTTCGATCCAGCACAGGGCTTTCCAACAGTGTCAGACTTGTCAGTTTCCCGCCAATACTTTGGGAGATAGAGCCGTTGCTAAATCTTGTTTTCACTCTGTTACAGCTTTGTGTACAAAAGTGCCATTAGACAGGCGTTTGAAGCGCATTCGGAGCAGCCCCGCTCCCTGGTGATTTCAAGGCGGAAAATGCCCCTGGCTGGCCAAGAAAACCAGATTTTCAGATGCAGGACTATGGCAGCTAACTGCAGGTACAAGAAATTTCTCTCTAGCCCCATTATTTCTGGAGTTATTGGCCGTGGCGCTGCCCACTTCTTTTTTCAAGGTTTTTTCTGGCTTCAGTCCAGCACACACATAGCAGCCTTGGCTATTGTTGACGTACACACAGCATGGACGTATGCACTGGACATCCTCGGGGTGTCCTCACTCCGCGGTCCCTGGCATCCTCCCTGTTTATTCTGCAGCCTCAAGACCGGCATTTTCGGAAAGCCCAGGATCAGGGCTTTCCAACAGTGTCAGACTTGTCAGTTTCCCGCCAATACTTTGGGAGATAGAGCCGTTCCTAAATCTTGTTTTCACTCTGTTACAGCTTTGTGTACAAAAGTGCCATTAGACAGGCGTTTGAAGCGCATTCGGAGCAGCCCTGCTCCCTGGTGATTTCAAGGCGGAAAATGCCCCTGGCTGGCCAAGAAAACCAGATTTTCAGATGCAGGACTATGGCAGCTAACTGCAGGTACAAGAAATTTCTCTCTAGCCCCATTATTTCTGGAGTTATTGGCCGTGGCGCTGCCCACTTCTTTTTTCGGCGGTTTTTTTCTGGCTTCGGTCCAGCACACACGTAGCAGCCTTGGCTATTGTTGACGTACACACAGCATGGACGTATGCAATGGACATCCTCGGGGTGTCCTCACTCCGCGGTCCCTGGCATCCTCCCTGTTTATTCTGCAGCCTCGAGACCGGCATTTTCGGAAAGCCCAGGAGCAGGGCTTTCCAACAGTGTCAGACTTGTCAGTTTCCCGCCAATACTTTGGGAGATAGAGCCGTTGCTAAATCTTGTTTTCACTCTGTTACAGCTTTGTGTACAAAAGTGCCATTAGACAGGCGTTTGAAGCGCATTCGGAGCAGCCCCGCTCCCTGGTGATTTCAAGGCGGAAAATGCCCCTGCTGGCCAAGAAAACCAGATTTTCAGATGCAGGACTATGGCAGCTAACTGCAGGTACAAAAAATTTCTCTCTAGCCCCATTATTTCTGGAGTTATTGGCCGTGGCGCTGCCCACTTCTTTTTTCGGCGTTTTTTTTTTGGCTTCGGTCCAGCACACACGTTCTGGCTTCGATCCAGCACAGGGCTTTCCAACAGTGTCAGACTTGTCAGTTTCCCGCCAATACTTTGGGAGATAGAGCCGTTGCTAAATCTTGTTTTCACTCTGTTACAGCTTTGTGTACAAAAGTGCCATTAGACAGGCGTTTGAAGCGCATTCGGAGCAGCCCCGCTCCCTGGTGATTTCAAGGCGGAAAATGCCCCTGGCTGGCCAAGAAAACCAGATTTTCAGATGCAGGACTATGGCAGCTAACTGCAGGTACAAGAAATTTCTCTCTAGCCCCATTATTTCTGGAGTTATTGGCCGTGGCGCTGCCCACTTCTTTTTTCAAGGTTTTTTCTGGCTTCAGTCCAGCACACACATAGCAGCCTTGGCTATTGTTGACGTACACACAGCATGGACGTATGCACTGGACATCCTCGGGGTGTCCTCACTCCGCGGTCCCTGGCATCCTCCCTGTTTATTCTGCAGCCTCAAGACCGGCATTTTCGGAAAGCCCAGGATCAGGGCTTTCCAACAGTGTCAGACTTGTCAGTTTCCCGCCAATACTTTGGGAGATAGAGCCGTTCCTAAATCTTGTTTTCACTCTGTTACAGCTTTGTGTACAAAAGTGCCATTAGACAGGCGTTTGAAGCGCATTCGGAGCAGCCCTGCTCCCTGGTGATTTCAAGGCGGAAAATGCCCCTGGCTGGCCAAGAAAACCAGATTTTCAGATGCAGGACTATGGCAGCTAACTGCAGGTACAAGAAATTTCTCTCTAGCCCCATTATTTCTGGAGTTATTGGCCGTGGCGCTGCCCACTTCTTTTTTCGGCGGTTTTTTTCTGGCTTCGGTCCAGCACACACGTAGCAGCCTTGGCTATTGTTGACGTACACACAGCATGGACGTATGCAATGGACATCCTCGGGGTGTCCTCACTCCGCGGTCCCTGGCATCCTCCCTGTTTATTCTGCAGCCTCGAGACCGGCATTTTCGGAAAGCCCAGGAGCAGGGCTTTCCAACAGTGTCAGACTTGTCAGTTTCCCGCCAATACTTTGGGAGATAGAGCCGTTGCTAAATCTTGTTTTCACTCTGTTACAGCTTTGTGTACAAAAGTGCCATTAGACAGGCGTTTGAAGCGCATTCGGAGCAGCCCCGCTCCCTGGTGATTTCAAGGCGGAAAATGCCCCTGCTGGCCAAGAAAACCAGATTTTCAGATGCAGGACTATGGCAGCTAACTGCAGGTACAAGAAATTTCTCTCTAGCCCCATTATTCCTGGAGTTATTGGCCGTGGCGCTGCCCACTTCTTTTTTCAAGGTTTTTTCTGGCTTCAGTCCAGCACACACATAGCAGCCTTGGCTATTGTTGACGTACACACAGCATGGACGTATGCCCTGGACATCCTCGGGGTGTCCTCACTCCGCGGCCCCTGGCATCCTCCCTGTTTATCCTGCAGCCTCAAGACCGGCATTTTCGGAAAGCCCAGGAGCAGGGCTTTCCAACAGTGTCAGACTTGTCAGTTTCCCGCCAATACTTTGGGAGATAAAGCCGTTGCTAAATCTTGTTTTCACTCTGTTACAGCTTTGTGTACAAAAGTGCCATTAGACAGGCGTTTGAAGCGCATTCGGAGCAGCCCCGCTCCCTGGTGATTTCAAGGCGGAAAATGCCCCTGGCTGGCCAAGAAAACCAAATTTTCAGATGCAGGACTATGGCAGCTAACTGCAGGTACAAGAAATTTCTCTCTAGCCCCATTATTTCTGGAGTTATTGGCCGTGGCGCTGCCCACTTCTTTTTTCGGCGTTTTTTTCTGGCTTCGGTCCAGCACACACGTAGCAGCCTTGGCTATTGTTGACGTACACACAGCATGGACGTATGCACTGGACATCCTCGGGGTGTCCTCACTTCGCGGTCCTTGGCATCCTCCCTGTTTATTCTGCAGCCTCAAGACCAGCATTTTTGGAAAGCCAAGGATCAGGGCTTTCCAACAGTGTCAGACTTGTCAGTTTCCCGCAAATACTTTGGGAGATAAAGCCGTTGCTAAATCTTGTTTTCACACTGTTACAGCTTTGTGTACAAAAGTGCCATTAGACAGGCGTTTGAAGCGCATTCGGAACAGCCCCGCTCCCTGGTGATTTCAAGGCGGAAAATGCCCCTGGCTGGCCAAGAAAACCAGATTTTCAGATGCAGGACTATGGCAGCTAACTGCAGGTACAAGAAATTTCTCTCTAGCCCCATTATTTCTGGAGTTATTGGCCGTGGCGCTGCCCACTTCTTTTTTCGGCGTTTTTTTCTGGCTTCGGTCCAGCACACACGTAGCAGCCTTGGCTATTGTTGACGTACACACAGCATGGACGTATGCACTGGACATCCTCGGGGTGTCCTCTCTTCGCAGTCCCTGGCATCCTCCCTGTTTATTCTGCAGCCTCAAGACCGACATTTTCGGAAAGCCCAGGAGCAGGGCTTTCCACCAGTGTCAGACTTGTCAGTTTCCCGCCAATACTTTGGGAGATAGAGCCGTTGCTATATCTTGTTTTCACTCTGTTATAGCTTTGTGTACAAAAGTGCCATTAGACAGGCGTTTGAAGCGCATTCGGAACAGCCCCGCTCCCTGGTGATTTCAAGGCGGAAAATGCCCCTGGCTGGCCAAGAAAACCAGATTTTCAGATGCAGGACTATGGCAGCTAACTGCAGGTACAAGAAATTTCTCTCTAGCCCCATTATTTCTGGAGTTATTGGCCGTGGCGCTGCCCACTTCTTTTTTCGACGGTTTTTTTCTGGCTTTGGTCCAGCACACACGTAGCAGCCTTGGCTATTGTTGACGTACACACAGCATGGACGTATGCACTGGACATCCTCGGGGTGTCCTCACTCTGCAGTCCCTGGCATCCTCCCTGTTTATCCTGCAGCCTCAAGACCGGCATTTTCGGAAAGCCCAGGAGCAGGGCTTTCCAACAGTGTCAGACTTGTCAGTTTCCCGCCAATACTTTGGGAGATAGAGCCGTTGCTAAATCTTGTTTTCACTCTGTTACAGCTTTGTGTACAAAAGTGCCATTAGACAGGCGTTTGAAGCGCATTCGGAACAGCCCCGCTTCCTGGTGATTTCAAGGCGGAAAATGCCCCTGGCTGGCCAAGAAAACCAGATTTTCAGATGCAGGACTATGGCAGCTAACTGCAGGTACAAGAAATTTCTCTCTAGCCCCATTATTCCTGGAGTTATTGGCCGTGGCGCTGCCCACTTATTTTTTCGGCGTTTTTTCTGGCTTCGGTCCAGCACACACGTAGCAGCCTTGGCTATTGTTGACGTACACACAGCATGGACGTATGCACTGGACATCCTTGGGGTTTCCTCACTCCGCGGTCCCTGGCATCCTCCCTGTTTATCCTGCAGCCTCGAGACCGGCATTTTCGGAAAGCCCAGGTTCAGGGCTTTCCAACAGTGTCAGACTTGTCAGTTTCCCGCCAATACTTTGGGAAATAGAGCCGTTCCTAAATCTTGTTTTCACTCTGTTACAGCTTTGTGTACAAAAGTGCCATTAGACAGGCGTTTGAAGCGCATTCGGAGCAGCCCTGCTCCCTGGTGATTTCAAGGCGGAAAATGCCCCTGGCTGGCCAAGAAAACCAGATTTTCAGATGCAGGACTATGGCAGCTAACTGCAGGTACAAGAAATTTCTCTCTAGCCCCATTATTTCTGGAGTTATTGGCCGTGGCGCTGCCCACTTCTTTTTTCGGCGGTTTTTTTTGCTGGCTTCGGTCCAGCACACACGTAGCAGCCTATGCTATTGTTGACGTACACACAGCATGGACGTATGCACTGGACATCCTCGGGGTGTCCTCACTCCGCGGTCCCTGGCATCCTCCCTGTTTATTCTGCAGCCTCAAGACCAGCATTTTTGGAAAGCCAAGGATCAGGGCTTTCCAACAGTGTCAGACTTGTCAGTTTCCCGCCAATACTTTGAGAGATAAAGCCGTTGCTAAATCTTGTTTTCACACTGTTACAGCTTTGTGTACAAAAGTGCCATTAGACAGGCGTTTGAAGCGCATTCGGAGCAGCCCCGCTCCCTGGTGATTTCAAGGCGGAAAATGCCCCTGGCTGGCCAAGAAAACCAGATTTTCAGATGCAGGACTATGGCAGCTAACTGCAGGTACAAGAAATTTCTCTCTAGCCCCATTATTTCTGGAGTTATTGGCCGTGGCGCTGCCCACTTCTTTTTTCGGCGTTTTTTTCTGGCTTCGGTCCAGCACACACGTAGCAGCCTTGGCTATTGTTGACGTACACACAGCATGGACGTATGCACTGGACATCCTCGGGGTGTCCTCTCTTCGCAGTCCCTGGCATCCTCCCTGTTTATTCTGCAGCCTCAAGACCAACATTTTCGGAAAGCCCAGGAGCAGGGCTTTCCAACAGTGTCAGACTTGTCAGTTTCCCGCCAATACTTTGGGAGATAGAGCCGTTGCTATATCTTGTTTTCACTCTGTTACAGCTTTGTGTACAAAAGTGCCATTAGACAGGCGTTTGAAGCGCATTCGGAGCAGCCCCGCTCCCTGGTGATTTCAAGGCGGAAAATGCCCCTGGCTGGCCAAGAAACCCAGATTTTCAGATGCAGGACTATGGCAGCTAACTGCAGGTACAAGAAATTTCTCTCTAGCCCCATTATTTCTGGAGTTATTGGCCGTGGCGCTGCCCACTTCTTTTTTCGACGGTTTTTTTTCTGGCTTTGGTCCAGCACACACGTAGCAGCCTTGGCTATTGTTGACGTACACACAGCATGGACGTATGCACTGGACATCCTCGGGGTGTCCTCACTCTGCAGTCCCTGGCATCCTCCCTGTTTATCCTGCAGCCTCAAGACCGGCATTTTCGGAAAGCCCAGGATCAGGGCTTTCCAACAGTGTCAGACTTGTCAGTTTCCCGCCAATACTTTGGGAGATAAAGCCGTTGCTAAATCTTGTTTTCACACTGTTACAGCTTTGTGTACAAAAGTGCCATTAGACAGGCGTTTGAAGCGCATTCGGAGCAGCCCCGCTCCCTGGTGATTTCAAGGCGGAAAATGCCCCTGGCTGGCCATGAAAACCAGATTTTCAGATGCAGGACTATGGCAGCTAACTGCAGGTACAAGAAATTTCTCTCTAGCCCCATTATTTCTGGAGTTATTGGCCGTGGCGCTGCCCACTTCTTTTTTCGGCGTTTTTTCTGGCTTCGGTCCAGCACACACGTAGCAGCCTTGGCTATTGTTGACGTACACACAGCATGGACGTATGCACTGGACATCCTCGGGGTGTCCTCTCTTCGCAGTCCCTGGCATCCTCCCTGTTTATTCTGCAGCCTCAAGACCAACATTTTCGGAAAGCCCAGGAGCAGGGCTTTCCACCAGTGTCAGACTTGTCAGTTTCCCGCCAATACTTTGGGAGATAGAGCCGTTGCTATATCTTGTTTTCACTCTGTTACAGCTTTGTGTACAAAAGTGCCATTAGACAGGCGTTTGAAGCGCATTCGGAGCAGCCCCGCTCCCTGGTGATTTCAAGGCGGAAAATGCCCCTGGCTGGCCAAGAAAACCAGATTTTCAGATGCAGGACTATGGCAGCTAACTGCAGGTACAAGAAATTTCTCTCTAGCCCCATTATTTCTGGAGTTATTGGCCGTGGCGCTGCCCACTTCTTTTTTCGACGGTTTTTTTTCTGGCTTTGGTCCAGCACACACGTAGCAGCCTTGGCTATTGTTGACGTACACACAGCATGGACGTATGCACTGGACATCCTCGGGGTGTCCTCACTCTGCAGTCCCTGGCATCCTCCCTGTTTATCCTGCAGCCTCAAGACCGGCATTTTCGGAAAGCCCAGGAGCAGGGCTTTCCAACAGTGTCAGACTTGTCAGTTTCCCGCCAATACTTTGGGAGATAGAGCCGTTGCTAAATCTTGTTTTCACTCTGTTACAGCTTTGTGTACAAAAGTGCCATTAGACAGGCGTTTGAAGCGCATTCGGAGCAGCCCCGCTCCCTGGTGATTTCAAGGCGGAAAATGCCCCTGGCTGGCCAAGAAAACCAAATTTTCAGATGCAGGACTATGGCAGCTAACTGCAGGTACAAGAAATTTCTCTCTAGCCCCATTATTCCTGGAGTTATTGGCCGTGGCGCTGCCCACTTCTTTTTTCGGCGTTTTTTTCTGGCTTCGGTCCAGCACACACGTAGCAGCCTTGGCTATTGTTGACGTACACACAGCATGGACGTATGCACTGGACATCCTCGGGGTGTCCTCACTCCGCGGTCCCTGGCATCCTCCCTATTTATTCTGCAGCCTCGAGACCGGCATTTTCGGAAAGCCCAGGAGCAGGGCTTTCCAACAGTGTCAGACTTGTCAGTTTCCCGCCAATACTTTGGGAGATAGAGCCGTTGCTAAATCTTGTTTTCACTCTGTTACAGTTTTGTGTACAAAAGTGCCATTAGACAGGCGTTTGAAGCGCATTCGGAGCAGCCCCGCTCCCTGGTGATTTCAAGGCGGAAAATGCCCCTGCTGGCCAAGAAAACCAGATTTTCAGATGCAGGACTATGGCAGCTAACTGCAGGTACAAGAAATTTCTCTCTAGCCCCATTATTTCTGGAGTTATTGGCCGTGGCGCTGCCCACTTCTTTTTTCGGCGTTTTTTTTTGCTGGCTTCGGTCCAGCACACACGTAGCAGCCTTGGCTATTGTTGACGTACACACAGCATGGACGTATGCACTGGACATCCTCGGGGTGTCCTCACTCCGCGGTCCCTGGCATCCTCCCTGTTTTTTCTGCAGCCTCAAGACCGGCATTTTCGGAAAGCCCAGGAGCAGGGCTTTCCAACAGTGTCAGACTTGTCAGTTTCCCGCCAATACTTTGGGAGATAGAGCCGTTGCTAAATCTTGTTTTCACTCTGTTACAGCTTTGTGTACAAAAGTGCCATTAGACAGGCGTTTGAAGCGCATTCGGAGCAGCCCCGCTCCCTGGTGATTTCAAGGCGGAAAATGCCCCTGGCTGGCCAAGAAAACCAAATTTTCAGATGCAGGACTATGGCAGCTAACTGCAGGTACAAGAAATTTCTCTCTAGCCCCATTATTTCTGGAGTTATTGGCCGTGGCGCTGCCCACTTCTTTTTTCGGCGTTTTTTTCTGGCTTCGGTCCAGCACACACGTAGCAGCCTTGGCTATTGTTGACGTACACACAGCATGGACGTATGCACTGGACATCCTCGGGGTGTCCTCACTTCGCGGTCCCTGGCATCCTCCCTGTTTATTCTGCAGCCTCAAGACCAGCATTTTTGGAAAGCCAAGGATCAGGGCTTTCCAACAGTGTCAGACTTGTCAGTTTCCCGCCAATACTTTGGGAGATAAAGCCGTTGCTAAATCTTGTTTTCACACTGTTACAGCTTTGTGTACAAAAGTGCCATTAGACAGGCGTTTGAAGCGCATTCGGAGCAGCCCCGCTCCCTGGTGATTTCAAGGCGGAAAATGCCCCTGGCTGGCCAAGAAAACCAGATTTTCAGATGCAGGACTATGGCAGCTAACTGCAGGTACAAGAAATTTCTCTCTAGCCCAATTATTTCTGGAGTTATTGGCCGTGGCGCTGCCCACTTCTTTTTTCGGCGTTTTTTTCTGGCTTCGGTCCAGCACACACGTAGCAGCCTTGGCTATTGTTGACGTACACACAGCATGGACGTATGCACTGGACATCCTCGGGGTGTCCTCTCTTCGCAGTCCCTGGCATCCTCCCTGTTTATTCTGCAGCCTCAAGACCGACATTTTCGGAAAGCCCAGGAGCAGGGCTTTCCACCAGTGTCAGACTTGTCAGTTTCCCGCCAATACTTTGGGAGATAGAGCCGTTGCTATATCTTGTTTTCACTCTGTTACAGCTTTGTGTACAAAAGTGCCATTAGACAGGCGTTTGAAGCGCATTCGGAGCAGCCCCGCTCCCTGGTGATTTCAAGGCGGAAAATGCCCCTGGCTGGCCAAGAAACCCAGATTTTCAGATGCAGGACTATGGCAGCTAACTGCAGGTACAAGAAATTTCTCTCTAGCCCCATTATTTCTGGAGTTATTGGCCGTGGCGCTGCCCACTTCTTTTTTCGACGGTTTTTTTTCTGGCTTTGGTCCAGCACACACGTAGCAGCCTTGGCTATTGTTGACGTACACACAGCATGGACGTATGCACTGGACATCCTCGGGGTGTCCTCACTCTGCAGTCCCTGGCATCCTCCCTGTTTATCCTGCAGCCTCAAGACCGGCATTTTCGGAAAGCCCAGGAGCAGGGCTTTCCAACAGTGTCAGACTTGTCAGTTTCCCGCCAATACTTTAGGAGATAGAGCCGTTGCTAAATCTTGTTTTCACTCTGTTACAGCTTTGTGTACAAAAGTGCCATTAGACAGGCGTTTGAAGCGCATTCGGAGCAGCCCCGCTCCCTGGTGATTTCAAGGCGGAAAATGCCCCTGGCTGGCCAAGAAAACCAAATTTTCAGATGCAGGACTATGGCAGCTAACTGCAGGTACAAGAAATTTCTCTCTAGCCCCATTATTCCTGGAGTTATTGGCCGTGGCGCTGCCCACTTCTTTTTTCGGCGTTTTTTTCTGGCTTCGGTCCAGCACACACGTAGCAGCCGTGGCTATTGTTGACGTACACACAGCATGGACGTATGCACTGGACATCCTCGGGGTGTCCTCACTCCGCGGTCCCTGGCATCCTCCCTGTTTTACCTGCAGCCTCGAGACCGGCATTTTCGGAAAGCCCAGGATCAGGGCTTTCCAACAGTGTCAGACTTGTCAGTTTCCCGCCAATACTTTGGGAGATAGAGCCGTTGCTAAATCTTGTTTTCACTCTGTTACAGCTTTGTGTACAAAAGTGCCATTAGACAGGCGTTTGAAGCGCATTCGGAGCAGCCCCGCTCCCTGGTGATTTCAAGGCGGAAAATGCCCCTGGCTGGCCAAGAAAACCAGATTTTCAGATGCAGGACTATGGCAGCTAACTGCAGGTACAAGAAATTTCTCTCTAGCCCCATTATTTCTGGAGTTATTTTCCGTGGCGCTGCCCACTTCTTTTTTCGGCGTTTTTTTCTGGTTCGGTCCAGCACACACGTAGCAGCCTTGGCTATTGTTGACGTACACACAGCATGGACGTATGCACTGGACATCCTCGGGGTGTCCTCACTCCGCGGTCCCTGGCATCCTCCCTATTTATTCTGCAGCCTCGAGACCGGCATTTTCGGAAAGCCCAGGAGCAGGGCTTTCCAACAGTGTCAGACTTGTCAGTTTCCCGCCAATACTTTGGGAGATAGAGCCGTTGCTAAATCTTGTTTTCACTCTGTTACAGTTTTGTGTACAAAAGTGCCATTAGACAGGCGTTTGAAGCGCATTCGGAGCAGCCCCGCTCCCTTGTGATTTCAAGGCGGAAAATGCCCCTGCTGGCCAAGAAAACCAGATTTATAGATGCAGGACTATGGCAGCTAACTGCAGGTACAAGAAATTTCTCTCTAGCCCCATTATTTCTGGAGTTATTGGCCGTGGCGCTGCCCACTTATTTTTTCGGCGGTTTTTTTTGCTGGCTTCGGTCCAGCACACACGTAGCAGCCTTGGCTATTGTTGACGTACACACAGCATGGACGTATGCACTGGACATCCTCGGGGTGTCCTCACTCCGCGGTCCCTGGCATCCTCCCTGTTTTTTCTGCAGCCTCAAGACCGGCATTTTCGGAAAGCCCAGGATCAGGGCTTTCCAACAGTGTCAGACTTGTCAGTTTCCCGCCAATACTTTGGGAGATAGAGCCGTTGCTAAATCTTGTTTTCACTCTGTTACAGCTTTGTGTACAAAAGTGCCATTAGACAGGCGTTTGAAGCGCATTCAGAACAGCCCCGCTTCCAGGTAATTTCAAGGCGGAAAATGCCCCTGGCTGGCCAAGAAAACCAAATTTTCAGATGCAGGACTATGGCAGCTAACTGCAGGTACAAGAAATTTCTCTCTAGCCCCATTATTTCTGGAGTTATTGGCCGTGGCACTGCCCACTTCTTTTTTCGGCGGTTTTTTTTCTGGTTTCGGTCCAGCACACACGTAGCAGCCTTGGCTATTGTTGACGTACACACAGCATGGACGTATGCACTGGACATCCTCGGGGTGTCCTCACTCCGCGGTCCCTGGCATCCTCCCTGTTTATCCTGCAGCCTCAAGACCGGCATTTTTGGAAAGCCCAGGAGCAGGGCTTTCCAACAGTGTTAGACTTGTCAGTTTCCCGCCAATACTGTGGGAGATAGAGCCGTTGCTAAATCTTGTTTTCACTCTGTTACAGCTATGTGTACAAAAGTGCCATTAGACAGGCGATTGAAGCGCATTCGGAGCAGCCCCGCTCCCTGGTGATTTCAAGGCGGAAAATGCCCCTGGCTGGCCAAGAAAACCAGATTTTCAGATGCAGGACTATGGCAGCTAACTGCAGGTACAAGAAATTTCTCTCTAGCCCCATTATTCCTGGAGTTATTGGCCGTGGCGCTGCCCACTTATTTTTTCGGGGTTTTTTTCTGGCTTCGGTCCAGCACACACGTAGCAGCCTTGGCTATTGTTGACGTACACACAGCATGGACGTATGCACTGGACATCCTCGGGGTGTCCTCACTCCGCGGTCCCTGGCATCCTCCCTGTTTATTCTGCAGCCTCGAGACCAGCATTTTCGGAAAGCCCAGGATCAGGGCTTTCCAACAGTGTCAGACTTGTCAGTTTCCCGCCAATACTTTGGGAGATAGAGCCGTTCCTAAATCTTGTTTTCACTCTGTTACAGCTTTGTGTACAAAAGTGCCATTAGACAGGCGTTTGAAGCGCATTCGGAGCAGCCCTGCTTCCTGGTGATTTCAAGGCGGAAAATGCCCCTGGCTGGCCAAGAAAACCAGATGATAGATGCAGGACTATGGCAGCTAACTGCAGGTACAAGAAATTTCTCTCTAGCCCCATTATTTCTGGAGTTATTGGCCGTGGCGCTGCCCACTTCTTTTTTCGGGGTTTTTTTCTGGCTTCAGTCCAGCACACACGTAGCAGCCTTGGCTATTGTTGACGTACACACAGCATGGACGTATGCACTGGACATCCTCGGGGTGTCCTCACTCCGCGGTCCCTGGCATCCTCCCTGTTTATCCTGCAGCCTCAAGACCGGCATTTTCGGAAAGCCCAGGAGCAGGGCTTTCCAACAGTGTCAGACTTGTCAGTTTCCCGACAATACTTTGGGAGATAGAGCCGTTGCTAAATCTTGTTTTCACTCTATTACAGCTATGTGTACAAAAGTGCCATTAGACAGGCGTTTGAAGCGCATTCGGAGCAGCCCCGCTCCCTGGTGATTTCAAGGCGGAAAATGCCCCTGGCTGGCCAAGAAAACCAGATTTTCAGATGCAGGACTATGGCAGCTAACTGCAGGTACAAGAAATTTCTCTCTAGCCCCATTATTCCTGGAGTTATTGGCCGTGGCGCTGCCCACTTTTTTTTCGGCGTTTTTTTCTGGCTTCGGTCCAGCACACACGTAGCAGCCTTGGCTATTGTTGACGTACACACAGCATGGACGTATGCACTGGACATCCTCGGGGTGTCCTCACTCCGCGGTCCCTGGCATCCTCCCTGTTTATCCTGCAGCCTCGAGATCGGCATTTTCGGAAAGCCCAGGTTCAGGGCTTTCCAACAGTGTTAGACTTGTCAGTTTCCCGCCAATACTTTGGGAGATAGAGCCATTCCTAAATCTTGTTTTCACTCTGTTACAGCTTTGTGTACAAAAGTGCCATTAGACAGGCGTTTGAAGCGCATTCGGAGCAGCCCTGCTCCCTGGTGATTTCAAGGCGGAAAATGCCCCTGGCTGGCCAAAAAAACCAGATTTTCAGATGCAGGACTATGGCAGCTAACTGCAGGTACAAGAAATTTCTCTCTAGCCCCATTATTTCTGGAGTTATTGGCCGTGGCGCTGCCCACTTCTTTTTTCGGCGGTTTTTTTTGCTGGCTTCGGTCCAGCACACACGTAGCAGCCTTGGCTATTGTTGACGTACACACAGCATGGACGTATGCACTGGACATCCTCGGGGTGTCCTCACTCCGCGGTCCCTGGCATCCTCCCTGTTTATCCTGCAGCCTCAAGACCGGCATTTTCGGAAAGCCCAGGAGCAGGGCTTTCCAACAGTGTCAGACTTGTCAGTTTCCCGCCAATACTTTGGGAGATAGAGCCGTTGCTAAATCTTGTTTTCACTCTGTTACAGCTTTGTGTACAAAAGTGCCATTAGACAGGCGTTTGAAGCGCATTCGGAGCAGCCCCGCTCCCTGGTGATTTCAAGGCGGAAAATGCCCCTGGCTGTCCAAGAAAACCAGATTTTCAGATGCAGGACTATGGCAGCTAACTGCAGGTACAAGAAATTTCTCTCTAGCCCCATTATTCCTGGAGTTATTGGCCGTGGCGCTGCCCACTTCTTTTTTCAAGGTTTTTTCTGGCTTCGGTCCAGCACACACGTAGCAGCCTTGGCTATTGTTGACGTACACACAGCATGGACGTATGCACTGGACATCCTCGGGGTGTCCTCACTCCGCGGTCCCTGGCATCCTCCCTGTTTATTCTGCAGCCTCGAGACCGGCATTTTCGGAAAGCCCAGGATCAGGGCTTTCCAACAGTGTCAGACTTGTCAGTTTCCCGCCAATACTTTGGGAGATAGAGCCGTTGCTAAATCTTGTTTTCACTCTGTTACAGCTTTGTGTACAAAAGTGCCATTAGACAGGCGTTTGAAGCGCATTCGGAGCAGCCCTGCTCCCTGGTGATTTCAAGGCGGAAAATGCCCCTGGCTGGCCAAGAAAACCAGATTTTCAGATGCAGGACTATGGCAGCTAACTGCAAGTACAAGAAATTTCTCTCTAGCCCCATTATTTCTTGAGTTATTGGCCGTGGCGCTGCCCACTTCTTTTTTCGGCGGTTTTTTTTCTGGCTTCGGTCCAGCACACACGTAGCAGCCTTGGCTATTGTTGACGTACACACAGCATGGACGTATGCACTGGACATCCTCGGGGTGTCCTCACTCCGCGGTCCCTGGCATCCTCCCTGTTTATCCTGCAGCCTCAAGACCGGCATTTTCGGAAAGCCCAGGAGCAGGGCTTTCCAACAGTGTCAGACTTGTCAGTTTCCCGCCAATACTTTGGGAGATAGAGCCGTTGCTAAATCTTGTTTTCACTCTGTTACAGCTATGTGTACAAAAGTGCCATTAGACAGGCGTTTGAAGCGCATTCGGAGCAGCCCCGCTCCCTGGTGATTTCAAGGCGGAAAATGCCCCTGGCTGGCCAAGAAAACCAGATTTTCAGATGCAGGACTATGGCAGCTAACTGCAGGTACAAGAAATTTCTCTCTAGCCCCATTATTCCTGGAGTTATTGGCCGTGGCGCTGCCCACTTATTTTTTCGGCGTTTTTTTCTGGCTTCGGTCCAGCACACACGTAGCAGCCTTGGCTATTGTTGACGTACACACAGCATGGACGTATGCACTGGACATCCTCGGGGTGTCCTCACTCCGCGGTCCCTGGCATCCTCCCTGTTTATTCTGCAGCCTCGAGACCAGCATTTTCGGAAAGCCCAGGATCAGGGCTTTCCAACAGTGTCAGACTTGTCAGTTTCCCGCCAATACTTTGGGAGATAGAGCCGTTCCTAAATCTTGTTTTCACTCTGTTACAGCTTTGTGTACAAAAGTGCCATTAGACAGGCGTTTGAAGCGCATTCGGAGCAGCCCTGCTCCCTGGTGATTTCAAGGCGGAAAATGCCCCTGGCTGGCCAAGAAAACCAGATGATAGATGCAGGACTATGGCAGCTAACTGCAGGTACAAGAAATTTCTCTCTAGCCCCATTATTTCTGGAGTTATTGGCCGTGGCGCTGCCCACTTCTTTTTTCGGGGTTTTTTTCTGGCTTCAGTCCAGCACACACGTAGCAGCCTTGGCTATTGTTGACGTACACACAGCATGGACGTATGCACTGGACATCCTCGGGGTGTCCTCACTCCGCGGTCCCTGGCATCCTCCCTGTTTATCCTGCAGCCTCAAGACCGGCATTTTCGGAAAGCCCAGGAGCAGGGCTTTCCAACAGTGTCAGACTTGTCAGTTTCCCGACAATACTTTGGGAGATAGAGCCGTTGCTAAATCTTGTTTTCACTCTATTACAGCTATGTGTACAAAAGTGCCATTAGACAGGCGTTTGAAGCGCATTCGGAGCAGCCCCGCTCCCTGGTGATTTCAAGGCGGAAAATGCCCCTGGCTGGCCAAGAAAACCAGATTTTCAGATGCAGGACTATGGCAGCTAACTGCAGGTACAAGAAATTTCTCTCTAGCCCCATTATTCCTGGAGTTATTGGCCGTGGCGCTGCCCACTTTTTTTTCGGCGTTTTTTTCTGGCTTCGGTCCAGCACACACGTAGCAGCCTTGGCTATTGTTGACGTACACACAGCATGGACGTATGCACTGGACATCCTCGGGGTGTCCTCACTCCGCGGTCCCTGGCATCCTCCCTGTTTATCCTGCAGCCTCGAGATCGGCATTTTCGGAAAGCCCAGGTTCAGGGCTTTCCAACAGTGTTAGACTTGTCAGTTTCCCGCCAATACTTTGGGAGATAGAGCCATTCCTAAATCTTGTTTTCACTCTGTTACAGCTTTGTGTACAAAAGTGCCATTAGACAGGCGTTTGAAGCGCATTCGGAGCAGCCCTGCTCCCTGGTGATTTCAAGGCGGAAAATGCCCCTGGCTGGCCAAAAAAACCAGATTTTCAGATGCAGGACTATGGCAGCTAACTGCAGGTACAAGAAATTTCTCTCTAGCCCCATTATTTCTGGAGTTATTGGCCGTGGCGCTGCCCACTTCTTTTTTCGGCGGTTTTTTTTGCTGGCTTTGGTCCAGCACACACGTAGCAGCCTTGGCTATTGTTGACGTACACACAGCATGGACGTATGCACTGGACATCCTCGGGGTGTCCTCACTCCGCGGTCCCTGGCATCCTCCCTGTTTATCCTGCAGCCTCAAGACCGGCATTTTCGGAAAGCCCAGGAGCAGGGCTTTCCAGCAGTGTCAGACTTGTCAGTTTCCCGCCAATACTTTGGGAGATAGAGCCGTTGCTAAATCTTGTTTTCACTCTGTTACAGCTTTGTGTACAAAAGTGCCATTAGACAGGCGTTTGAAGCGCATTCGGAGCAGCCCTGCTCCCTGGTGATTTCAAGGCGGAAAATGCCCCTGGCTGGCCAAGAAAACCAGATTTTCAGATGCAGGACTATGGCAGCTAACTGCAAGTACAAGAAATTTCTCTCTAGCCCCATTATTTCTTGAGTTATTGGCCGTGGCGCTGCCCACTTCTTTTTTCGGCGGTTTTTTTTCTGGCTTCGGTCCAGCACACACGTAGCAGCCTTGGCTATTGTTGACGTACACACAGCATGGACGTATGCACTGGACATCCTCGGGGTGTCCTCACTCCGCGGTCCCTGGCATCCTCCCTGTTTATCCTGCAGCCTCAAGACCGGCATTTTCGGAAAGCCCAGGAGCAGGGCTTTCCAACAGTGTCAGACTTGTCAGTTTCCCGCCAATACTTTGGGAGATAGAGCCGTTGCTAAATCTTGTTTTCACTCTGTTACAGCTATGTGTACAAAAGTGCCATTAGACAGGCGTTTGAAGCGCATTCGGAGCAGCCCCGCTCCCTGGTGATTTCAAGGCGGAAAATGCCCCTGGCTGGCCAAGAAAACCAGGTTTTTTTTCTGGCTTCGGTCCAGCACACACGTAGCAGCCTTGGCTATTGTTGACGTACACACAGCATGGACGTATGCACTGGACATCCTCGGGGTGTCCTCACTCCGCAGTCCCTGGCATCCTCCCTGTTTATCCTGCAGCCTCAAGACCGGCATTTTCGGAAAGCCCAGGAGCAGGGCTTTCCAACAGTGTCAGACTTGTCAGTTTCCCGCCAATACTTTGGGAGATAGAGCCGTTGCTAAATCTTGTTTTCACTCTGTTACAGCTATGTGTACAAAAGTGCCATTAGACAGGCGTTTGAAGCGCATTCGGAGCAGCCTCAAGACCGGCATTTTCGGAAAGCCCAGGAGCAGGGCTTTCCAACAGTGTCAGACTTGTCAGTTTCCCGCCAATACTTTGGGAGATAAAGCCGTTGCTAAATCTTGTTTTCACTCTGTTACAGCTATGTGTACAAAAGTGCCATTAGACAGGCGTTTGAAGCGCATTCGGAGCAGCCCCGCTCCCTGGTGATTTCAAGGCGGAAAATGCCCCTGGCTGGCCAAGAAAACCAGATTTTCAGATGCAGGACTATGGCAGCTAACTGCAGGTACAAGAAATTTCTCTCTAGCCCCATTATTCCTGGAGTTATTGGCCGTGGCGCTGCCCACTTTTTTTTCGGCGTTTTTTTCTGGCTTCGGTCCAGCACACACGTAGCAGCCTTGGCTATTGTTGACGTACACACAGCATGGACGTATGCACTGGACATCCTCGGGGTGTCCTCACTCCGCGGTCCCTGGCATCCTCCCTGTTTATCCTGCAGCCTCGAGATCGGCATTTTCGGAAAGCCCAGGTTCAGGGCTTTCCAACAGTGTCAGACTTGTCAGTTTCCCGCCAATACTTTGGGAGATAGAGCCATTCCTAAATCTTGTTTTCACTCTGTTACAGCTTTGTGTACAAAAGTGCCATTAGACAGGCGTTTGAAGCGCATTCGGAGCAGCCCTGCTCCCTGGTGATTTCAAGGCGGAAAATGCCCCTGGCTGGCCAAAAAAACCAGATTTTCAGATGCAGGACTATGGCAGCTAACTGCAGGTACAAGAAATTTCTCTCTAGCCCCATTATTTCTGGAGTTATTGGCCGTGGCGCTGCCCACTTCTTTTTTCGGCGGTTTTTTTTGCTGGCTTCGGTCCAGCACACACGTAGCAGCCTTGGCTATTGTTGACGTACACACAGCATGGACGTATGCACTGGACATCCTCGGGGTGTCCTCACTCCGCGGTCCCTGGCATCCTCCCTGTTTATCCTGCAGCCTCAAGACCGGCATTTTCGGAAAGCCCAGGAGCAGGGCTTTCCAACAGTGTCAGACTTGTCAGTTTCCCGCCAATACTTTGGGAGATAGAGCCGTTGCTAAATCTTGTTTTCACTCTGTTACAGCTTTGTGTACAAAAGTGCCATTAGACAGGCGTTTGAAGCGCATTCGGAGCAGCCCCGCTCCCTGGTGATTTCAAGGCGGAAAATGCCCCTGGCTGTCCAAGAAAACCAGATTTTCAGATGCAGGACTATGGCAGCTAACTGCAGGTACAAGAAATTTCTCTCTAGCCCCATTATTCCTGGAGTTATTGGCCGTGGCGCTGCCCACTTCTTTTTTCAAGGTTTTTTCTGGCTTCGGTCCAGCACACACGTAGCAGCCTTGGCTATTGTTGACGTACACACAGCATGGACGTATGCACTGGACATCCTCGGGGTGTCCTCACTCCGCGGTCCCTGGCATCCTCCCTGTTTATTCTGCAGCCTCGAGACCGGCATTTTCGGAAAGCCCAGGATCAGGGCTTTCCAACAGTGTCAGACTTGTCAGTTTCCCGCCAATACTTTGGGAGATAGAGCCGTTGCTAAATCTTGTTTTCACTCTGTTACAGCTTTGTGTACAAAAGTGCCATTAGACAGGCGTTTGAAGCGCATTCGGAGCAGCCCTGCTCCCTGGTGATTTCAAGGCGGAAAATGCCCCTGGCTGGCCAAGAAAACCAGATTTTCAGATGCAGGACTATGGCAGCTAACTGCAAGTACAAGAAATTTCTCTCTAGCCCCATTATTTCTTGAGTTATTGGCCGTGGCGCTGCCCACTTCTTTTTTCGGCGGTTTTTTTTCTGGCTTCGGTCCAGCACACACGTAGCAGCCTTGGCTATTGTTGACGTACACACAGCATGGACGTATGCACTGGACATCCTCGGGGTGTCCTCACTCCGCGGTCCCTGGCATCCTCCCTGTTTATCCTGCAGCCTCAAGACCGGCATTTTCGGAAAGCCCAGGTTCAGGGCTTTCCAACAGTGTCAGACTTGTCAGTTTCCCGCCAATACTTTGGGAGATAGAGCCATTCCTAAATCTTGTTTTCACTCTGTTACAGCTTTGTGTACAAAAGTGCCATTAGACAGGCGTTTGAAGCGCATTCGGAGCAGCCCTGCTCCCTGGTGATTTCAAGGCGGAAAATGCCCCTGGCTGGCCAAAAAAACCAGATTTTCAGATGCAGGACTATGGCAGCTAACTGCAGGTACAAGAAATTTCTCTCTAGCCCCATTATTTCTGGAGTTATTGGCCGTGGCGCTGCCCACTTCTTTTTTCGGCGGTTTTTTTTGCTGGCTTCGGTCCAGCACACACGTAGCAGCCTTGGCTATTGTTGACGTACACACAGCATGGACGTATGCACTGGACATCCTCGGGGTGTCCTCACTCCGCGGTCCCTGGCATCCTCCCTGTTTATCCTGCAGCCTCAAGAC
This sequence comes from Marthasterias glacialis, assembly GCA_911728455.2. Lineage (NCBI taxonomy): Eukaryota > Metazoa > Echinodermata > Asteroidea > Forcipulatida > Asteriidae > Marthasterias > Marthasterias glacialis. The sequence goes on along the minus strand of OU452237.1, from coordinate 4,165,675 downwards.
CGGCATTTTCGGAAAGCCCAGGAGCAGGGCTTTCCAACAGTGTCAGACTTGTCAGTTTCCCGCCAATACTTTGGGAGATAGAGCCGTTGCTAAATCTTGTTTTCACTCTGTTACAGCTTTGTGTACAAAAGTGCCATTAGACAGGCGTTTGAAGCGCATTCGGAGCAGCCCCGCTCCCTGGTGATTTCAAGGCGGAAAATGCCCCTGGCTGTCCAAGAAAACCAGATTTTCAGATGCAGGACTATGGCAGCTAACTGCAGGTACAAGAAATTTCTCTCTAGCCCCATTATTCCTGGAGTTATTGGCCGTGGCGCTGCCCACTTCTTTTTTCAAGGTTTTTTCTGGCTTCGGTCCAGCACACACGTAGCAGCCTTGGCTATTGTTGACGTACACACAGCATGGACGTATGCACTGGACATCCTCGGGGTGTCCTCACTCCGCGGTCCCTGGCATCCTCCCTGTTTATTCTGCAGCCTCGAGACCGGCATTTTCGGAAAGCCCAGGATCAGGGCTTTCCAACAGTGTCAGACTTGTCAGTTTCCCGCCAATACTTTGGGAGATAGAGCCGTTGCTAAATCTTGTTTTCACTCTGTTACAGCTTTGTGTACAAAAGTGCCATTAGACAGGCGTTTGAAGCGCATTCGGAGCAGCCCTGCTCCCTGGTGATTTCAAGGCGGAAAATGCCCCTGGCTGGCCAAGAAAACCAGATTTTCAGATGCAGGACTATGGCAGCTAACTGCAAGTACAAGAAATTTCTCTCTAGCCCCATTATTTCTTGAGTTATTGGCCGTGGCGCTGCCCACTTCTTTTTTCGGCGGTTTTTTTTCTGGCTTCGGTCCAGCACACACGTAGCAGCCTTGGCTATTGTTGACGTACACACAGCATGGACGTATGCACTGGACATCCTCGGGGTGTCCTCACTCCGCGGTCCCTGGCATCCTCCCTGTTTATCCTGCAGCCTCAAGACCGGCATTTTCGGAAAGCCCAGGAGCAGGGCTTTCCAACAGTGTCAGACTTGTCAGTTTCCCGCCAATACTTTGGGAGATAGAGCCGTTGCTAAATCTTGTTTTCACTCTGTTACAGCTATGTGTACAAAAGTGCCATTAGACAGGCGTTTGAAGCGCATTCGGAGCAGCCCCGCTCCCTGGTGATTTCAAGGCGGAAAATGCCCCTGGCTGGCCAAGAAAACCAGGTTTTTTTTCTGGCTTCGGTCCAGCACACACGTAGCAGCCTTGGCTATTGTTGACGTACACACAGCATGGACGTATGCACTGGACATCCTCGGGGTGTCCTCACTCCGCAGTCCCTGGCATCCTCCCTGTTTATCCTGCAGCCTCAAGACCGGCATTTTCGGAAAGCCCAGGAGCAGGGCTTTCCAACAGTGTCAGACTTGTCAGTTTCCCGCCAATACTTTGGGAGATAGAGCCGTTGCTAAATCTTGTTTTCACTCTGTTACAGCTATGTGTACAAAAGTGCCATTAGACAGGCGTTTGAAGCGCATTCGGAGCAGCCTCAAGACCGGCATTTTCGGAAAGCCCAGGAGCAGGGCTTTCCAACAGTGTCAGACTTGTCAGTTTCCCGCCAATACTTTGGGAGATAGAGCCGTTGCTAAATCTTGTTTTCACTCTGTTACAGCTATGTGTACAAAAGTGCCATTAGACAGGCGTTTGAAGCGCATTCGGAGCAGCCCCGCTCCCTGGTGATTTCAAGGCGGAAAATGCCCCTGGCTGGCCAAGAAAACCAGATTTTCAGATGCAGGACTATGGCAGCTAACTGCAGGTACAAGAAATTTCTCTCTAGCCCCATTATTCCTGGAGTTATTGGCCGTGGCGCTGCCCACTTTTTTTTCGGCGTTTTTTTCTGGCTTCGGTCCAGCACACACGTAGCAGCCTTGGCTATTGTTGACGTACACACAGCATGGACGTATGCACTGGACATCCTCGGGGTGTCCTCACTCCGCGGTCCCTGGCATCCTCCCTGTTTATCCTGCAGCCTCGAGATCGGCATTTTCGGAAAGCCCAGGTTCAGGGCTTTCCAACAGTGTCAGACTTGTCAGTTTCCCGCCAATACTTTGGGAGATAGAGCCATTCCTAAATCTTGTTTTCACTCTGTTACAGCTTTGTGTACAAAAGTGCCATTAGACAGGCGTTTGAAGCGCATTCGGAGCAGCCCTGCTCCCTGGTGATTTCAAGGCGGAAAATGCCCCTGGCTGGCCAAAAAACCAGATTTTCAGATGCAGGACTATGGCAGCTAACTGCAGGTACAAGAAATTTCTCTCTAGCCCCATTATTTCTGGAGTTATTGGCCGTGGCGCTGCCCACTTCTTTTTTCGGCGGTTTTTTTTGCTGGCTTCGGTCCAGCACACACGTAGCAGCCTTGGCTATTGTTGACGTACACACAGCATGGACGTATGCACTGGACATCCTCGGGGTGTCCTCACTCCGCGGTCCCTGGCATCCTCCCTGTTTATCCTGCAGCCTCAAGACCGGCATTTTCGGAAAGCCCAGGAGCAGGGCTTTCCAACAGTGTCAGACTTGTCAGTTTCCCGCCAATACTTTGGGAGATAGAGCCGTTGCTAAATCTTGTTTTCACTCTGTTACAGCTTTGTGTACAAAAGTGCCATTAGACAGGCGTTTGAAGCGCATTCGGAGCAGCCCCGCTCCCTGGTGATTTCAAGGCGGAAAATGCCCCTGGCTGTCCAAGAAAACCAGATTTTCAGATGCAGGACTATGGCAGCTAACTGCAGGTACAAGAAATTTCTCTCTAGCCCCATTATTCCTGGAGTTATTGGCCGTGGCGCTGCCCACTTCTTTTTTCAAGGTTTTTTCTGGCTTCGGTCCAGCACACACGTAGCAGCCTTGGCTATTGTTGACGTACACACAGCATGGACGTATGCACTGGACAAACCCGGGGTGTCCTCACTCCGCGGTCCCTGGCATCCTCCCTGTTTATTCTGCAGCCTCGAGACCGGCATTTTCGGAAAGCCCAGGATCAGGGCTTTCCAACAGTGTCAGACTTGTCAGTTTCCCGCCAATACTTTGGGAGATAGAGCCGTTGCTAAATCTTGTTTTCACTCTGTTACAGCTTTGTGTACAAAAGTGCCATTAGACAGGCGTTTGAAGCGCATTCGGAGCAGCCCTGCTCCCTGGTGATTTCAAGGCGGAAAATGCCCCTGGCTGGCCAAGAAAACCAGATTTTCAGATGCAGGACTATGGCAGCTAACTGCAAGTACAAGAAATTTCTCTCTAGCCCCATTATTTCTTGAGTTATTGGCCGTGGCGCTGCCCACTTCTTTTTTCGGCGGTTTTTTTTCTGGCTTCGGTCCAGCACACACGTAGCAGCCTTGGCTATTGTTGACGTACACACAGCATGGACGTATGCACTGGACATCCTCGGGGTGTCCTCACTCCGCGGTCCCTGGCATCCTCCCTGTTTATCCTGCAGCCTCAAGACCGGCATTTTCGGAAAGCCCAGGAGCAGGGCTTTCCAACAGTGTCAGACTTGTCAGTTTCCCGCCAATACTTTGGGAGATAGAGCCGTTGCTAAATCTTGTTTTCACTCTGTTACAGCTATGTGTACAAAAGTGCCATTAGACAGGCGTTTGAAGCGCATTCGGAGCAGCCCCGCTCCCTGGTGATTTCAAGGCGGAAAATGCCCCTGGCTGGCCAAGAAAACCAGGTTTTTTTTCTGGCTTCGGTCCAGCACACACGTAGCAGCCTTGGCTATTGTTGACGTACACACAGCATGGACGTATGCACTGGACATCCTCGGGGTGTCCTCACTCCGCAGTCCCTGGCATCCTCCCTGTTTATCCTGCAGCCTCAAGACCGGCATTTTCGGAAAGCCCAGGAGCAGGGCTTTCCAACAGTGTCAGACTTGTCAGTTTCCCGCCAATACTTTGGGAGATAGAGCCGTTGCTAAATCTTGTTTTCACTCTGTTACAGCTATGTATACAAAAGTGCCATTAGACAGGCGTTTGAAGCGCATTCGGAGCAGCCTCAAGACCGGCATTTTCGGAAAGCCCAGGAGCAGGGCTTTCCAACAGTGTCAGACTTGTCAGTTTCCCGCCAATACTTTGGGAGATAGAGCCGTTGCTAAATCTTGTTTTCACTCTGTTACAGCTATGTGTACAAAAGTGCCATTAGACAGGCGTTTGAAGCGCATTCGGAGCAGCCCCGCTCCCTGGTGATTTCAAGGCGGAAAATGCCCCTGGCTGGCCAAGAAAACCAGATTTTCAGATGCAGGACTATGGCAGCTAACTGCAGGTACAAGAAATTTCTCTCTAGCCCCATTATTTCTGGAGTTATTGGCCGTGGCCCTGCCCATTTATTTTTTCGGCGTTTTTTTCTGGCTTCGGTCCAGCACACACGTAGCAGCCTTGGCTATTGTTGACGTACACACAGCATGGACGTATGCACTGGACATCCTCGGAGTGTCCTCACTCTGCGGTCCCTGGCATCCTCCCTGTTTATCCTGCAGCCTCGAGACCGGCATTTTCGGAAAGCCCAGGATCAGGGCTTTCCAACAGTGTCAGACTTGTCAGTTTCCCGCCAATACTTTGGGAGATAGAGCCGTTGCTAAATCTTGTTTTCACTCTGTTACAGCTTTGTGTACAAAAGTGCCATTAGACAGGCGTTTGAAGCGCATTCGGAGCAGCCCTGCTCCCTGGTGATTTCAAGGCGGAAAATGCCCCTGGCTGGCCAAGAAAACCAGATTTTCAGATGCAGGACTATGGCAGCTAACTGCAGGTACAAGAAATTTCTCTCTAGCCCCATTATTTCTGGAGTTATTGGCCGTGGCGCTGCCCACTTCTTTTTTCGGCGTTTTTTTCTGGCTTCGGTCCAGCACACACGTAGCAGCCTTGGCTATTGTTGACGTACACACAGCATGGACGTATGCACTGGACATCCTCGGGGTGTCCTCACTCTGCGGTCCCTGGCATCCTCCCTGTTTATCCTGCAGCCTCGAGACCGGCATTTTCGGAAAGCCCAGGATCAGGGCTTTCCAACAGTGTCAGACTTGTCAGTTTCCCGCCAATACTTTGGGAGATAGAGCCGTTGCTAAATCTTGTTTTCACTCTGTTACAGCTTTGTGTACAAAAGTGCCATTAGACAGGCGTTTGAAGCGCATTCGGAGCAGCCCTGCTCCCTGGTGATTTCAAGGCGGAAAATGCCCCTGGCTGGCCAAGAAAACCAGATTTTCAGATGCAGGACTATGGCAGCTAACTGCAGGTACAAGAAATTTCTCTCTAGCCCCATTATTTCTGGAGTTATTGGCCGTGGCGCTGCCCACTTCTTTTTTCGGCGTTTTTTTCTGGCTTCGGTCCAGCACACACGTAGCAGCCTTGGCTATTGTTGACGTACACACAGCATGGACGTATGCACTGGACATCCTCGGGGTGTCCTCACTCCGCGGTCCCTGGCATCCTCCCTGTTTATCCTGCAGCCTCGAGACCAGCATTTTCGGAAAGCCCAGGATCAGGGCTTTCCAACAGTGTCAGACTTGTCAGTTTCCCGCCAATACTTTGGGAGATAGAGCCGTTGCTAAATCTTGTTTTCACTCTGTTACAGCTATGTGTACAAAAGTGCCATTAGACAGGCGTTTGAAGCGCATTCGGAGCAGCCCCGCTCCCTGGTGATTTCAAGGCGGAAAATGCCCCTGGCTGGCCAAGAAAACCAGATTTTCAGATGCAGGACTATGGCAGCTAACTGCAGGTACAAGAAATTTCTCTCTAGCCCCATTATTCCTGGAGTTATTGGCCGTGGCGCTGCCCACTTCTTTTTTCAAGGTTTTTTCTGGCTTCGGTCCAGCACACACGTAGCAGCCTTGGCTATTGTTGACGTACACACAGCATGGACGTATGCACTGGACATCCTCGGGGTGTCCTCACTCCGCGGTCCCTGGCATCCTCCCTGTTTATTCTGCAGCCTCGAGACCGGCATTTTCGGAAAGCCCAGGATCAGGGCTTTCCAACAGTGTCAGACTTGTCAGTTTCCCGCCAATACTTTGGGAGATAGAGCCGTTGCTAAATCTTGTTTTCACTCTGTTACAGCTTTGTGTACAAAAGTGCCATTAGACAGGCGTTTGAAGCGCATTCGGAGCAGCCCTGCTCCCTGGTGATTTCAAGGCGGAAAATGCCCCTGGCTGGCCAAGAAAACCAGATTTTCAGATGCAGGACTATGGCAGCTAACTGCAAGTACAAGAAATTTCTCTCTAGCCCCATTATTTCTTGAGTTATTGGCCGTGGCGCTGCCCACTTCTTTTTTCGGCGGTTTTTTTTCTGGCTTCGGTCCAGCACACACGTAGCAGCCTTGGCTATTGTTGACGTACACACAGCATGGACGTATGCACTGGACATCCTCGGGGTGTCCTCACTCCGCGGTCCCTGGCATCCTCCCTGTTTATCCTGCAGCCTCAAGACCGGCATTTTCGGAAAGCCCAGGAGCAGGGCTTTCCAACAGTGTCAGACTTGTCAGTTTCCCGCCAATACTTTGGGAGATAGAGCCGTTGCTAAATCTTGTTTTCACTCTGTTACAGCTATGTGTACAAAAGTGCCATTAGACAGGCGTTTGAACCGCATTCGGAGCAGCCCCGCTCCCTGGTGATTTCAAGGCGGAAAATGCCCCTGGCTGGCCAAGAAAACCAGGTTTTTTTTCTGGCTTCGGTCCAGCACACACGTAGCAGCCTTGGCTATTGTTGACGTACACACAGCATGGACGTATGCACTGGACATCCTCGGGGTGTCCTCACTCCGCAGTCCCTGGCATCCTCCCTGTTTATCCTGCAGCCTCAAGACCGGCATTTTCGGAAAGCCCAGGAGCAGGGCTTTCCAACAGTGTCAGACTTGTCAGTTTCCCGCCAATACTTTGGGAGATAGAGCCGTTGCTAAATCTTGTTTTCACTCTGTTACAGCTATGTGTACAAAAGTGCCATTAGACAGGCGTTTGAAGCGCATTCGGAGCAGCCTCAAGACCGGCATTTTCGGAAAGCCCAGGAGCAGGGCTTTCCAACAGTGTCAGACTTGTCAGTTTCCCGCCAATACTTTGGGAGATAGAGCCGTTGCTAAATCTTGTTTTCACTCTGTTACAGCTATGTGTACAAAAGTGCCATTAGACAGGCGTTTGAAGCGCATTCGGAGCAGCCCCGCTCCCTGGTGATTTCAAGGCGGAAAATGCCCCTGGCTGGCCAAGAAAACCAGATTTTCAGATGCAGGACTATGGCAGCTAACTGCAAGTACAAGAAATTTCTCTCTAGCCCCATTATTTCTTGAGTTATTGGCCGTGGCGCTGCCCACTTCTTTTTTCGGCGGTTTTTTTTCTGGCTTCGGTCCAGCACACACGTAGCAGCCTTGGCTATTGTTGACGTACACACAGCATGGACGTATGCACTGGACATCCTCGGGGTGTCCTCACTCCGCGGTCCCTGGCATCCTCCCTGTTTATCCTGCAGCCTCAAGACCGGCATTTTCGGAAAGCCCAGGAGCAGGGCTTTCCAACAGTGTCAGACTTGTCAGTTTCCCGCCAATACTTTGGGAGATAGAGCCGTTGCTAAATCTTGTTTTCACTCTGTTACAGCTATGTGTACAAAAGTGCCATTAGACAGGCGTTTGAAGCGCATTCGGAGCAGCCCCGCTCCCTGGTGATTTCAAGGCGGAAAATGCCCCTGGCTGGCCAAGAAAACCAGGTTTTTTTTCTGGCTTCGGTCCAGCACACACGTAGCAGCCTTGGCTATTGTTGACGTACACACAGCATGGACGTATGCACTGGACATCCTCGGGGTGTCCTCACTCCGCAGTCCCTGGCATCCTCCCTGTTTATCCTGCAGCCTCAAGACCGGCATTTTCGGAAAGCCCAGGAGCAGGGCTTTCCAACAGTGTCAGACTTGTCAGTTTCCCGCCAATACTTTGGGAGATAGAGCCGTTGCTAAATCTTGTTTTCACTCTGTTACAGCTATGTGTACAAAAGTGCCATTAGACAGGCGTTTGAAGCGCATTCGGAGCAGCCTCAAGACCGGCATTTTCGGAAAGCCCAGGAGCAGGGCTTTCCAACAGTGTCAGACTTGTCAGTTTCCCGCCAATACTTTGGGAGATAGAGCCGTTGCTAAATCTTGTTTTCACTCTGTTACAGCTATGTGTACAAAAGTGCCATTAGACAGGCGTTTGAAGCGCATTCGGAGCAGCCCCGCTCCCTGGTGATTTCAAGGCGGAAAATGCCCCTGGCTGGCCAAGAAAACCAGATTTTCAGATGCAGGACTATGGCAGCTAACTGCAGGTACAAGAAATTTCTCTCTAGCCCCATTATTTCTGGAGTTATTGGCCGTGGCCCTGCCCATTTATTTTTTCGGCGTTTTTTTCTGGCTTCGGTCCAGCACACACGTAGCAGCCTTGGCTATTGTTGACGTACACACAGCATGGACGTATGCACTGGACATCCTCGGGGTGTCCTCACTCTGCGGTCCCTGGCATCCTCCCTGTTTATCCTGCAGCCTCGAGACCGGCATTTTCGGAAAGCCCAGGATCAGGGCTTTCCAACAGTATCAGACTTGTCAGTTTCCCGCCAATACTTTGGGAGATAGAGCCGTTGCTAAATCTTGTTTTCACTCTGTTACAGCTTTGTGTACAAAAGTGCCATTAGACAGGCGTTTGAAGCGCATTCGGAGCAGCCCTGCTCCCTGGTGATTTCAAGGCGGAAAATGCCCCTGGCTGGCCAAGAAAACCAGATTTTCAGATGCAGGACTATGGCAGCTAACTGCAGGTACAAGAAATTTCTCTCTAGCCCCATTATTTCTGGAGTTATTGGCCGTGGCGCTGCCCACTTCTTTTTTCAAGGTTTTTTCTGGCTTCGGTCCAGCACACACGTAGCAGCCTTGGCTATTGTTGACGTACACACAGCATGGACGTATGCACTGGACATCCTCGGGGTGTCCTCACTCCGCGGTCCCTGGCATCCTCCCTGTTTATTCTGCAGCCTCGAGACCGGCATTTTCGGAAAGCCCAGGATCAGGGCTTTCCAACAGTGTCAGACTTGTCAGTTTCCCGCCAATACTTTGGGAGATAGAGCCGTTGCTAAATCTTGTTTTCACTCTGTTACAGCTTTGTGTACAAAAGTGCCATTAGACAGGCGTTTGAAGCGCATTCGGAGCAGCCCTGCTCCCTGGTGATTTCAAGGCGGAAAATGCCCCTGGCTGGCCAAGAAAACCAGATTTTCAGATGCAGGACTATGGCAGCTAACTGCAAGTACAAGAAATTTCTCTCTAGCCCCATTATTTCTTGAGTTATTGGCCGTGGCGCTGCCCACTTCTTTTTTCGGCGGTTTTTTTTCTGGCTTCGGTCCAGCACACACGTAGCAGCCTTGGCTATTGTTGACGTACACACAGCATGGACGTATGCACTGGACATCCTCGGGGTGTCCTCACTCCGCGGTCCCTGGCATCCTCCCTGTTTATCCTGCAGCCTCAAGACCGGCATTTTCGGAAAGCCCAGGATCAGGGCTTTCCAACAGTGTCAGACTTGTCAGTTTCCCGCCAATACTTTGGGAGATAGAGCCGTTGCTAAATCTTGTTTTCACTCTGTTACAGCTATGTGTACAAAAGTGCCATTAGACAGGCGTTTGAAGCGCATTCGGAGCAGCCCCGCTCCCTGGTGATTTCAAGGCGGAAAATGCCCCTGGCTGGCCAAGAAAACCAGATTTTCAGATGCAGGACTATGGCAGCTAACTGCAGGTACAAGAAATTTCTCTCTAGCCCCATTATTCCTGGAGTTATTGGCCGTGGCCCTGCCCACTTATTTTTTCGGCGTTTTTTTCTGGCTTCGGTCCAGCACACACGTAGCAGCCTTGGCTATTGTTGACGTACACACAGCATGGACGTATGCACTGGACATCCTCGGGGTGTCCTCACTCCGCGGTCCCTGGCATCCTCCCTGTTTATTCTGCAGCCTCGAGATCAGCATTTTCGGAAAGCCCAGGATCAGGGCTTTCCAACAGTGTCAGACTTGTCAGTTTCCCGCCAATACTTTGGGAGATAGAGCCGTTCCTAAATCTTGTTTTCACTCTGTTACAGCTTTGTGTACAAAAGTGCCATTAGACAGGCGTTTGAAGCGCATTCGGAGCAGCCCTGCTCCCTGGTGATTTCAAGGCGGAAAATGCCCCTGGCTGGCCAAGAAAACCAGATTTTCAGATGCAGGACTATGGCAGCTAACTGCAGGTACAAGAAATTTCTCTCTAGCCCCATTATTTCTGGAGTTATTGGCCGTGGCGCTGCCCACTTCTTTTTTCGGCGTTTTTTTCTGGCTTCGGTCCAGCACACACGTAGCAGCCTTGGCTATTGTTGACGTACACACAGCATGGACGTATGCACTGGACATCCTCGGGGTGTCCTCACTCCGCGGTCCCTGGCATCCTCCCTGTTTATTCTGCAGCCTCAAGACCGGCATTTTCGGAAAGCCCAGGAGCAGGGCTTTCCAACAGTGTCAGACTTGTCAGTTTCCCGCCAATACGTTGGGAGATAGAGCCGTTGCTAAATCTTGTTTTCACTCTATTACAACTATGTGTACAAAAGTGCCATTAGACAGGCGTTTGAAGCGCATTCGGAGCAGCCCCGCTCCCTGGTGATTTCAAGGCGGAAATTGCCCCTGGCTGGCCAAGAAAACCAGATTTTCAGATGCAGGACTATGGCAGCTAACTGCAGGTACAAGAAATTTCTCTCTAGCCCCATTATTCCTGGAGTTATTGGCCGTGGCGCTGCCCACTTATTTTTTCGGCGTTTTTTTCTGGCTTCGGTCCAGCACACACGTAGCAGCCTTGGCTATTGTTGACGTACACACAGCATGGACGTATGCACTGGACATCCTCGGGGTGTCCTCACTCCGCGGTCCCTGGCATCCTCCCTGTTTATTCTGCAGCCTCGAGACCGGAATTTTCGGAAAGCCCAGGATCAGGGCTTTCCAACAGTGTCAGACTTGTCAGTTTCCCGCCAATACTTTGGGAGATAAAGCCGTTGCTAAATCTTGTTTTCACACTGTTACAGCTTTGTGTACAAAAGTGCCATTAGACAGGCGTTTGAAGCGCATTCGGAGCAGCCCCGCTCCCTGGTGATTTCAAGGCGGAAAATGCCCCTGGCTGGCCAAGAAAACCAGATTTTCAGATGCAGGACTATGGCAGCTAACTGCAGGTACAAGAAATTTCTCTCTAGCCCCATTATTTCTGGAGTTATTGGCCGTGGCGCTGCCCACTTCTTTTTTCGACGGTTTTTTTTTTCTGGCTTCGGTCCAGCACACACGTAGCAGCCTTGGCTATTGTTGACGTACACACAGCATGGACGTATGCACTGGACATCCTCGGGGTGTCCTCACTCCGCAGTCCCTGGCATCCTCCCTGTTTATCCTGCAGCCTCAAGACCGGCATTTTCGGAAAGCCCAGGAGCAGGGCTTTCCAACAGTGTCAGACTTGTCAGTTTCCCGCCAATACTTTGGGAGATAGAGCCGTTGCTAAATCTTGTTTTCACTCTGTTACAGCTTTGTGTACAAAAGTGCCATTAGACAGGCGTTTGAAGCGCATTCGGAGCAGCCCCGCTCCCTGGTGATTTCAAGGCGGAAAATGCCCCTGGCTGGCCAAGAAAACCAGATTTTCAGATGCAGGACTATGGCAGCTAACTGCAGGTACAAGAAATTTCTCTCTAGCCCCATTATTTCTGGAGTTATTGGCCGTGGCGCTGCCCACTTCTTTTTTCGACGGTTTTTTTTTCTGGCTTCGGTCCAGCACACACGTAGCAGCCTTGGTTATTGTTGACGTACACACAGCATGGACGTATGCACTGGACATCCTCGGGGTGTCCTCACTTCGCGGTCCCTGGCATCCTCCCTGTTTATTCTGCAGCCTCAAGACCGGCATTTTCGGAAAGCCCAGGATCAGGGCTTTCCAACAGTGTCAGACTTGTCAGTTTCCCGCCAATACTTTGGGAGATAAAGCCGTTGCTAAATCTTGTTTTCACACTGTTACAGCTTTGTGTACAAAAGTGCCATTAGACAGGCGTTTGAAGCGCATTCGGAGCAGCCCTGCTCCCTGGTGATTTCAAGGCGGAAAATGCCCCTGGCTGGCCAAGAAAACCAGATTTTCAGATGCAGGACTATGGCAGCTAACTGCAGGTACAAGAAATTTCTCTCTAGCCCCATTATTTCTGGAGTTATTGGCCGTGGCGCTGCCCACTTCTTTTTTCGGCGTTTTTTTCTGGCTTCGGTCCAGCACACACGTAGCAGCCTTGGCTATTGTTGACGTACACACAGCATGGACGTATGCACTGGACATCCTCGGGGTGTCCTCACTCCGCGGTCCCTGGCATCCTCCCTGTTTATTCTGCAGCCTCAAGACCGGCATTTTCGGAAAGCCCAGGAGCAGGGCTTTCCAACAGTGTCAGACTTGTCAGTTTCCCGCCAATACGTTGGGAGATAGAGCCGTTGCTAAATCTTGTTTTCACTCTATTACAACTATGTGTACAAAAGTGCCATTAGACAGGCGTTTGAAGCGCATTCGGAGCAGCCCCGCTCCCTGGTGATTTCAAGGCGGAAATTGCCCCTGGCTGGCCAAGAAAACCAGATTTTCAGATGCAGGACTATGGCAGCTAACTGCAGGTACAAGAAATTTCTCTCTAGCCCCATTATTCCTGGAGTTATTGGCCGTGGCGCTGCCCACTTATTTTTTCGGCGTTTTTTTCTGGCTTCGGTCCAGCACACACGTAGCAGCCTTGGCTATTGTTGACGTACACACAGCATGGACGTATGCACTGGACATCCTCGGGGTGTCCTCACTCCGCGGTCCCTGGCATCCTCCCTGTTTATTCTGCAGCCTCGAGACCGGAATTTTCGGAAAGCCCAGGATCAGGGCTTTCCAACAGTGTCAGACTTGTCAGTTTCCCGCCAATACTTTGGGAGATAAAGCCGTTGCTAAATCTTGTTTTCACACTGTTACAGCTTTGTGTACAAAAGTGCCATTAGACAGGCGTTTGAAGCGCATTCGGAGCAGCCCCGCTCCCTGGTGATTTCAAGGCGGAAAATGCCCCTGGCTGGCCAAGAAAACCAGATTTTCAGATGCAGGACTATGGCAGCTAACTGCAGGTACAAGAAATTTCTCTCTAGCCCCATTATTTCTGGAGTTATTGGCCGTGGCGCTGCCCACTTCTTTTTTCGACGGTTTTTTTTTTCTGGCTTCGGTCCAGCACACACGTAGCAGCCTTGGCTATTGTTGACGTACACACAGCATGGACGTATGCACTGGACATCCTCGGGGTGTCCTCACTCCGCAGTCCCTGGCATCCTCCCTGTTTATCCTGCAGCCTCAAGACCGGCATTTTCGGAAAGCCCAGGAGCAGGGCTTTCCAACAGTGTCAGACTTGTCAGTTTCCCGCCAATACTTTGGGAGATAGAGCCGTTGCTAAATCTTGTTTTCACTCTGTTACAGCTTTGTGTACAAAAGTGCCATTAGACAGGCGTTTGAAGCGCATTCGGAGCAGCCCCGCTCCCTGGTGATTTCAAGGCGGAAAATGCCCCTGGCTGGCCAAGAAAACCAGATTTTCAGATGCAGGACTATGGCAGCTAACTGCAGGTACAAGAAATTTCTCTCTAGCCCCATTATTTCTGGAGTTATTGGCCGTGGCGCTGCCCACTTCTTTTTTCGACGGTTTTTTTTTCTGGCTTCGGTCCAGCACACACGTAGCAGCCTTGGTTATTGTTGACGTACACACAGCATGGACGTATGCACTGGACATCCTCGGGGTGTCCTCACTTCGCGGTCCCTGGCATCCTCCCTGTTTATTCTGCAGCCTCAAGACCGGCATTTTCGGAAAGCCCAGGATCAGGGCTTTCCAACAGTGTCAGACTTGTCAGTTTCCCGCCAATACTTTGGGAGATAAAGCCGTTGCTAAATCTTGTTTTCACACTGTTACAGCTTTGTGTACAAAAGTGCCATTAGACAGGCGTTTGAAGCGCATTCGGAGCAGCCCCGCTCCCTGGTGATTTCAAGGCGGAAAATGCCCCTGGCTGGCCAAGAAAACCAGATTTTCAGATGCAGGACTATGGCAGCTAACTGCAGGTACAAGAAATTTCTCTCTAGCCCCATTATTTCTGGAGTTATTGGCCGTGGCGCTGCCCACTTCTTTTTTCGACGGTTTTTTTTTTCTGGCTTCGGTCCAGCACACACGTAGCAGCCTTGGCTATTGTTGACGTACACACAGCATGGACGTATGCACTGGACATCCTCGGGGTGTCCTCACTCCGCAGTCCCTGGCATCCTCCCTGTTTATCCTGCAGCCTCAAGACCGGCATTTTCGGAAAGCCCAGGAGCAGGGCTTTCCAACAGTGTCAGACTTGTCAGTTTCCCGCCAATACTTTGGGAGATAGAGCCGTTGCTAAATCTTGTTTTCACTCTGTTACAGCTTTGTGTACAAAAGTGCCATTAGACAGGCGTTTGAAGCGCATTCGGAGCAGCCCCGCTCCCTGGTGATTTCAAGGCGGAAAATGCCCCTGGCTGGCCAAGAAAACCAGATTTTCAGATGCAGGACTATGGCAGCTAACTGCAGGTACAAGAAATTTCTCTCTAGCCCCATTATTTCTGGAGTTATTGGCCGTGGCGCTGCCCACTTCTTTTTTCGACGGTTTTTTTTCTGGCTTCGGTCCAGCACACACGTAGCAGCCTTGGTTATTGTTGACGTACACACAGCATGGACATATGCACTGGACATCCTCGGGGTGTCCTCACTTCGCGGTCCCTGGCATCCTCCCTGTTTATTCTGCAGCCTCAAGACCGGCATTTTCGGAAAGCCCAGGATCAGGGCTTTCCAACAGTGTCAGACTTGTCAGTTTCACGCCAATACTTTGGGAGATAAAGCCGTTGCTAAATCTTGTTTTCACACTGTTACAGCTTTGTGTACAAAAGTGCCATTAGACAGGCGTTTGAAGCGCATTCGGAGCAGCCCTGCTCCCTGGTGATTTCAAGGCGGAAAATGCCCCTGGCTGGCCAAGAAAACCAGATTTTCAGATGCAGGACTATGGCAGCTAACTGCAGGTACAAGAAATTTCTCTCTAGCCCCATTATTTCTGGAGTTATTGGCCGTGGCGCTGCCCACTTCTTTTTTCGACGGTTTTTTTTTTCTGGCTTCGGTCCAGCACACACGTAGCAGCCTTGGCTATTGTTGACGTACACACAGCATGGACGTATGCACTGGACATCCTCGGGGTGTCCTCACTCCGCAGTCCCTGGCATCCTCCCTGTTTATCCTGCAGCCTCAAGACCGGCATTTTCGGAAAGCCCAGGAGCAGGGCTTTCCAACAGTGTCAGACTTGTCAGTTTCCCGCCAATACTTTGGGAGATAGAGCCGTTCCTAAATCTTGTTTTCACTCTGTTACAGCTTTGTGTACAAAAGTGCCATTAGACAGGCGTTTGAAGCGCATTCGGAGCAGCCCCGCTCCCTGGTGATTTCAAGGCGGAAAATGCCCCTGGCTGGCCAAGAAAACCAGATTTTCAGATGCAGGACTATGGCAGCTAACTGCAGGTACAAGAAATTTCTCTCTAGCCCCATTATTTCTGGAGTTATTGGCCGTGGCGCTGCCCACTTCTTTTTTCGGCGTTTTTTTCTGGCTTCGGTCCAGCACACACGTAGCAGCCTTGGCTATTGTTGACGTACACACAGCATGGACGTATGCACTGGACATCCTCGGGGTGTCCTCACTTCGCGGTCCCTGGCATCCTCCCTGTTTATTCTGCAGCCTCGAAACCAGCATTTTCGGAAAGCCCAGGATCACGGCTTTCCAACAGTGTCAGACTTGTCATTTTCGTGCCAATACTTTGGGAGATAGAGCCGTTGCTAAATCTTGTTTTCACTCTGTTACAGCTTTGTGTACAAAAGTGCCATTAGACAGGCGTTTGAAGCGCATTCGGAGCAGCCCTGCTCCCTGGTGATTTCAAGGCGGAAAATGCCCCTGGCTGGCCAAGAAAACCAGATTTTCAGATGCAGGACTATGGCAGCTAACTGCAGGTACAAGAAATTTCTCTCTAGCCCCATTATTTCTGGAGTTATTGGCCGTGGCGCTGCCCACTTCTTTTTTCGACGGTTTTTTTTCTGGCTTCGGTCCAGCACACACGTAGCAGCCTTGGTTATTGTTGACGTACACACAGCATGGACATATGCACTGGACATCCTCGGGGTGTCCTCACTTCGCGGTCCCTGGCATCCTCCCTGTTTATTCTGCAGCCTCAAGACCGGCATTTTCGGAAAGCCCAGGATCAGGGCTTTCCAACAGTGTCAGACTTGTCAGTTTCACGCCAATACTTTGGGAGATAAAGCCGTTGCTAAATCTTGTTTTCACTCTGTTACAGCTTTGTGTACAAAAGTGCCATTAGACAGGCGTTTGAAGCGCATTCGGAGCAGCCCCGCTCCCTGGTGATTTCAAGGCGGAAAATGCCCCTGGCTGGCCAAGAAAACCAGATTTTCAGATGCAGGACTATGGCAGCTAACTGCAGGTACAAGAAATTTCTCTCTAGCCCCATTATTTCTGGAGTTATTGGCCGTGGCGCTGCCCACTTCTTTTTTCGGCGTTTTTTTCTGGCTTCGGTCCAGCACACACGTAGCAGCCTTGGCTATTGTTGACGTACACACAGCATGGACGTATGCACTGGACATCCTCGGGGTGTCCTCACTTCGCGGTCCCTGGCATCCTCCCTGTTTATTCTGCAGCCTCGAAACCAGCATTTTCGGAAAGCCCAGGATCACGGCTTTCCAACAGTGTCAGACTTGTCATTTTCGTGCCAATACTTTGGGAGATAGAGCCGTTGCTAAATCTTGTTTTCACTCTGTTACAGCTTTGTGTACAAAAGTGCCATTAGACAGGCGTTTGAAGCGCATTCGGAGCAGCCCTGCTCCCTGGTGATTTCAAGGCGGAAAATGCCCCTGGCTGGCCAAGAAAACCAGATTTTCAGATGCAGGACTATAGCAGCTAACTGCAGGTACAAGAAATTTCTCTCTAGCCCCATTATTTCTGGAGTTATTGGCCGTGGCGCTGCCTACTTCTTTTTTCGGCGTTTTTTTCTGGCTTCGGTCCAGCACACACGTAGCAGCCTTGGCTATTGTTGACGTACACACAGCATGGACGTATGCACTGGACATCCTCGGGGTGTCCTCACTTCGCGGTCCCTGGCATCCTCCCTGTTTATTCTGCAGCCTCAAGACCGGCATTTTCGGAAAGCCCAGGATCAGCGCTTTCCAACAGTGTCAGACTTGTCAGTTTCCCGCCAATACGTTGGGAGATAAAGCCGTTGCTAAATCTTGTTTTCACACTGTTACAGCTTTGTGTACAAAAGTGCCATTAGACAGGCGTTTGAAGCCCATTCGGAGCAGCCCCGCTCCCTGGTGATTTCAAGGCGGAAAATGCCCCTGGCTGGCCAAGAAAACCAGATTTTCAGATGCAGGACTATGGCAGCTAACTGCAGGTACAAGAAATTTCTCTCTAGCCCCATTATTTCTGGAGTTATTGGCCGTGGCGCTGCCCACTTCTTTTTTCGGCGGTTTTTTTTCTGGCTTCGGTCCAGCACACACGTAGCAGCCTTGGCTATTGTTGACGTACACACAGCATGGACGTATGCACTGGACATCCTCGGGGTGTCCTCACTCCGCGGTCCCTGGCATCCTCCCTGTTTATCCTGCAGTCTCGAGACCGGCATTTTCGGAAAGCCCAGGAGCAGGGCTTTCCAACAGTGTCAGACTTGTCAGTGTTCCGCCAATACTTTGGGAGATAGAGCCGTTGCTAAATCTTGTTTTCACTCTGTTACAGCTTTGTGTACAAAAGTGCCATTAGACAGGCGTTTGAAGCGCATTCGGAGCAGCCCCGCTCCCTGGTGATTTCAAGGCGGAAAATGCCCCTGGCTGTCCAAGAAAACCAGATTTTCAGATGCAGGACTATGGCAGCTAACTGCAGGTACAAGAAATTTCTCTCTAGCCCCATTATTTCTGGAGTTATTGGCCGTGGCGCTGCCCACTTCTTTTTTCGGCGTTTTTTTTCTGGCTTCGGTCCAGCACACACGTAGCAGCCTTGGCTATTGTTGACGTACACACAGCATGGACGTGTGCACTGGACATCCTCGGGGTGTCCTCACTCCACGGTCCCTGGCATCCTCCCTGTTTATCCTGCAGCCTCAAGACAGGCATTTTCGGAAAGCCCAGGAGCAGGGCTTTCCAACAGTGTCAGACTTGTCAGTTTCCCGCCAATACTTTGGGAGATAAAGCCGTTGCTAAATCTTGTTTTCACTCTGTTACAGCTTTGTGTACAAAAGTGCCATTAGACAGGCGTTTGAAGCGCATTCGGAGCAGCCCCGCTCCCTGGTGATTTCAAGGCGGAAAATGCCCCTGGCTGGCCAAGAAAACCAGATTTTCAGATGCAGGACTATGGCAGCTAACTGCAGGTACAAGAAATTTCTCTCTAGCCCCATTATTTCTGGAGTTATTGGCCGTGGCGCTGCCCACTTCTTTTTTAGGCGTTTTTTTTCTGGCTTCGGTCCAGCACACACGTAGCAGCCTTGGCTATTGTTGACGTACACACAGCATGCGCGTATGCATTGGACATCCTCGGGGTGTCCTCACTCCGCGGTCCCTGGCATCCTCCCTGTTTATCCTGCAGCCTCAAGACAGGCATTTTCGGAAAGCCCAGGAGCAGGGCTTTCCAACAGTGTCAGACTTGTCAGTTTCCCGCCAATACTTTGAGAGATAGAGCCGTTGCTAAATCTTGTTTTCACTCTGTTACAGCTTTGTGTACAAAAGTGCCATTAGACAGGCCTTTGAAGCGCATTCGGAACAGCCCCGCTCCCTGGTGATTTCAAGGCGGAAAATGCCCCTGGCTGGCCAAGAAAACCAGATTTTCAGATGCAGGACAATGGCAGCTAACTGCAGGTACAAGAAATTTCTCTCTAGCCCCATTATTTCTGGAGTTATTGGCCGTGGCGCTGCCCACTTCTTTTTTCGGCGGTTTTTTTTTCTGGCTTCGGTCCAGCACACACGTAGCAGCCTTGGCTATTGTTGACGTACACACAGCATGGACGTATGCACTGGACATCCTCGGGGTGTCCTCACTCCACGGTCCCTGGCATCCTCCCTGTTTATCCTGCAGCCTCAAGACCGGCATTTTCGGAAAGCCCAGGAGCAGGGCTTTCCAACAGTGTCAGACTTGTCAGTTTCCCGCCAATACTTTGGGAGATAGAGCCGTTGCTAAATCTTGTTTTCACTCTGTTACAGCTTTGTGTACAAAAGTGCCATTAGACAGGCGTTTGAAGCGCATTCGGAGCAGCCCACTCCCTGGTGATTTCAAGGCGGAAAATGCCCCTGGCTGGCCAAGAAAACCAGATTTTCAGATGCAGGACTATGGCAGCTAACTGCAGGTACAAGAAATTTCTCTCTAGCCCCATTATTTCTGGAGTTATTGGCCGTGGCGCTGCCCACTTCTTTTTTAGGCGTTTTTTTTCTGGCTTCGGTCCAGCACACACGTAGCAGCCTTGGCTATTGTTGACGTACACACAGCATGGACGTATGCACTGGACATCCTCGGGGTGTCCTCACTCCGCGGTCCCTGGCATCCTCCCTGTTTATCCTGCAGCCTCAAGACAGGCATTTTCGGAAAGCCCAGGAGCAGGGCTTTCCAACAGTGTCAGACTTGTCAGTTTCCCGCCAATACTTTGAGAGATAGAGCCGTTGCTAAATCTTGTTTTCACTCTGTTACAGCTTTGTGTACAAAAGTGCCATTAGACAGGCCTTTGAAGCGCATTCGGAACAGCCCCGCTCCCTGGTGATTTCAAGGCGGAAAATGCCCCTGGCTGGCCAAGAAAACCAGATTTTCAGATGCAGGACAATGGCAGCTAACTGCAGGTACAAGAAATTTCTCTCTAGCCCCATTATTTCTGGAGTTATTGGCCGTGGCGCTGCCCACTTCTTTTTTCGGCGGTTTTTTTTGCTGGCTTCGGTCCAGCACACACGTAGCAGCCTTGGCTATTGTTGACGTACACACAACATGGACGTATGCACTGGACATCCTCGGGGTGTCCTCACTCCACGGTCCCTGGCATCCACCCTGTTTATCCTGCAGCCTCAAGACCGGCATTTTCGGAAAGCCCAGGAGCAGGGCTTTCCAACAGTGTCAGACTTGTCAGTTTCCCGCCAATACTTTGGGAGATAGAGCCGTTGCTAAATCTTGTTTTCACTCTGTTACAGCTTTGTGTACAAAAGTGCCTTTAGACAGGCGTTTGAAGCGCATTCGGAGCAGCCCCGCTCCCTGGTGATTTCAAGGCGGAAAATGCCCCTGGCTGGCCAAGAAAACCAGATTTTCAGATGCAGGACTATGGCAGCTAACTGCAGGTACAAGAAATTTCTCTCTAGCCCCATTATTTCTGGAGTTATTGGCCGTGGCGCTGCCCACTTCTTTTTTAGGCGTTTTTTTCTGGCTTCGGTCCAGCACACACGTAGCAGCCTTGGCTATTGTTGACGTACACACAGCATGGACGTATGCACTGGACATCCTCGGGGTGTCCTCACTCCGCGGTCCCTGGCATCCTCCCTGTTTATCCTGCAGCCTCAAGACCGGCATTTTCGGAAAGCCCAGGAGCAGGGCTTTCCAACAGTGTCAGACTTGTCAGTTTCCCGCCAATACTTTGGGAGATAGAGCCGTTGCTATATCTTGTTTTCACTCTGTTACAGCTTTGTGTACAAAAGTGCCATTAGACAGGCGTTTGAAGCGCATTCGGAGCAGCCCTGCTCCCTGGTGATTTCAAGGCGGAAAATGCCCCTGGCTGGCCAAGAAAACCAGATTTTCAGATGCAGGACTATGGCAGCTAACTGCAGGTACAAGAAATTTCTCTCTAGCCCCATTATTTCTGGAGTTATTGGCCGTGGCGCTGCCCACTTCTTTTTTAGGCGTTTTTTTTCTGGCTTCGGTCCAGCACACACGTAGCAGCCTTGGCTATTGTTGACGTACACACAGCATGGACGTATGCATTGGACATCCTCGGGGTGTCCTCACTCCGCCTTCCCTGGCATCCTCCCTGTTTATGCTGCAGCCTCGAGACCGGCATTTTCGGAAAGCCCAGGAGCAGGGCTTTCCAACAGTGTCAGACTTGTCAGTTTCCCGCCAATACTTTGGGAAATAGAGCCGTTCCTAAGTCTTGTTTTCACTCTGTTACAGCTTTGTGTACAAAAGTGCCATTAGACAGGCGTTTGAAGCGCATTCGGAGCAGCCCCGCTCCCTGGTGATTTCAAGGCGGAAAATGCCCCTGGCTGGCCAAGAAAACCAGATTTTCAGATGCAGGACTATGGCAGCTAACTGCAGGTACAAGAAATTTCTCTCTAGCCCCATTATTTCTGGAGTTATTGGCCGTGGCGCTGCCCACTTCTTTTTTCGGCGTTTTTTCTGGCTTCGGTCCAGCACACACGTAGCAGCCTTGGCTATTGTTGACGTACACACAGCATGGACGTATGCACTGGACATCCTCGGGGTGTCCTCACTCCGCGGTCCCTGGCATCCTCCCTGTTTATTCTGCAGCCTCGAGACCGGCATTTTCGGAAAGCCCAGGAGCAGGGCTTTCCAACAGTGTCAGACTTGTCAGTTTCCCGCCAATACTGTGGGAGATAGAGCCGTTGCTAAATCTTGTTTTCACTCTGTTACAGCTTTGTGTACAAAAGTGCCATTAGACAGGCGTTTGAAGCGCATTCGGAGCAGCCCCGCTCCCTGGTGATTTCAAGGCGGAAAATGCCCCTGGCTGGCCAAGAAAACCAGATTTCAGATGCAGGACTATGGCAGCTAACTGCAGGTACAAGAAATTTCTCTCTAGCCCCATTATTTCTGGAGTTATTGGCCGTGGCGCTGTCCACTTCTTTTTTCGGCGGTTTTTTTTTGCTGGCTTCGGTCCAGCACACACGTAGCAGCCTTGGCTATTGTTGACGTACACACAGCATGGACGTATGCACTGGACATCCTCGGGGTGTCCTCACTCCGCGGTTCTGGCATCCTCCCTGTTTATCCTGCAGCCTCAAGATCGGCATTTTCGGAAAGCCCAGGATCAGGGCTTTCCAACAGTGTCAGACTTGTCAGTTTCCCGCCAATACTTTGGGAGATAGAGCCGTTGCTAAATCTTGTTTTCACTCTCTTACAGCTTTGTGTACAAAAGTGCCATTAGACAGGCGTTTGAAGCGCAATCGGAGCAGCCCCGCTCCCTGGTGATTTCAAGGCGGAAAATGCCCCTGGCTGGCCAAGAAAACCAGATTTCAGATGCAGGACTATGGCAGCTAACTGCAGGTACAAGAAATTGCTCTCTAGCCCCATTATTTCTGGAGATATTGGCCGTGGCGCTGCCCACTTATTTTTTCGGAGTTTTTTTCTGGCTTCGGTCCAGCACACACGTAGCAGCCTTGGCTATTGTTGACGTACACACGGCATGGACGTATGCACTGGACATCCTCGGGGTGTCCTCACTCCGCGGTCCCTGGCATCCTCCCTTTTTATCCTGCAGCCTCAAGACCGGCATTTTCGGAAAGCCCAGGAGCAGGGCTTTCCAACAGTGTCAGACTTGTCAGTTTCCCGCCAATACTTTGGGAGATATTGCCGTTGCTAAATCTTGTTTTCACTCTGTTACAGCTTTGTGTACAAAAGTGCCATTAGACAGGCGTTTGAAGCGCATTCGGAGCAGCCCACTCCCTGGTGATTTCAAGGCGGAAAATGCCCCTGGCTGGCCAAGAAAACCAGATTTTCAGATGCAGGACTATGGCAGCTAACTGCAGGTACAAGAAATTTCTCTCTAGCCCCATTATTTCTGGAGTTATTGGCCGTGGCGCTGCCCACTTCTTTTTTAGGCGTTTTTTTTCTGGCTTCGGTCCAGCACACACGTAGCAGCCTTGGCTATTGTTGACGTACACACAGCATGGACGTATGCACTGGACATCCTCGGGGTGTCCTCACTCCGCGGTCCCTGGCATCCTCCCTGTTTATCCTGCAGCCTCAAGACCGGCATTTTCGGAAAGCCCAGGAGCAAGGCTTTCCAACAGTGTCAGACTTGTCAGTTTCCCGCCAATACTTTGGGAAATAGAGCCGTTGCTAAGTCTTGTTTTCACTCTGTTACAGCTTTGTGTACAAAAGTGCCATTAGACAGGCGTTTGAAGCGCATTCGGAGCAGCCCCGCTCCCTGGTGATTTCAAGGCGGAAAATGCCCCTGGCTGGCCAAGAAAACCAGATTTTCAGATGCAGGACAATGGCAGCTAACTGCAGGTACAAGAAATTTCTCTCTAGCCCCATTATTTCTGGAGTTATTGGCCGTGGCGCTGCCCACTTCTTTTTTCGGCGTTTTTTTTCTGGCTTCGGTCCAGCACACACGTAGCAGCCTTGGCTATTGTTGACGTACACACAGCATGGACGTATGCACTGGACATTTTCGGGGTGTCCTCACTCCGCGGTCCCTGGCATCCTCCCTGTTTATCCTGCAGCCTCAAGACCGGCATTTTCGGAAAGCCCAGGAGCAGGGCTTTCCAACAGTGTCAAACTTGTCAGTTTCCCGCCAATACTTTGAGAGATAGAGCCGTTGCTAAATCTTGTTTTCACTCTGTTACAGCTTTGTGTACAAAAGTGCCATTAGACAGGCCTTTGAAGCGCATTCGGAACAGCCCCGCTCCCTGGTGATTTCAAGGCGGAAAATGCCCCTGGCTGGCCAAGAAAACCAGATTTTCAGATGCAAAACAATGGCAGCTAACTGCAGGTACAAGAAATTTCTCTCTAGCCCCATTATTTCTGGAGTTATTGGCCGTGGCGCTGCCCACTTCTTTTTTCGGCGGTTTTTTTTTGCTGGCTTCGGTCCAGCACACACGTAGCAGCCTTGGCTATTGTTGACGTACACACAGCATGGACGTATGCACTGGACATCCTCGGGGTGTCCTCACTCCGCGGTCCCTGGCATCCTCCCTGTTTATCCTGCAGCCTCAAGACCGGCATTTTCGGAAAGCCCAGGAGCAGGGCTTTCCAACAGTGTCAGACTTGTCAGTTTCCCGCCAATACTTTGGGAGATAGAGCCGTTGCTAAATCTTGTTTTCACTCTGTTACAGCTTTGTGTACAAAAGTGCCTTTAGACAGGCGTTTGAAGCGCATTCGGAGCAGCCCCGCTCCCTGGTGATTTCAAGGCGGAAAATGCCCCTGGCTGGCCAAGAAAACCAGATTTCAGATGCAGGACTATGGCAGCTAACTGCAGGTACAAGAAATTTCTCTCTAGCCCCATTATTTCTGGAGTTATTGGCCGTGGCGCTGTCCACTTCTTTTTTCGGCGGTTTTTTTTGCTGGCTTCGGTCCAGCACACACGTAGCAGCCTTGGCTATTGTTGACGTACACACAGCATGGACGTATGCACTGGACATCCTCGGGGTGTCCTCACTCCGCGGTCATTGGCATCCTCCCTGTTTATCCTGCAGCCTCAAGACCGGCATTTTCGGAAAGCCCAGGATCAGGGCTTTCCAACAGTGTCAGACTTGTCAGTTTCCCGCCAATACTTTGGGAGATAGAGCCGTTGCTAAATCTTGTTTTCACTCTGTTACAGCTTTGTGTACAAAAGTGCCATTAGACAGGCGTTTGAAGCGCATTCGGAGCAGCCCCGTTCCCTGGTGAGTTCAAGGCGGAAAATGCCCCTGGCTGGCCAAGAAAACCAGATTTTCAGATGCAGGACTATGGCAGCTAACTGCAGGTACAAGAAATTTCTCTCTAGCCCCATTATTTCTGGAGTTATTGGCCGTGGCGCTGCCCACTTCTTTTTTCGGCGTTTTTTCTGGCTTCGGTCCAGCACACACGTAGCAGCCTTGGCTATTGTTGACGTACACACAGCATGGACGTATGCACTGGACATCCTCGGGGTGTCCTCACTTCGCGGTCCCTGGCATCCTCACTGTTTATTCTGCAGCCTCAAGACTGGCATTTTCGGAAAGCCCAGGATCAGGGCTTTTCAACAGTGTCAGACTTGTCAGTTTCCCGCCAATACTTTGGGAGATAGAGCCGTTGCTAAATCTTGTTTTCACTTTCTTACAGCTTTGTGTACAAAAGTGCCATTAGACAGGCGTTTGAAGCGCAATCGGAGCAGCCCCGCTCCCTGGTGATTTCAAGGCGGAAAATGCCCCTGGCTGGCCAAGAAAACCAGATTTCAGATGCAGGACTATGGCAGCTAACTGCAGGTACAAGAAATTGCTCTCTAGCCCCATTATTTCTGGAGATATTGGCCGTGGCGCTGCCCACTTATTTTTTCGGCGTTTTTTTTCTGGCTTCGGTCCAGCACACACGTAGCAGCCTTGGCTATTGTTGACGTACACACAGCATGGACGTATGCACTGGACATCCTCGGGGTGTCCTCACTCCGCGGTCCCTGGCATCCTCCCTGTTTATCCTGCAGCCTCAAGACCGGCATTTTCGGAAAGCCCAGGAGCAGGGCTTTCCAACAGTGTCAGACTTGTCAGTTTCCCGCCAATACTTTGGGAGATAGAGCCGTTGCTAAATCTTGTTTTCACTCTGTTACAGCTTTGTGTACAAAAGTGCCATTAGACAGGCGTTTGAAGCGCATTCGGAGCAGCCCACTCCCTGGTGATTTCAAGGCGGAAAATGCCCCTGGCTGGCCAAGAAAACCAGATTTTCAGATGCAGGACTATGGCAGCTAACTGCAGGTACAAGAAATTTCTCTCTAGCCCCATTATTTCTGGAGTTATTGGCCGTGGCGCTGCCCACTTCTTTTTTAGGCGTTTTTTTTCTGGCTTCGGTCCAGCACACACGTAGCAGCCTTGGCTATTGTTGACGTACACACAGCATGGACGTATGCACTGGACATCCTCGGGGTGTCCTCACTCCGCGGTCCCTGGCATCCTCCCTGTTTATCCTGCAGCCTCAAGACCGGCATTTTCGGAAAGCCCAGGAGCAGGGCTTTCCAACAGTGTCAGACTTGTCAGTTTCCCGCCAATACTTTGAGAGATAGAGCCGTTGCTAAATCTTGTTTTCACTCTGTTACAGCTTTGTGTACAAAAGTGCCATTAGACAGGCCTTTGAAGCGCATTCGGAACAGCCCCGCTCCCTGGTGATTTCAAGGCGGAAAATGCCCCTGGCTGGCCAAGAAAACCAGATTTTCAGATGCAGGACAATGGCAGCTAACTGCAGGTACAAGAAATTTCTCTCTAGCCCCATTATTTCTAGAGTTATTGGCCGTGGCGCTGCCCACTTCTTTTTCGGCGGTTTTTTTTTGCTGGCTTCGGTCCAGCACACACGTAGCAGCCTTGGCTATTGTTGACGTACACACAGCATGGACGTATGCACTGGACATCCTCGGGGTGTCCTCACTCCACGGTCCCTGGCATCCTCCCTGTTTATCGTGCAGCCTCAGGACCGGCATTTTCGGAAAGCCCAGGAGCAGGGCTTTCCAACAGTGTCAGACTTGTCAGTTTCCCGCCAATACTTTGGGAGATAGAGCCGTTGCTAAATCTTGTTTTCACTCTGTTACAGCTTTGTGTACAAAAGTGCCATTAGACAGGCGTTTGAAGTGCATTCGGAGCAGCCCCGCTCCCTGGTGATTTCCAGGCGGAAAATGCCCCTGGCTGGCCAAGAAAACCAGATTTTCAGATGCAGGACTATGGCAGCTAACTGCAGGTACAAGAAATTTCTCTCTAGCCCCATTATTTCTGGAGTTATTGGCCGTGGCGCTGCCCACTTCTTTTTTCGGCGGTTTTTTTTTTCTGGCTTCGGTCCAGCACACACGTAGCAGCCTTGGCTATTGTTGACGTACACACAGCATGGACGTATGAACTGGACATCCTCGGGGTGTCCTCACTCCGCGGTCCCTGGCATCCTCCCTGTTTATCCTGCAGCCTCAAGACCGGCATTTTCGGAAAGCCCAGGAGCAGGGCTTTCCAACAGTGTCAGACTTGTCAGTTTCCCGCCAATACTTTGGGAAATAGAGCCGTTGCTAAGTCTTGTTTTCACTCTGTTACAGCTTTGTGTACAAAAGTGCCATTAGACAGGCGTTTGAAGCCCATTCGGAGCAGCCCCGCTCCCTGGTGATTTCAAGGCGGAAAATGCCCCTGGCTGGCCAAGAAAACCAGATTTTCAGATGCAGGACAATGGCAGCTAACTGCAGGTACAAGAAATTGCTCTCTAGCCCCATTATTTCTGGAGTTATTGGCCGTGGCGCTGCCCACTTCTTTTTTCGGCGTTTTTTTTCTGGCTTCGGTCCAGCACACACGTAGCAACCTTGGCTATTGTTGACGTACACACAGCATGGACGTATGCACTGGACATCCTTGGGGTGTCCTCACTCCGCGGTCCCTGGCATCCTCCCTGTTTATTCTGCAGCCTCAAGACCGGCATTTTCGGAAAGCCCAGGATCAGGGCTTTCCAACAGTGTCAGTCTTGTCAGTTTCCCGCCAATACTTTGGGAGATAGAGCCGTTGCTAAATCTTGTTTTCACTCTGTTACAGCTTTGTGTACAAAAGTGCCATTAAACAGGCGTTTGAAGCGCATTCCGAGCAGCCCCGCTCCCTGGTGATTTCAAGACGGAAAATGCCCCTGGCTGGCCAAGAAAACCAAATTTTCAGATGCAGGACTATGGCAGCTAACTGCAGGTACAAGAAATTTCTCTCTAGCCCCATTATTTCTGGAGTTATTGGCCGTTGCGCTGCCCACTTCTTTTTTCGGCGGTTTTTTTTTTCTGGCTTCGGTCCAGCACACACGTAGCAGCCTTGGCTATTGTTGACGTACACACAGCATGGACGTATGCACTGGACATCCTCGGGGTGTCCTCACTCCGCGGTCCCTGGCATCCTCCCCGATTATCCTGCAGCCTCAAGACCGGCATTTTCGGAAAGCCCAGGAGCAGGGCTTTCCAACAGTGTCAGACTTGTCTGTTTCCCGCCAATACTTTGGGAGATAGAGCCGTTGCTAAGTCTTGTTTTCACTCTGTTACAGCTTTGTGTACAAAAGTGCCATTAGACAGGCCTTTGAAGCGCATTCGGAGCAGCCCCGCTCCCTGGTGATTTCAAGACGGAAAATGCCCCTGGCTGGCCAAGAAAACCAGATTTTCAGATGCAGGACTATGGCAGCTAACTGCAGGTCCAAGAAATTTCTCTCTAGCCCCATTATTTCTGGAGTTATTGGCCGTGGCGCTGCCCACTTCTTTTTTCGGCGTTTTTTTCTGGCTTCGGTCCAGCACACACGTAGCAGCCTTGGCTATTGTTGACGTACACACAGCATGGACGTATGCACTGGACATCCTCGGGGTGTCCTCACCCCGAGGTCCCTGGCATCCTCCCTGTTTATCCCGCAGCCTCAAGACCGGCATTTTCGGAAAGCCCATGAGCAGGGCTTTCCAACAGTGTCAGACTTGTCAGTTTCCCGCCAATACTTTGGGAAATAGAGCCGTTGCTAAGTCTTGTTTTCACTCTGTTACAGCTTTGTGTACAAAAGTGCCATTAGACAGGCGTTTGAAGCACATTCGGAGCAGCCCCGCTCCCTGGTGATTTCAAGGCGGAAAATGCCCCTGGCTGGCCAAGAAAACCAGATTTTCAGATGCAGGACTATGGCAGCTAACTGCAGGTACAAGAAATTTCTCTCTCGCCCCATTATTTCTGGAGTTATTGGCCGTGGCGCTGCCCACTTCTTTTTTCGGCGTTTTTTTCTGGCTTCGGTCCAGCACACACGTAGCAGCCTTGGCTATTGTTGACGTACACACAGCATGGACGTATGAACTGGACATCCTCGGGGTGTCCTCACTCCGCCTTCCCTGGCATCCTCCCTGTTTATCCCGCAGCCTCAAGACCGGCATTTTCGGAAAGCCCAGGAGCAGGGCTTTCCAACAGTGTCAGACTTGTCAGTTTCCCGCCAATACTTTGAGAGATAGAGCCGTTGCTAAGTCTTGTTTTCACTCTGTTACAGCTTTGTGTACAAAAGTGCCATTAGACAGGCGTTTGAAGCGCATTCGGAGCAGCCCCGCTCCCTGGTGATTTCAAGGCGGAAAATGCCCCTGGCTGGCCAAGAAAACCAGATTTTCAGATGCAGGACTATGGCAGCTAACTGCAGGTACAAGAAATTTCTCTCTAGCCCCATTATTTCTGGAGTTATTGGCCGTGGCGCTGCCCACTTCTTTTTTCGGCGTTTTTTTTCACGCTTCGGTCCAGCACACACGTAGCAGCTAATACTATTGTTGATGTACACACAGCATGGACGTATGCACTGGACATCCTCGGGGTGTCCTCACTCTGCGGTCCCTGGCATCCTCCCTGTTTATTCTGCAGCCTCAAGACCGGCATTTTCGGAAAGCCCAGGATCAGGGCTTTCCAACAGTGTCAGACTTGTCAGTTTCCCGCCAATACTTTGGGAGATAGAGCCGTTGCTAAATCTTGTTTTCACTCTGTTACAGCTTTGTGTACAAAAGTGCCATTAGACAGGCGTTTGAAGCGCATTCGGAGCAGCCCCGCTCCCTGGTGATTTCAAGGCGGAAAATGCCCCTGGCTGGCCAAGAAAACCAGATTTTCAGATGCAGGACTATGGCAGCTAACTGCAGGTATAAGAAATTTCTCTCTAGCCCCATTATTTCTGGAGTTATTGGCCGTGGCGCTGCCCACTTCTTTTTTCGGCGTTTTTTTTCACGCTTCGGTCCAGCACACACGTAGCAGCTAATACTATTGTTGATGTACACACAGCATGGACGTATGCACTGGACATCCTCGGGGTGTCCTCACTCCGCGGTCCCTGGCATCCTCCCTGTTTATTCTGCAGCCTCAAGACCGGCATTTTCGGAAAGCCCAGGATCAGGGCTTTCCAACAGTGTCAGACTTGTCAGTTTCCCGCCAATACTTTGGGAGATAGAGCCGTTGCTAAATCTTGTTTTCACTCTGTTACAGCTTTGTGTACAAAAGTGCCATTAGACAGGCGTTTGAAGCGCATTCGGAGAAGCCCCGCTCCCTGGTGATTTCAAGGCGGAAAATGCCCCTGGCTGGCCAAGAAATCCAGATTTTCAGATGCAGGACTATGGCAGCTAACTGCAGGTATAGGAAATTTCTCTCTAGCCCCATTATTTCTGGAGTTATTGGCCGTGGCGCTGCCCACTTCTTTTTTCGGCGTTTTTTTCTGGCTTCGGTCCAGCACACACGTAGCAGCTAATACTATTGTTGATGTACACACAGCATGGACGTATGCACTGGACATCCTCGGGGTGTCCTCACTCCGCGGTCCCTGGCATCCTCCCTGTTTATTCTGCAGCCTCAAGACCGGCATTTTCGGAAAGCCCAGGATCAGGGCTTTCCAACAGTGTCAGACTTGTCAGTTTCCCGCCAATACTTTGGGAGATAGAGCCGTTGCTAAATCTTGTTTTCACTCTGTTACAGCTTTGTGTACAAAAGTGCCATTAGACAGGCGTTTGAAGCGCATTCGGAGCAGCCCCGCTCCCTGGTGATTTCAAGGCGGAAAATGCCCCTGGCTGGCCAAGAAAACCAGATTTTCAGATGCAGGACTATGGCAGCTAACTGCAGGTCCAAGAAATTTCTCTCTAGCCCCATTATTTCTGGAGTTATTGGCCGTGGCGCTGCCAACTTCTTTTTTCGGCGTTTTTCTGGCTTCGGTCCAGCACACACGTAGCAGCCTTGGCTATTGTTGACGTACACACAGCATGGACGTATGCACTGGACATCCTCGGGGTGTCCTCACTCCGAGGTCCCTGGCATCCTCCCTGTTTATCCCGCAGCCTCAAGACCGGCATTTTCGGAAAGCCCATGAGCAGGGCTTTCCAACAGTGTTAGACTTGTCAGTTTCCCGCCAATACTTTGGGAAATAGAGCCGTTGCTAAGTCTTGTTTTCACTCTTTTACAGCTTTGTGTACAAAAGTGCCATTAGACAGGCGTTTGAAGCACATTCGGAGCAGCCCCGCTCCCTGGTGATTTCAAGGCGGAAAATGCCCCTGGCTGGCCAAGAAAACCAGATTTTCAGATGCAGGACTATGGCAGCTAACTGCAGGTACAAAAAATTTCTCTCTCGCCCCATTATTTCTGGAGTTATTGGCCGTGGCGCTGCCCACTTCTTTTTTCGGGGTTTTTTTCTGGCTTCGGTCCAGCACACACGTAGCAGCCTTGGCTATTGTTGACGTACACACAGCATGGACGTATGAACTGGACATCCTCGGGGTGTCCTCACTCCGCCTTCCCTGGCATCCTCCCTGTTTATCCCGCAGCCTCAAGACCGGCATTTTCGGAAAGCCCAGGAGCAGGGCTTTCCAACAGTGTCAGACTTGTCAGTTTCCCGCCAATACTTTGGGAGATAGAGCCGTTGCTAAGTCTTGTTTTCACTCTGTTACAGCTTTGTGTACAAAAGTGCCATTAGACAGGCGTTTGAAGCGCATTCGGAGCAGCCCCGCTCCCTGGTGATTTCAAGGCGGAAAATGCCCCTGGCTGGCCAAGAAAACCAGATTTTCAGATGCAGGACTATGGCAGCTAACTGCAGGTATAAGACATTTCTCTCTAGCCCCATTATTTCTGGAGTTATTGGCCGTGGCGCTGCCCACTTCTTTTTTCGGCGTTTTTTTTCACGCTTCGGTCCAGCACACACGTAGCAGCTAATACTATTGTTGATGTACACACAGCATGGACGTATGCACTGGACATCCTCGGGGTGTCCTCACTCCGCGGTCCCTGGCATCCTCCCTGTTTATCCTGCAGCCTCAAAACCGGCATTTTCGGAAAGCCCAGGAGCAGGGCTTTCCAACAGTGTCAGACTTGTCAGTTTCCCGCCAATACTTTGGGAGATAGAGCCGTTGCTAAATCTTGTTTTCACTCTGTTACAGCTTTGTGTACAAAAGTGCCATTAGACAGGCGTTTGAAGCGCATTCGGAGCAGCTTCGCTCCCTGGTGATTTCAAGGCGGAAGATGGCCCTGGCTAGCCAAGAAAACCAGATTTTCAGATACAGGACTGTGGCAGCTAACTGCAAGTACAAGAAATTTCTCTCTAGCCCCATTATTTCTGGAGTTATTGGCCGTGGCGCTGCCCACTTCTTTTTTTGGCGTTTTTTTTTTTTTTTTTTTTTGTTGGCTTCGGTCCAGCACACACGTAGCAGCCTTGGCTATTGTTGACGTACATACAGCATGGCCGTATGTACTGGACATCCTCGGGGTGTCCTCACTCCGCGGAACCTGGTATCCTCCCTGTTTATCCTGCAGCCTCAAGACCGGCATTTTCGGAAAGCCCATGAGCAGGGCTTTCCAACAGTGTCAGACTTGTCAGTTTCCCGCCAATACTTTGGGAGATAGAGTCGTTGCTAAGTCTTGTTTTCACTCTGTTACAGCTTCGTGTACAAAAGTGCCATTAGACAGGCGTTTGAAGCGCATTCGGAGCAGCCCCGCTCCCTGGTGATTTCAAGGCGGAAGATGGCCCTGGCTAGCCAAGAAAACCAGATTGTCAGATACAGGACTATGGCAGCTAACTGCAGGTACAAGAAATTGCTCTCTAGCCCCATTATTTCTGGAGTTATTGGCCGTGGCGCTGCCCACTTCTTTTTTCGGCGTTTTTTTTTTTTTTGCTGGCTTCGGTCCAGCACACACTAGTGGCCTTGGCTATTGTTGACGTACACACAGCATGGCCGTATGCACTGGACATCCTCGGGGTGTCCTCAATCCGCGGTCCTTGGTATCCTCCCTGTTTATCCTGCAGCCTCAAGACCGGCATTTTCGGAAAGCCCAGGAGCAGGGCTTTCCAACAATGTCAGACTTGTCAGTTTCCCGCCAATACTTTGGGAGATAGAGTCGTTGCTAAGTCTTGTTTTCACTCTGTTACAGCTTCGTGTACAAAAGTGCCATTAGACAGGCATTTGAAGCGCATTCGGAGCAGCCCCGCTCCCTGGTGATTTCAAGGCGGAAAATGCTCCTGGCTGGCCAAGAAAACCAGATATTCAGATGCAGGACTATGGCAGCTAACTGCAGGTACAAGAAATTTCTCTCTCGCCCCATATTTCTTGAGTTATTGGCCGTGGCGCTGCCCACTTCTTTTTTCGGCGTTTTTTTTCACGCTTCGGTCCAGCACACACGTAGCAGCTAATACTATTGTTGATGTACACACAGCATGGACGTATGCACTGGACATCCTCGGGGTGTCCTCACTCCGCGGTCCCTGGCATCCTCCCTGTTTATCCTGCAGCCTCAAAACCGGCATTTTCGGAAAGCCCAGGAGCAGGGCTTTCCAACAGTGTCAGACTTGTCAGTTTCCCGCCAATACTTTGGGAGATAGAGCCGTTGCTAAATCTTGTTTTCACTCTGTTACAGCTTTGTGTACAAAAGTGCCATTAGACAGGCGTTTGAAGCGCATTCGGAGCAGCTTCGCTCCCTGGTGATTTCAAGGCGGAAGATGGCCCTGGCTAGCCAAGAAAACCAGATTTTCAGATACAGGACTGTGGCAGCTAACTGCAAGTACAAGAAATTTCTCTCTAGCCCCATTATTTCTGGAGTTATTGGCCGTGGCGCTGCCCACTTCTTTTTTTGGCGTTTTTTTTTTTTTTTTTTTTTGTTGGCTTCGGTCCAGCACACACGTAGCAGCCTTGGCTATTGTTGACGTACATACAGCATGGCCGTATGTACTGGACATCCTCGGGGTGTCCTCACTCCGCGGAACCTGGTATCCTCCCTGTTTATCCTGCAGCCTCAAGACCGGCATTTTCGGAAAGCCCATGAGCAGGGCTTTCCAACAGTGTCAGACTTGTCAGTTTCCCGCCAATACTTTGGGAGATAGAGTCGTTGCTAAGTCTTGTTTTCACTCTGTTACAGCTTCGTGTACAAAAGTGCCATTAGACAGGCGTTTGAAGCGCATTCGGAGCAGCCCCGCTCCCTGGTGATTTCAAGGCGGAAGATGGCCCTGGCTAGCCAAGAAAACCAGATTGTCAGATACAGGACTATGGCAGCTAACTGCAGGTACAAGAAATTGCTCTCTAGCCCCATTATTTCTGGAGTTATTGGCCGTGGCGCTGCCCACTTCTTTTTTCGGCGTTTTTTTTTTTTTTGCTGGCTTCGGTCCAGCACACACTAGTGGCCTTGGCTATTGTTGACGTACACACAGCATGGCCGTATGCACTGGACATCCTCGGGGTGTCCTCAATCCGCGGTCCTTGGTATCCTCCCTGTTTATCCTGCAGCCTCAAGACCGGCATTTTCGGAAAGCCCAGGAGCAGGGCTTTCCAACAATGTCAGACTTGTCAGTTTCCCGCCAATACTTTGGGAGATAGAGTCGTTGCTAAGTCTTGTTTTCACTCTGTTACAGCTTCGTGTACAAAAGTGCCATTAGACAGGCATTTGAAGCGCATTCGGAGCAGCCCCGCTCCCTGGTGATTTCAAGGCGGAAAATGCTCCTGGCTGGCCAAGAAAACCAGATATTCAGATGCAGGACTATGGCAGC
The DNA here is from genome assembly GCA_911728455.2 of Marthasterias glacialis. NCBI lineage: Eukaryota > Metazoa > Echinodermata > Asteroidea > Forcipulatida > Asteriidae > Marthasterias > Marthasterias glacialis. Next base: position 4,131,231 of record OU452237.1, on the reverse strand, counting down.
TAACTGCAGGTACAAGAAATTTCTCTCTCGCCCCATATTTCTTGAGTTATTGGCCGTGGCGCTGCCCACTTCTTTTTTCGGCGTTTTTTTTCATGCTTCGCTCCAGCACACACGTAGCAGCCTTGGCTATTGTTGACGTACACACAGCATGGACGTATGCACTGGACATCCTCGGGGTGTCCTCACTCCGCGGTCCCTGGCATCCTCCCCGATTATCCTGCAGCCTCAAGACTGGCATTTTCGGGAAGCCCAGGAGCAGGGCTTTCCAACAGTGTCAGACTTGTCTGTTTCCCGCCAATACTTTGGGAGATAGAGCCGTTGCTAAATCTTGTTTTCACTCTGTTACAGCTTTGTGTACAAAAGTGCCATTAGACAGGCGTTTGAAGCCCATTCGGAGCAGCCCCGCTCCCTGGTGATTTCAAGGCGGAAAATGCTCCTGGCTGGCCAAGAAAACCAGATTTTCAGATGCAGGACTATGGCAGCTTACTGCAGGTACAAGAAATTTCTCTCTAGCCCACTTATTTCTGGAGTTATTGGCCGTGGCGCTGCCCACTTCTTTTTTCGGCGTTTTTTTCTGGCTTCGGTCCAGCACACACGTAGCAGCCTTGGCTATTGTTGACGTACACACAGCATGGACGTATGCACTGGACATCCTCGGGGTGTCCTCACTCCGCGGTCCCTGGCATCCTCCCTGTTTATCCTACAGCTTCAAGACCGGCATTTGCGGAAAGCCCAGGAGCAGGGGTTCCAACAGTGTCAGACTTGTCAGTTTCCCGCCAATACTTTGGGAGATAGAGCCGTTGCTAAATCTTGTTTTCACTCTGTTACAGCTTTGTGTACAAAAGTGCCATTAGACAGGCGTTTGAAGCGCATTCGGAGCAGCCCCGCTCCCTGGTGATTTCAAGGCGGAAAATGCCCCTGGCTGGCCAAGAAAACCAGATTTGCAGATGCAGGACTATGGCAGCTAACTGCAGGTCCAAGAAATTTCTCTCTAGCCCCATTATTTCTGGAGTTATTGGCCGTGGCGCTGCCCACTTCTTTTTTCGGCGTTTTTTTTCATGCTTCGCTCCAGCACACACGTAGCAGCCTTGGCTATTGTTGACGTACACACAGCATGGACGTATGCACTGGACATCCTCGGGGTGTCCTCACTCCGCCTTCCCTGGCATCCTCCCTGTTTATCCCGCAGCCTCAAGACCGGCATTTTCGGAAAGCCCAGGAGCAGGGCTTTCCAACAGTGTCAGACTTGTCAGTTTCCCGCCAATACTTTGAGAGATAGAGCCGTTGCTAAGTCTTGTTTTCACTCTGTTACAGCTTTGTGTACAAAAGTGCCATTAGACAGGCGTTTGAAGCGCATTCGGAGCAGCCCCGCTCCCTGGTGATTTCAAGGCGGAAAATGCCCCTGGCTGGCCAAGAAAACCAGATTTTCAGATGCAGGACTATGGCAGCTAACTGCAGGTACAAGAAATTTCTCTCTAGCCCCATTATTTCTGGAGTTATTGGCCGTGGCGCTGCCCACTTCTTTTTTCGGCGTTTTTTTTCACGCTTCGGTCCAGCACACACGTAGCAGCTAATACTATTGTTGATGTACACACAGCATGGACGTATGCACTGGACATCCTCGGGGTGTCCTCACTCTGCGGTCCCTGGCATCCTCCCTGTTTATTCTGCAGCCTCAAGACCGGCATTTTCGGAAAGCCCAGGATCAGGGCTTTCCAACAGTGTCAGACTTGTCAGTTTCCCGCCAATACTTTGGGAGATAGAGCCGTTGCTAAATCTTGTTTTCACTCTGTTACAGCTTTGTGTACAAAAGTGCCATTAGACAGGCGTTTGAAGCGCATTCGGAGCAGCCCCGCTCCCTGGTGATTTCAAGGCGGAAAATGCCCCTGGCTGGCCAAGAAAACCAGATTTTCAGATGCAGGACTATGGCAGCTAACTGCAGGTATAAGAAATTTCTCTCTAGCCCCATTATTTCTGGAGTTATTGGCCGTGGCGCTGCCCACTTCTTTTTTCGGCGTTTTTTTTCACGCTTCGGTCCAGCACACACGTAGCAGCTAATACTATTGTTGATGTACACACAGCATGGACGTATGCACTGGACATCCTCGGGGTGTCCTCACTCCGCGGTCCCTGGCATCCTCCCTGTTTATTCTGCAGCCTCAAGACCGGCATTTTCGGAAAGCCCAGGATCAGGGCTTTCCGACAGTGTCAGACTTGTCAGTTTCCCGCCAATACTTTGGGAGATAGAGCCGTTGCTAAATCTTGTTTTCACTCTGTTACAGCTTTGTGTACAAAAGTGCCATTAGACAGGCGTTTGAAGCGCATTCGGAGAAGCCCCGCTCCCTGGTGATTTCAAGGCGGAAAATGCCCCTGGCTGGCCAAGAAATCCAGATTTTCAGATGCAGGACTATGGCAGCTAACTGCAGGTATAGGAAATTTCTCTCTAGCCCCATTATTTCTGGAGTTATTGGCCGTGGCGCTGCCCACTTCTTTTTTCGGCGTTTTTTTTCTGGCTTCGGTCCAGCACACACGTAGCAGCTAATACTATTGTTGATGTACACACAGCATGGACGTATGCACTGGACATCCTCGGGGTGTCCTCACTCCGCGGTCCCTGGCATCCTCCCTGTTTTTTCTGCAGCCTCAAGACCGGCATTTTCGGAAAGCCCAGGATCAGGGCTTTCCAACAGTGTCAGACTTGTCAGTTTCCCGCCAATACTTTGGGAGATAGAGCCGTTGCTAAATCTTGTTTTCACTCTGTTACAGCTTTGTGTACAAAAGTGCCATTAGACAGGCGTTTGAAGCGCATTCGGAGCAGCCCCGCTCCCTGGTGATTTCAAGGCGGAAAATGCCCCTGGCTGGCCAAGAAAACCAGATTTTCAGATGCAGGACTATGGCAGCTAACTGCAGGTCCAAGAAATTTCTCTCTAGCCCCATTATTTCTGGAGTTATTGGCCGTGGCGCTGCCAACCTTTTTTCGGCGTTTTTCTGGCTTCGGTCCAGCACACACGTAGCAGCCTTGGCTATTGTTGACGTACACACAGCATGGACGTATGCACTGGACATCCTCGGGGTGTCCTCACTCCGAGGTCCCTGGCATCCTCCCTGTTTATCCCGCAGCCTCAAGACCGGCATTTTCGGAAAGCCCATGAGCAGGGCTTTCCAACAGTGTTAGACATGTCAGTTTCCCGCCAATACTTTGGGAAATAGAGCCGTTGCTAAGTCTTGTTTTCACTCTTTTACAGCTTTGTGTACAAAAGTGCCATTAGACAGGCGTTTGAAGCACATTCGGAGCAGCCCCGCTCCCTGGTGATTTCAAGGCGGAAAATGCCCCTGGCTGGCCAAGAAAACCAGATTTTCAGATGCAGGACTATGGCAGCTAACTGCAGGTACAAAAAATTTCTCTCTCGCCCCATTATTTCTGGAGTTATTGGCCGTGGCGCTGCCCACTTCTTTTTTCGGGGTTTTTTTCTGGCTTCGGTCCAGCACACACGTAGCAGCCTTGGCTATTGTTGACGTACACACAGCATGGACGTATGAACTGGACATCCTCGGGGTGTCCTCACTCCGCCTTCCCTGGCATCCTCCCTGTTTATCCCGCAGCCTCAAGACCGGCATTTTCGGAAAGCCCAGGAGCAGGGCTTTCCAACAGTGTCAGACTTGTCAGTTTCCCGCCAATACTTTGGGAGATAGAGCCGTTGCTAAGTCTTGTTTTCACTCTGTTACAGCTTTGTGTACAAAAGTGCCATTAGACAGGCGTTTGAAGCGCATTCGGAGCAGCCCCGCTCCCTGGTGATTTCAAGGCGGAAAATGCCCCTGGCTGGCCAAGAAAACCAGATTTTCAGATGCAGGACTATGGCAGCTAACTGCAGGTATAAGACATTTCTCTCTAGCCCCATTATTTCTGGAGTTATTGGCCGTGGCGCTGCCCACTTCTTTTTTCGGCGTTTTTTTTCACGCTTCGGTCCAGCACACACGTAGCAGCTAATACTATTGTTGATGTACACACAGCATGGACGTATGCACTGGACATCCTCGGGGTGTCCTCACTCCGCGGTCCCTGGCATCCTCCCTGTTTATCCTGCAGCCTCAAAACCGGCATTTTCGGAAAGCCCAGGAGCAGGGCTTTCCAACAGTGTCAGACTTGTCAGTTTCCCGCCAATACTTTGGGAGATAGAGCCGTTGCTAAATCTTGTTTTCACTCTGTTACAGCTTTGTGTACAAAAGTGCCATTAGACAGGCGTTTGAAGCGCATTCGGAGCAGCTTCGCTCCCTGGTGATTTCAAGGCGGAAGATGGCCCTGGCTAGCCAAGAAAACCAGATTTTCAGATACAGGACTGTGGCAGCTAACTGCAAGTACAAGAAATTTCTCTCTAGCCCCATTATTTCTGGAGTTATTGGCCGTGGCGCTGCCCACTTCTTTTTTTGGCGTTTTTTTTTTTTTTTTTTTTGTTGGCTTCGGTCCAGCACACACGTAGCAGCCTTGGCTATTGTTGACGTACATACAGCATGGCCGTATGTACTGGACATCCTCGGGGTGTCCTCACTCCGCGGAACCTGGTATCCTCCCTGTTTATCCTGCAGCCTCAAGACCGGCATTTTCGGAAAGCCCATGAGCAGGGCTTTCCAACAGTGTCAGACTTGTCAGTTTCCCGCCAATACTTTGGGAGATAGAGTCGTTGCTAAGTCTTGTTTTCACTCTGTTACAGCTTCGTGTACAAAAGTGCCATTAGACAGGCGTTTGAAGCGCATTCGGAGCAGCCCCGCTCCCTGGTGATTTCAAGGCGGAAGATGGCCCTGGCTAGCCAAGAAAACCAGATTGTCAGATACAGGACTATGGCAGCTAACTGCAGGTACAAGAAATTGCTCTCTAGCCCCATTATTTCTGGAGTTATTGGCCGTGGCGCTGCCCACTTCTTTTTTCGGCGTTTTTTTTTTTTTTGCTGGCTTCGGTCCAGCACACACTAGTGGCCTTGGCTATTGTTGACGTACACACAGCATGGCCGTATGCACTGGACATCCTCGGGGTGTCCTCAATCCGCGGTCCTTGGTATCCTCCCTGTTTATCCTGCAGCCTCAAGACCGGCATTTTCGGAAAGCCCAGGAGCAGGGCTTTCCAACAATGTCAGACTTGTCAGTTTCCCGCCAATACTTTGGGAGATAGAGTCGTTGCTAAGTCTTGTTTTCACTCTGTTACAGCTTCGTGTACAAAAGTGCCATTAGACAGGCATTTGAAGCGCATTCGGAGCAGCCCCGCTCCCTGGTGATTTCAAGGCGGAAAATGCTCCTGGCTGGCCAAGAAAACCAGATATTCAGATGCAGGACTATGGCAGCTAACTGCAGGTACAAGAAATTTCTCTCTCGCCCCATATTTCTTGAGTTATTGGCCGTGGCGCTGCCCACTTCTTTTTTCGGCGTTTTTTTTCATGCTTCGCTCCAGCACACACGTAGCAGCCTTGGCTATTGTTGACGTACACACAGCATGGACGTATGCACTGGACATCCTCGGGGTGTCCTCACTCCGCGGTCCCTGGCATCCTCCCCGATTATCCTGCAGCCTCAAGACTGGCATTTTCGGAAAGCCCAGGAGCAGGGCTTTCCAACAGTGTCAGACTTGTCTGTTTCCCGCCAATACTTTGGGAGATAGAGCCGTTGCTAAATCTTGTTTTCACTCTGTTACAGCTTTGTGTACAAAAGTGCCATTAGACAGGCGTTTGAAGCCCATTCGGAGCAGCCCCGCTCCCTGGTGATTTCAAGGCGGAAAATGCTCCTGGCTGGCCAAGAAAACCAGATTTTCAGATGCAGGACTATGGCAGCTTACTGCAGGTACAAGAAATTTCTCTCTAGCCCACTTATTTCTGGAGTTATTGGCCGTGGCGCTGCCCACTTCTTTTTTCGGCGTTTTTTTCTGGCTTCGGTCCAGCACACACGTAGCAGCCTTGGCTATTGTTGACGTACACACAGCATGGACGTATGCACTGGACATCCTCGGGGTGTCCTCACTCCGCGGTCCCTGGCATCCTCCCTGTTTATCCTACAGCTTCAAGACCGGCATTTGCGGAAAGCCCAGGAGCAGGGGTTCCAACAGTGTCAGACTTGTCAGTTTCCCGCCAATACTTTGGGAGATAGAGCCGTTGCTAAATCTTGTTTTCACTCTGTTACAGCTTTGTGTACAAAAGTGCCATTAGACAGGCGTTTGAAGCGCATTCGGAGCAGCCCCGCTCCCTGGTGATTTCAAGGCGGAAAATGCCCCTGGCTGGCCAAGAAAACCAGATTTGCAGATGCAGGACTATGGCAGCTAACTGCAGGTCCAAGAAATTTCTCTCTAGCCCCATTATTTCTGGAGTTATTGGCCGTGGCGCTGCCCACTTCTTTTTTCGGCGTTTTTTTTCACGCTTCGGTCCAGCACACACGTAGCAGCTAATACTATTGTTGATGTACACACAGCATGGACGTATGCACTGGACATCCTCGGGGTGTCCTCACTCCGCGGTCCCTGGCATCCTCCCTGTTTATCCTGCAGCCTCAAAACCGGCATTTTCGGAAAGCCCAGGAGCAGGGCTTTCCAACAGTGTCAGACTTGTCAGTTTCCCGCCAATACTTTGGGAGATAGAGCCGTTGCTAAATCTTGTTTTCACTCTGTTACAGCTTTGTGTACAAAAGTGCCATTAGACAGGCGTTTGAAGCGCATTCGGAGCAGCTTCGCTCCCTGGTGATTTCAAGGCGGAAGATGGCCCTGGCTAGCCAAGAAAACCAGATTTTCAGATACAGGACTGTGGCAGCTAACTGCAAGTACAAGAAATTTCTCTCTAGCCCCATTATTTCTGGAGTTATTGGCCGTGGCGCTGCCCACTTCTTTTTTTGGCGTTTTTTTTTTTTTTTTTTTTTGTTGGCTTCGGTCCAGCACACACGTAGCAGCCTTGGCTATTGTTGACGTACATACAGCATGGCCGTATGTACTGGACATCCTCGGGGTGTCCTCACTCCGCGGAACCTGGTATCCTCCCTGTTTATCCTGCAGCCTCAAGACCGGCATTTTCGGAAAGCCCATGAGCAGGGCTTTCCAACAGTGTCAGACTTGTCAGTTTCCCGCCAATACTTTGGGAGATAGAGTCGTTGCTAAGTCTTGTTTTCACTCTGTTACAGCTTCGTGTACAAAAGTGCCATTAGACAGGCGTTTGAAGCGCATTCGGAGCAGCCCCGCTCCCTGGTGATTTCAAGGCGGAAGATGGCCCTGGCTAGCCAAGAAAACCAGATTGTCAGATACAGGACTATGGCAGCTAACTGCAGGTACAAGAAATTGCTCTCTAGCCCCATTATTTCTGGAGTTATTGGCCGTGGCGCTGCCCACTTCTTTTTTCGGCGTTTTTTTTTTTTTTGCTGGCTTCGGTCCAGCACACACTAGTGGCCTTGGCTATTGTTGACGTACACACAGCATGGCCGTATGCACTGGACATCCTCGGGGTGTCCTCAATCCGCGGTCCTTGGTATCCTCCCTGTTTATCCTGCAGCCTCAAGACCGGCATTTTCGGAAAGCCCAGGAGCAGGGCTTTCCAACAATGTCAGACTTGTCAGTTTCCCGCCAATACTTTGGGAGATAGAGTCGTTGCTAAGTCTTGTTTTCACTCTGTTACAGCTTCGTGTACAAAAGTGCCATTAGACAGGCATTTGAAGCGCATTCGGAGCAGCCCCGCTCCCTGGTGATTTCAAGGCGGAAAATGCTCCTGGCTGGCCAAGAAAACCAGATATTCAGATGCAGGACTATGGCAGCTAACTGCAGGTACAAGAAATTTCTCTCTCGCCCCATATTTCTTGAGTTATTGGCCGTGGCGCTGCCCACTTCTTTTTTCGGCGTTTTTTTTCATGCTTCGCTCCAGCACACACGTAGCAGCCTTGGCTATTGTTGACGTACACACAGCATGGACGTATGCACTGGACATCCTCGGGGTGTCCTCACTCCGCGGTCCCTGGCATCCTCCCCGATTATCCTGCAGCCTCAAGACTGGCATTTTCGGAAAGCCCAGGAGCAGGGCTTTCCAACAGTGTCAGACTTGTCTGTTTCCCGCCAATACTTTGGGAGATAGAGCCGTTGCTAAATCTTGTTTTCACTCTGTTACAGCTTTGTGTACAAAAGTGCCATTAGACAGGCGTTTGAAGCCCATTCGGAGCAGCCCCGCTCCCTGGTGATTTCAAGGCGGAAAATGCTCCTGGCTGGCCAAGAAAACCAGATTTTCAGATGCAGGACTATGGCAGCTTACTGCAGGTACAAGAAATTTCTCTCTAGCCCACTTATTTCTGGAGTTATTGGCCGTGGCGCTGCCCACTTCTTTTTTCGGCGTTTTTTTCTGGCTTCGGTCCAGCACACACGTAGCAGCCTTGGCTATTGTTGACGTACACACAGCATGGACGTATGCACTGGACATCCTCGGGGTGTCCTCACTCCGCGGTCCCTGGCATCCTCCCTGTTTATCCTACAGCTTCAAGACCGGCATTTGCGGAAAGCCCAGGAGCAGGGGTTCCAACAGTGTCAGACTTGTCAGTTTCCCGCCAATACTTTGGGAGATAGAGCCGTTGCTAAATCTTGTTTTCACTCTGTTACAGCTTTGTGTACAAAAGTGCCATTAGACAGGCGTTTGAAGCGCATTCGGAGCAGCCCCGCTCCCTGGTGATTTCAAGGCGGAAAATGCCCCTGGCTGGCCAAGAAAACCAGATTTGCAGATGCAGGACTATGGCAGCTAACTGCAGGTCCAAGAAATTTCTCTCTAGCCCCATTATTTCTGGAGTTATTGGCCGTGGCGCTGCCCACTTCTTTTTTCGGCGTTTTTTTTCATGCTTCGCTCCAGCACACACGTAGCAGCCTTGGCTATTGTTGACGTACACACAGCATGGACGTATGCACTGGACATCCTCGGGGTGTCCTCACTCCGCGGTCCCTGGCATCCTCCCCGATTATCGTGCAGCCTCAAGACTGGCATTTTCGGAAAGCCCAGGAGCAGGGCTTTCCAACAGTGTCAGACTTGTCTGTTTCCCGCCAATACTTTGGGAGATAGAGCCGTTGCTAAATCTTGTTTTCACTCTGTTACAGCTTTGTGTACAAAAGTGCCATTAGACAGGCGTTTGAAGCCCATTCGGAGCAGCCCCGCTCCCTGGTGATTTCAAGGCGGAAAATGCTCCTGGCTGGCCAAAAACCAGATTTTCAGATGCAGGACTATGGCAGCTTACTGCAGGTACAAGAAATTTCTCTCTAGCCCACTTATTTCTGGAGTTATTGGCCGTGGCGCTGCCCACTTCTTTTTTCGGCGTTTTTTTTCTGGCTTCGGTCCAGCACACACGTAGCAGCCTTGGCTATTGTTGACGTACACACAGCATGGACGTATGCACTGGACATCCTCGGGGTGTCCTCACTCCGCGGTCCCTGGCATCCTCCCTGTTTATCCTACAGCTTCAAGACCGGCATTTGCGGAAAGCCCAGGAGCAGGGGTTCCAACAGTGTCAGACTTGTCAGTTTCCCGCCAATACTTTGGGAGATAGAGCCGTTGCTAAATCTTGTTTTCACTCTGTTACAGCTTTGTGTACAAAAGTGCCATTAGACAGGCGTTTGAAGCGCATTCGGAGCAGCCCCGCTCCCTGGTGATTTCAAGGCGGAAAATGCCCCTGGCTGGCCAAGAAAACCAGATTTGCAGATGCAGGACTATGGCAGCTAACTGCAGGTCCAAGAAATTTCTCTCTAGCCCCATTATTTCTGGAGTTATTGGCCGTGGCGCTGCCCACTTCTTTTTTCGGCGTTTTTTTTCATGCTTCGCTCCAGCACACACGTAGCAGCCTTGGCTATTGTTGACGTACACACAGCATGGACGTATGCACTGGACATCCTCGGGGTGTCCTCACTCCGCGGTCCCTGGCATCCTCCCCGATTATCGTGCAGCCTCAAGACTGGCATTTTCGGAAAGCCCAGGAGCAGGGCTTTCCAACAGTGTCAGACTTGTCTGTTTCCCGCCAATACTTTGGGAGATAGAGCCGTTGCTAAATCTTGTTTTCACTCTGTTACAGCTTTGTGTACAAAAGTGCCATTAGACAGGCGTTTGAAGCCCATTCGGAGCAGCCCCGCTCCCTGGTGATTTCAAGGCGGAAAATGCTCCTGGCTGGCCAAAAACCAGATTTTCAGATGCAGGACTATGGCAGCTTACTGCAGGTACAAGAAATTTCTCTCTAGCCCACTTATTTCTGGAGTTATTGGCCGTGGCGCTGCCCACTTCTTTTTTCGGCGTTTTTTTTCTGGCTTCGGTCCAGCACACACGTAGCAGCCTTGGCTATTGTTGACGTACACACAGCATGGACGTATGCACTGGACATCCTCGGGGTGTCCTCACTCCGCGGTCCCTGGCATCCTCCCTGTTTATCCTACAGCTTCAAGACCGGCATTTGCGGAAAGCCCAGGAGCAGGGGTTCCAACAGTGTCAGACTTGTCAGTTTCCCGCCAATACTTTGGGAGATAGAGCCGTTGCTAAATCTTGTTTTCACTCTGTTACAGCTTTGTGTACAAAAGTGCCATTAGACAGGCGTTTGAAGCGCATTCGGAGCAGCCCCGCTCCCTGGTGATTTCAAGGCGGAAAATGCTCCTGGCTGGCCAAGAAAACCAAATTTTCAGATGCAGGACTATGGCAGCTAACTGCAGGTCCAAGAAATTTCTCTCTAGCCCCATTATTTCTGGAGTTATTGGCCGTGGCGCTGCCCACTTCTTTTTTCGGCGTTTTTTTTCTGGCTTCGGTCCAGCACACACGTAGCAGCCTTGGCTATTGTTGACGTACACACAGCATGGACGTATGCACTGGACATCCTCGGGGTGTCCTCACTCCGCGGTCCCTGGCATCCTCCCTGTTTATTCTGCAGCCTCAAGACCGGCATTTTCGGAAAGCCCAGGATCAGGGCTTTCCAACAGTGTCAGTCTTGTCAGTTTCCCGCCAATACTTTGGGAGATAGAGCCGTTGCTAAATCTTGTTTTCACTCTGTTACAGCTTTGTGTACAAAAGTGCCATTAGACAGGCGTTTGAAGCGCATTCGGAGCAGCCCCGCTCCCTGGTGATTTCAAGGCGGAAAATGCCCCTGGCTGGCCAAGAAAACCAGATTTTCAGATGCAGGACTATGGCAGCTAACTGCAGGTACAAGAAATTTCTCTCTAGCCCCATTATTTCTGGAGTTATTGGCCGTTGCGCTGCCCACTTCTTTTTTCGGCGGTTTTTTTTCTGGCTTCGGTCCAGCACACACGTAGCAGCCTTGGCTATTGTTGACGTACACACAGCATGGACGTATGCACTGGACATCCTCGGGTGTCCTCACTCCGCGGTCCCTGGCATCCTCCCCGATTATTCTGCAGCCTCAAGACTGGCATTTTCGGAAAGCCCAGGAGCAGGGCTTTCCAACAGTGTCAGACTTGTCTGTTTCCCGACAATACTTTGGGAGATAGAGCCGTTGCTAAATCTTGTTTTCACTCTGTTACAGCTTTGTGTACAAAAGTGCCATTAGACAGGCGTTTGAAGCCCATTCGGAGTAGCCCCGCTCCCTGGTGATTTCAAGGCGGAAAATGCTCCTGGCTGGCCAAGAAAACCAGATTTTCAGATGCAGGACTATGGCAGCTTACTGCAGGTACAAGAAATTTCTCTCTAGCCCACTTATTTCTGGAGTTATTGGCCGTGGCGCTGCCCACTTCTTTTTTCGGCGTTTTTTTTCTGGCTTCGGTCCAGCACACACGTAGCAGCCTTGGCTATTGTTGACGTACACACAGCATGGACGTATGCACTGGACATCCTCGGGGTGTCCTCACTCCGCGGTCCCTGGCATCCTCCCTGTTTATCCTACAGCTTCAAGACCGGCATTTGCGGAAAGCCCAGGAGCAGGGGTTCCAACAGTGTCAGACTTGTCAGTTTCCCGCCAATACTTTGGGAGATAGAGCCGTTGCTAAATCTTGTTTTCACTCTGTTACAGCTTTGTGTACAAAAGTGCCATTAGACAGGCGTTTGAAGCGCATTCGGAGCAGCCCCGCTCCCTGGTGATTTCAAGGCGGAAAATGCCCCTGGCTGGCCAAGAAAACCAGATTTGCAGATGCAGGACTATGGCAGCTAACTGCAGGTCCAAGAAATTTCTCTCTAGCCCCATTATTTCTGGAGTTATTGGCCGTGGCGCTGCCCACTTCTTTTTTCGGCGTTTTTTTTCTGGCTTCGGTCCAGCACACACGTAGCAGCCTTGGCTATTGTTGACGTACACACAGCATGGACGTATGCACTGGACATCCTCGGGGTGTCCTCACTCCGCGGTCCCTGGCATCCTCCCTGTTTATTCTGCAGCCTCAAGACCGGCATTTTCGGAAAGCCCAGGATCAGGGCTTTCCAACAGTGTCAGTCTTGTCAGTTTCCCGCCAATACTTTGGGAGATAGAGCCGTTGCTAAATCTTGTTTTCACTCTGTTACAGCTTTGTGTACAAAAGTGCCATTAGACAGGCGTTTGAAGCGCATTCGGAGCAGCCCCGCTCCCTGGTGATTTCAAGGCGGAAAATGCTCCTGGCTGGCCAAGAAAACCAAATTTTCAGATGCAGGACTATGGCAGCTAACTGCAGGTACAAGAAATTTCTCTCTAGCCCCATTATTTCTGGAGTTATTGGCCGTTGCGCTGCCCACTTCTTTTTTCGGCGGTTTTTTTTCTGGCTTCGGTCCAGCACACACGTAGCAGCCTTGGCTATTGTTGACGTACACACAGCATGGACGTATGCACTGGACATCCTCGGGTGTCCTCACTCCGCGGTCCCTGGCATCCTCCCCGATTATTCTGCAGCCTCAAGACCGGCATTTTCGGAAAGCCCAGGAGCAGGGCTTTCCAACAGTGTCAGACTTGTCTGTTTCCCGCCAATACTTTGGGAGATAGAGCCGTTGCTAAATCTTGTTTTCACTCTGTTACAGCTTTGTGTACAAAAGTGCCATTAGACAGGCGTTTGAAGCGCATTCGGAGCAGCCCCGCTCCCTGGTAATTTCAAGGCGGAAAATGCTCCTGGCTGGCCAAGAAAACCAAATTTTCAGATGCAGGACTATGGCAGCTTACTGCAGGTACAAGAAATTTCTCTCTAGCCCCATTATTTCTGGAGTTATTGGCCGTGGCGCTGCCCACTTCTTTTTTCGGCGTTTTTTTTCTGGCTTCGGTCCAGCACACACGTAGCAGCCTTGGCTATTGTTGACGTACACACAGCATGGACGTATGCACTGGACATCCTCGGGGTGTCCTCACTCCGCGGTCCCTGGCATCCTCCCTGATTATCCCGCAGCCTCAAGACCGGCATTTTCGGAAAGCCCATGAGCAGGGCTTTCCAACAGTGTCAGACTTGTCAGTTTCCCGCCAATACTTTGGGAAAAAGAGCCGTTGCTAAGTCTTGTTTTCACTCTGTTACAGCTTTGTGTACAAAAGTGCCATTAGACAGGCGTTTGAAGCGCATTCGGAACAGCCCCGCTCCCTGATGATTTCAAGGCGGAAAATGCCCCTGGCTGGCCAAGAAAACCAGATTTTCAGATGCAGGACTATGGCAGCTAACTGCAGGTCCAAGAAATTTTTCTCTAGCCCCATTGTTTCTGGAGTTATTGGCCGTGGCGCTGCCCACTTCTTTTTTCGGCGTTTTTTTCTGGCTTCGGTCCAGCACACACGTAGCAGCCTTGGCTATTGTTGACGTACACACAGCATGGACGTATGCACTGGACATCCTCGGGGTGTCCTCACTCCGCGGTCCCTGGCATCCTCCCTGTTTATTCTGAAGCCTCAAGACCGGCATTTTCGGAAAGCCCAGGATCAGGGCTTTCCAACAGTGTCAGACTTGTCAGTTTCCCGCCAATACTTTGGGAGATAGAGCCGTTGCTAAATCTTGTTTTCACTCTGTTACAGCTTTGTGTACAAAAGTGCCATTAGACAGGCGTTTGAAGCGCATTCGGAGCAGCCCCGCTCCCTGGTGATTTCAAGGCGGAAAATGCCCCTGGCTGGCCAAGAAAACCAGATATTCAGATGCAGGACTATGGCAGCTAACTGCAGGTACAAGAAATTTCTCTCTCGCCCCATATTTCTGGAGTTATTGGCCGTGGCGCTGCCCACTTCTTTTTTCGGCGTTTTTTTTCACGCTTCGCTCCAGCACACACGTAGCAGCCTTGGCTATTGTTGACGTACACACAGCATGGACGTATGCACTGGACATCCTCGGGGTGTCCTCACTCCTCGGTCCCTGGCATCCTCCCCGATTATCCTGCAGCCTCAAGACCGGCATTTTCGGAAAGCCCAGGAGCAGGGCTTTCCAACAGTGTCAGACTTGTCTGTTTCCCGCCAATACTTTGGGAGATAGAGCCGTTGCTAAATCTTGTTTTCACTCTGTTACAGCTTCGTGTACAAAAGTGCCATTAGACAGGCGTTTGAAGCGCATTCGGAGCAGCCCCGCTCCCTGGTGATTTCAAGGCGGAAAATGCTCCTGGCTGGCCAAGAAAACCAGATTTTCAGATGCAGGACTATGGCAGCTTACTGCAGGTACAAGAAATTTCTCTCTAGCCCACTTATTTCTGGAGTTATTGGCCGTGGCGCTGCCCACTTCTTTTTTCGGCGTTTTTCTTCTGGCTTCGGTCCAGCACACACGTAGCAGCCTTGGCTATTGTTGACGTACACACAGCATGGACGTATGCACTGGACATCCTCGGGGTGTCCTCACTCCGCGGTCCCTGGCATCCTCCCTGTTTATCCTGCAGTCTCAAGACCGGCATTTTCGGAAAGCCCATGAGCAGGGCTTTCCAACAGTGTCAGACTTGTCAGTTTCCCGCCAATACTTTGGGAAAAAGAGCCGTTGCTAAGTCTTGTTTTCACTCTGTTACAGCTTTGTGTACAAAAGTGCCATTAGACAGGCGTTTGAAGCGCATTCGGAACAGCCCCGCTCCCTGGTGATTTCAAGGCGGAAAATGCCCCTGGCTGGCCAAGAAAACCAGATTTTCAGATGCAGGACTATGGCAGCTAACTGCAGGTCCAAGAAATTTTTCTCTAGCCCCATTGTTTCTGGAGTTATTGGCCGTGGCGCTGCCCACTTCTTTTTTCGGCGTTTTTTTCTGGCTTCGGTCCAGCACACACGTAGCAGCCTTGGCTATTGTTGACGTACACACAGCATGGACGTATGCACTGGACATCCTCGGGGTGTCCTCACTCCGCGGTCCCTGGCATCCTCCCTGTTTATTCTGAAGCCTCAAGACCGGCATTTTCGGAAAGCCCAGGATCAGGGCTTTCCAACAGTGTCAGACTTGTCAGTTTCCCGCCAATACTTTGGGAGATAGAGCCGTTGCTAAATCTTGTTTTCACTCTGTTACAGCTTTGTGTACAAAAGTGCCATTAGACAGGCGTTTGAAGCGCATTCGGAGCAGCCCCGCTCCCTGGTGATTTCAAGGCGGAAAATGCCCCTGGCTGGCCAAGAAAACCAGATATTCAGATGCAGGACTATGGCAGCTAACTGCAGGTACAAGAAATTTCTCTCTCGCCCCATTATTTCTGGAGTTATTGGCCGTGGCGCTGCCCACTTCTTTTTTCGGCGTTTTTTTTCACGCTTCGCTCCAGCACACACGTAGCAGCCTTGGCTATTGTTGACGTACACACAGCATGGACGTATGCACTGGACATCCTCGGGGTGTCCTCACTCCGCGGTCCCTGGCATCCTCCCCGATTATCCTGCAGCCTCAAGACCGGCATTTTCGGAAAGCCCAGGAGCAGGGCTTTCCAACAGTGTCAGACTTGTCTGTTTCCCGCCAATACTTTGGGAGATAGAGCCGTTGCTAAATCTTGTTTTCACTCTGTTACAGCTTTGTGTACAAAAGTGCCATTAGACAGGCGTTTGAAGCGCATTCGGAGCAGCCCCGCTCCCTGGTGATTTCAAGGCGGAAAATGCTCCTGGCTGGCCAAGAAAACCAGATTTTCAGATGCAGGACTATGGCAGCTTACTGCAGGTACAAGAAATTTCTCTCTAGCCCACTTATTTCTGGAGTTATTGGCCGTGGCGCTGCCCACTTCTTTTTTCGGCGTTTTTTTTCTGGCTTCGGTCCAGCACACACGTAGCAGCCTTGGCTATTGTTGACGTACACACAGCATGGACGTATGCACTGGACATCCTCGGGGTGTCCTCACTCCGCGGTCCCTGGCATCCTCCCTGTTTATCCTGCTGCCTCAAGACCGGCATTTTCGGAAAGCCCATGAGCAGGGCTTTCCAACAGTGTCAGACTTGTCAGTTTCCCGCCAATACTTTGGGAAATAGAGCCGTTGCTAAGTCTTGTTTTCACTCTGTTACAGCTTTGTTTACAAAAGTGCCATTAGACAGGCGTTTGAAGCGCATTCGGAGCAGCCCCGCTCCCTGGTGATTTCAAGGCGGAAAATGCCCCTGGCTGGCCAAGAAAACCAGATTTTCAGATGCAGGACAATAGCAGCTAACTGCAGGTACAAGAAATTTCTCTCTCGCCCCATTATTTCTGGAGTTATTGGCCGTGGCGCTGCCCACTTCTTTTTTCGGCGTTTTTTTCTGGCTTCGGTCCAGCACACACGTAGCAGCCTTGGCTATTGTTGACGTACACACAGCATGGACGTATGCACTGGACATCCTCGGGGTGTCCTCACTCCGCGGTCCCTGGCATCCTCCCTGTTTATCCTACAGCTTCAAGACCGGCATTTGCGGAAAGCCCAGGAGCAGGGGTTCCAACAGTGTCAGACTTGTCAGTTTCCCGCCAATACTTTGGGAGATAGAGCCGTTGCTAAATCTTGTTTTCACTCTGTTACAGCTTTGTGTACAAAAGTGCCATTAGACAGGCGTTTGAAGCGCATTCGGAGCAGCCCCGCTCCCTGGTGATTTCAAGGCAGAAAATGCCCCTGGCTGGCCAAGAAAACCAGATTTTCAGATGCAGGACAATAGCAGCTAACTGCAGGTACAAGAAATTTCTCTCTAGCCCCATTATTTCTGGAGTTATTGGCCGTTGCGCTGCCCACTTCTTTTTTCGGCGGTTTTTTTTTTGGCTTCGGTCCAGCACACACGTAGCAGCCTTGGCTATTGTTGACGTACACACAGCATGGACGTATGCACTGGACATCCTCGGGGTGTCCTCACTCCGCGGTCCCTGGCATCCTCCCTGTTTATCCTACAGCTTCAAGACCGGCATTTGCGGAAAGCCCAGGAGCAGGGGTTCCAACAGTGTCAGACTTGTCAGTTTCCCGCCAATACTTTGGGAGATAGAGCCGTTGCTAAATCTTGTTTTCACTCTGTTACAGCTTTGTGTACAAAAGTGCCATTAGACAGGCGTTTGAAGCGCATTCGGAGCAGCCCCGCTCCCTGGTGATTTCAAGGCAGAAAATGCCCCTGGCTGGCCAAGAAAACCAGATTTTCAGATGCAGGACTATGGCAGCTAACTGCAGGTACAAGAAATTTCTCTCTAGCCCCATTATTTCTGGAGTTATTGGCCGTTGCGCTGCCCACTTCTTTTTTCGGCGTTTTTTTTCTGGCTTCGGTCCAGCACACACGTAGCAGCCTTGGCTATTGTTGACGTACACACAGCATGGACGTATGCACTGGACATCCTCGGGGTGTCCTCACTCCGCGGTCCCTGGCATCCTCCCCGATTATTCTGCAGCCTCAAGACCGGCATTTTCGGAAAGCCCAGGAGCAGGGCTTTCCAACAGTGTCAGACTTGTCTGTTTCCCGCCAATACTTTGGGAGATAGAGCCGTTGCTAAATCTTGTTTTCACTCTGTTACAGCTTTGTGTACAAAAGTGCCATTAGACAGGCGTTTGAAGCGCATTCGGAGCAGCCCCGCTCCCTGGTAATTTCAAGGCGGAAAATGCTCCTGGCTGGCCAAGAAAACCAGATTTTCAGATGCAGGACTATGGCAGCTTACTGCAGGTACAAGAAATTTCTCTCTAGCCCCATTATTTCTGGAGTTATTGGCCGTGGCGCTGCCCACTTCTTTTTTCGGCGTTTTTTTTCTGGCTTCGGTCCAGCACACACGTAGCAGCCTTGGCTATTGTTGACGTACACACAGCATGGACGTATGCACTGGACATCCTCGGGGTGTCCTCACTCCGCGGTCCCTGGCATCCTCCCTGATTATCCCGCAGCCTCAAGACCGGCATTTTCGGAAAGCCCATGAGCAGGGCTTTCCAACAGTGTCAGACTTGTCAGTTTCCCGCCAATACTTTGGGAAATAGAGCCGTTGCTAAGTCTTGTTTTCACTCTGTTACAGCTTTGTGTACAAAAGTGCCATTAGACAGGCGTTTGAAGCGCATTCGGAACAGCCCCGCTCCCTGATGATTTCAAGGCGGAAAATGCCCCTGGCTGGCCAAGAAAACCAGATTTTCAGATGCAGGACTATGGCAGCTAACTGCAGGTCCAAGAAATTTCTCTCTAGCCCCATTGTTTCTGGAGTTATTGGCCGTGGCGCTGCCCACTTCTTTTTTCGGCGTTTTTTTCTGGCTTCGGTCCAGCACACACGTAGCAGCCTTGGCTATTGTTGACGTACACACAGCATGGACGTATGCACTGGACATCCTCGGGGTGTCCTCACTCCGCCTTCCCTGGCATCCTCCCTGTTTATCCCGCAGCCTCAAGACTGGCATTTTCGGAAAGCCCAGGAGCAGGGCTTTCCAACAGTGTCAGACTTGTCAGTTTCCCGCCAATACTTTGGGAGATAGAGCCGTTGCTAACTCTTGTTTTCACTCTGTTACAGCTTTGTGTACAAAAGTGCCATTAGACAGGCGTTTGAAGCGCATTCGGAGTAGCCCCGCTCCCTGGTGATTTCAAGGCGGAAAATGCCCCTGGCTGGCCAAGAAAACCAGATTTTCAGATGCAGGACTATGGCAGCTAACTGCAGGTATAAGAAATTTCTCTCTAGCCCCATTATTTCTGGAGTTATTGGCCGTGGCGCTGCCCACTTCTTTTTTCGGCGTTTTTTTTCACGCTTCGGTCCAGCACACACGTAGCAGCTAATACTATTGTTGATGTACACACAGCATGGACGTATGCACTGGACATCCTCGGGGTGTCCTCACTCCGCGGTCCCTGGCATCCTCCCTGTTTATTCTGCAGCCTCAAGACCGGCATTTTCGGAAACCCCAGGAGCAGGGCTTTCCAACAGTGTCAGACTTGTCAGTTTCCCGCCAATACTTTGGGAGATAGAGCCGTTGCTAAGTCTTGTTTTCACTCTGTTACAGCTTTGTGTACAAAAGTGCCATTAGACAGGCGTTTGAAGCGCATTCGGAGTAGCCCCGCTCCCTGGTGATTTCAAGGCGGAAAATGCCCCTGGCTGGCCAAGAAAACCAGATTTTCAGATGCAGGACTATGGCAGCTAACTGCAGGTACAAGAAATTTTTCTCTAGCCCCATTATTTCTGGAGTTATTGGCCGTGGCGCTGCCCACTTCTTTTTTCGGCGGTTTTTTTTCTGGCTTCGGTCCAGCACACACGTAGCAGCCTTGGCTATTGTTGACGTACACACAGCATGGACGTATGCACTGGACATCCTCGGGGTGTCCTCACTCCGCGGTCCCTGGCATCCTCCCTGTTTATCCTGCAGCCTCAAGACCAGCATTTTCGGAAAGCCCATGAGCAGGGCTTTCCAATAGTGTCAGACTTGTCAGTTTCCGCCAATACTTTGGGAGATAGAGCCGTTGCTAAATCTTGTTTTCACTCTGTTACAGCTTTGTGTACAAAAGTGCCATTAGACAGGCGTTTGAAGCGTATTCGGAGCAGCCCCGCTCCCTGGTGATTTCAAGGCGGAAAATGCCCCTGGCTGGCCAAGACAACCAGATTTTCAGATGCAGGACTATAGCAGCTAACTGCAGGTACAAGAAATTTCTCTCTAGCCCCATTATTTCTGGAGTTATTGGCCGTGGCGCTGCCCACTTCTTTTTTCGGCGTTTTTTTCTGGCTTCGGTCCAGCACACACGTAGCAGCCTTGGCTATTGTTGATGTACACACATCATGGACGTATGCACTGGACATCCTCGGGGTGTCCTCACTCCGCCTTCCCTGGCATCCTCCCTGTTTATCCCGCAGCCTCAAGATTGGCATTTTCGGAAAGCCCAGGATCAGGGCTTTCCAACAGTGTCAGACTTGTCAGTTTCCCGCCAATACTGTGGGAGATAGAGCCGTTGCTAAGTCTTGTTTTCACTCTGTTACAGCTTTGTGTACAAAAGTGCCATTAGACAGGCGTTTGAAGCGTATTCGGAGCAGCCCCGCTCCCTGGTGATTTCAAGGCGGAAAATGCCCCTGGCTGGCCAAGAAAACCAGATTTTCAGATGCAGGACTATGGCAGCTAACTGCAGGTACAAGAAATTTCTCTCTAGCCCTATTATTACTGGAGTTATTGTCCGTGGCGCTGCCCACTTCTTTTTTCGGTGTTTTTTTTTTTTGCTGGCTTCGGTCCAGCACACACGTAGCAGCCTTGGCTATTGTTGACGTACATACAGCATGGCCGTATGCACTGGACATCCTCGGGTTGTCCTCACTCCGCGGTCCCTGGCATCCTCCCTGTTTATTCCGCAGCTCTAAGACTGGCATCTTCGGAAAGCCCATGAGCAGGGCTTTCCAACAGTGTCAGACTTGTCAGTTTCCCGCCAATACTTTGGGAGATAGAGCCGTTGCTAAGTCTTGTTTTCACTCTGTTACAGCTTCGTGTACAAAAGTGTCATTAGACAGGCGTTTGAAGCGCATTCGGAGCAGCCCCGCTCCCTGGTGATTTCAAGGCGGAAGATGGCCCTGGCTAGCCAAGAAAACCAGATTGTCAGATACAGGACTGTGGCAGCTAACTGCAAGTACAAGAAATTTCTCTGTAACCCCATTATTTCTGGAGTTATTGGCCGTGGCGCTGCCCACTTCTTTTTTTGGCGTTTTTTTTTTTTTTTTTTTTGGCTTCGGTCCAGCACACACGTAGCAGCCTTGGCTATTGTTGACGTACACACAGCATGGACGTATGCACTGGACATCCTCGGGGTGTCCTCACTCCGCGGTCCCTGGCATCCTCCCTGTTTATTCTGCAGCCTCAAGACCGGCATTTTCGGAAAGCCCATGAGCAGGGCTTTCCAACAGTGTCAGACTTGTCAGTTTCCCGCCAATACTTTGGGAGATAGAGCCATTGCTAAGTCTTGTTTTCACTCTGTTACAGCTTTGTGTACAAAAGTGCCATTAGACAGGCGTTTGAAGCGCATTCGGAGCAGCCCCGCTCCCTGGTGATTTCAAGGCGGAAGATGGCCCTGGCTAGCCAAGAAAACCAGATTTTCAGATACAGGACTACGGCAGCTAACTGCAGGTACAAGTAATTTCTCTCTAGCCCCATTGTTTCTGGAGTTATTGGCCGTGGCGCTGCCCACTTCTTTTTTCGGCGTTTGTTTTTTTGCTGGCTTCGGTCCAGCACACACGTAGCAGCCTTGGCTATTGTTGACGTACATACAGCATGGCCGTATGCACTGGACATCCTCGGGGTGTCCTCAATCCGCGGTCCTTGGTATCCTCCCTGTTTATCCCGCAGCCTCAAGACCTGCATTTTCGGAAAGCCCATGAGCAGGGCTTTCCAACAGTGTCAGACTTGTCAGTTTCCCGCCAATACTTTGGGAGATAGAGCCGTTGCTAAATCTTGTTTTCACTCTGTTACAGCTTTGTGTACAAAAGTGCCATTAGACAGGCGTTTGAAGCGCATTCGGAGCAGCCCCGCTCCGTGGTGATTTCAAGGCGGAAGATAGCCCTGGCTGGCCAAGAAAACCAGATTGTCAGATGCAGGACTATGGCAGCTAACTGCAGGTACAAGAAATTTCTCTCTAGCTCCATTATTTCTGGAGTTATTGGCCGTGGCGCTGCCCACTTCTTTTTTCGGCGTTTTTTTTTTTGCTGGGATGAAAATATACTTTATACAAGTGAGGCGAAAGTTAAGTGTGGGCAACATTTAGAAGAGCGCCCCTTGCTGAAAGTGCCGTCAGCATGGGGATTGTCCCGTATGCAATTATTTGTTTCTTCTTTTTTTTTTTTTCTGTAGTCAGAAATTTCAATTGGACCGGACCTCGTAATTTTTAAGCCATACGGTTTGTTGTCGGAGAGTTGACAGTGGCAATTTATACTTCAGTATGCTCCAATCATTACATGCTATCTTTTTCAGACTAAACTGGAAAGTCTCTACTTAGCGCTTATTTCGTTATTATTTTTGGTTTCTAATAATTTGAATTACACCTATTCTGTGCACTTTCAACTAAGATTTGAGTAACTTTGCATGGCAGGAGAACATTCTTTAAAGCACGGTTTACCGTAAGCTTCCTCGTCGCTCGCCTTGTGGTAAAACAGCTCTACGTTTCGTTCAGATAGCTCTGTTGGTCTTCAGTAGAGTAAAACAACAATTATCAGAGTGTATTGATCGAAACAAAATGTTGGGTTTTCACACCATCGGTTCTTTTCAGAACCACCACACCTCATGGTGTCACTAGGAGCATTTGTTTCCAAACTGTTAAATTTACATATTCATGTTGTGTCTTACTTTTCGTGAAACAATTTTTTTTTTTAAATATGTGGCGTTGTATCCGGTGTGAATCCCATAACGATCAAATGTTAGAGCTTAACCCTGTAACACAGGACCTTTGTAAATATTCAGATCCCTACGGACGTGTCCTCGAAAAACAGACACACCCAATTGGTGCCTACTTGACGCTAGACAGGTAAACTGTCGGCAAGAGATCAACAGATAATAAAGATTTGAGGCTAGATTTTTTGTGCTTGCCTATTAGACATCTAAATAATGCAATTTTGTAACCTGTAAAGTAAATTATTTCATAATTACAGCCTGTTTCATATCGAAGACCAACCTCACTTGTAGGTGTAAAGGGACAAATATATATTTTAGGTATGTGGGTTAAACCTTCGTAAAAACAGTCTTAATAAAAAACAATGATTTCTTTTGATGCAAAACAAGGTTAGAGAGGAAAGATTTCGTTATGTGACTCATTTTAGTGCATAGTTTGATAAAATTATGTGTGAGTTCACTTTGACGGAGCTGTAATGTTACCGAGTTTTAACAAGATTGTTGTACAGTCCCTTTGATATGGTTTACACTCAAAAACATTTACTCCTAAGTACGTTTTTCCATCACGCACAGACTCAACTAATTATTACATCAATAATAATATTTAAATATTGAAAACAACATGAAAACAGTCAGATTTACATCGTATCAATTATGCAACAAGTACTCAGAGAACATCACTAAACTGACCGTATTACACTCATTTTACTGATGTTCTCCGAGTATAGTTGCATAATGGATGACTTATGAAACGTTAGCGGGCGCCCCAGTAAGCGGCCCTTTTGAATTGGTCTGGTCCGCTTACTGGGGCGCCCGCTAGCGTCTCAGAAGTCTCCCATTGATACATATGCATTTTTTTCTGTTTTCACCTTATTGTTGATATTGTAATGACTGGTATATTAAGTTTGGGCTGCTGTGTAAACATGTTAAACTGTGTTATCACTCTTCTTTTTTCATCTCTTTTGATTTTTCTGTATTTAACCCCCGGAACTTAAATTATTATGTTCAGAATTGGCCTTATGCATATGAAGTCATTTGAGTAGGGCGCCCTCGTCTATAGAGGTCAAAAGGAGGTTGTCCATTGGCCAATCATGTGCGCCGCGCGTACAGATCTGCGTGTTTCCATTAAAATAAAGCAGACTTTCAGGTTTTTCCTAAACAGAGCACAGCTTTTTAAGATTTCTAAGTCCAGTCGACGGAGAGTTCCAGAAGATGGGACCTTGGTAGCTAAGAAAATTTTGAGCTTGTGAAGTACGAATAATATATGGAATATAAACATTACTTGACTGTCTAGATTATGAGAATGAATCTGTTTGTTTGTCATAAACATAGATCGAAAAGAATTAGGCACATAATTCCTATGATATTAATATAAAGATTCCAAGTTGGAGCAGATAAATATTTTAATCTTAAGAATTTTATGAGCAAAAAATAAGCGATCAGCATGAGCCCTGGTTTCAGCATGTTCAATTATTCTCATGGATTTCTTTTGGAGAACAAGTATTCTGTTTAATAGAGAATCAGTCGTTCTACCACAGGCAAGAATGCTATATGAAATGTGGGATAATATTAAAGCATTATAAATATCATGCAAAATGTGTGATGGAAAAAATACCTTTAGTTTGTTCAAAATGCCAACATTGCGAGAGACTAGCTTACAAATATAATTCACACGCTAGTTCCAAGATAACTTATCATCAATAAAAATTCCTAAAAATGTAATACAGTTGACACGACTAATTGGTGAATTATCAAATATTATGTCTGTGGAAACAGAGGTAGCTGTATTACTAAATAACATATAATTTGTTTTCTTTATATTCAAAGACAATATATGTTAGCTTTAATCCAATTAGCGAGACAAATCAGTTCAGAGTTTACAATATTAAACAACATCTATATCTTTATGAGAGATAAACAAATTCAAATCATCTGCAGAGAGAATAAAAGAAAACAATTCTGATGATTTTATCAAAATCATTAATGTAAAGTTCTTGAAAAAGGAGAGGTCCAAGGAGGGATCCTTGAGGGACTCCATAAGTTCAGCTCTCTAAGTATGGAATGTTCCCCGTCAATATCAACAAATTGCTTTCGATTAGATAAATAATGTTTGAACCAATCCAAGGGAATCCCTCTAATTCCACAGAGCTGATTCCATAATAAGAGAATTTATATAAAAGAATAGTATGAACGATCTTGTCAAATGCCTTGGAAAGGTCAAAAAATATGCCAAAGGTATGTAAATGAACGTTCCTGACCGGTAGATATTTTAGTCTGAGAGTCTGAGTTTCTAGTCTGAGATCGCGGTTGGTAATATTGCCTGCATCAACCACTGCAACTATCGCACATTTGGTGCTTGATATGTGGCAAGATTTTCCACCCCCTGTACCGTGTAGACTACCTACACTCTACACAGAAATTCGACCCCCTGTACTTATTTGCACAGGGTAGATGCGTGTAGAGTTTATTTTGTACAGGGCTAGATGCGTGTAGAGTTTATTCGTACACTGTAGATGCATGTAGTTTATTTACCTCTCTATCACTAGATACTAGATGTATAGCATAGCGCAGCAGAAACAAATCCAATCGTGTGCGGGCGCCCTGTCACTGTCAATGGTCTTTTTTTTTTGTTCGTGTTTGTGTAGGTGTAGTGTAGTCTACACGGTACATGGGGTGAAAAATCTCGCCAAATATCGGACATGGTATAACTATCGCACGCCCTAAAAAAAAAAAGAGGGCGCTATTTCAGGCAAATTGCGAAAAACACAAAAACACATCACTTGTGTTGTATGTAGGACCGAGCGGACGAGTAATTTTTTTCTGCAGTTCAAAATTGCCATCCTCGAAATTTAATCTTTTCAACTTTTTTTAATGAATCCCCTTTTTCAGAATCGATTCAAACAATCATTATGACAATGACAATTTCAGACTGCTGCACAAAAGAAAAGAAAAATCTTAAGCGGACGGGGGGCGATTTTTTTTTCCGTACCACACGCTCAATATGGAGCTACAGCGAAGCGTCCCGATTGGTCAGTTACAAAATGCATTATGCATGTTAGGTCGCAGGCTGTTTCACACGAAAGTTGTGTGTTATCGGCGTAGTGTACAGACCCTCCTCGTGCTCTGTAATGTACTATCTAGGGAATACTCAGCAGCAAGTTCAGCATGGTGTTTGTGTTCCAGACGCCGCAAGAATAACCAAGATCACTTTTATCTGAGATACGTGTTAAGTGTATGTGGGGTCCTTTTTCTACGGTATTTTAAGTTACCTGCTGATGTGCACTAGTGGCCAACAGGGGAGTTTCTGATCAGTAATGTGGGGGACCTTGATGTGGTAGCTTAAGAATGTGTGTGCTAAGAATTGGGATTGTGGAGAGCCTCAAATGACAGGGTATTATGGGCCACCTGTTTTTCGGTACTTCACGGGTGTAGAACAAAGCTTGTATAAACGTTAGAGTTGATTACCTTTCCACTGGTTATGTTTCTCCTAAAACTGTTCACACACTTGGTTAATTTAGCCTCTTGTGTAATCTTTGAGTGTGTTGTTAGTCACCCCTTGTAGTAATAATTGGCTTCAGACAGCAGCCTATAGCACTGCATCATCAGCTTTTGGTTGTGCTCTCCCATTATTTTGGTAGTTTAATTGCCTGGTTTGAACGAGTATTATTACTGCTATGGACTCGGTCTTTAAAATTATTTTGATCTCAATTTGCAACTTTCTTGGGTACTGTGTTTTGGTATTGGGTTAGCTTTTACTGTGATTTGTTTGTGTTTTAGTTATTTTCTTTTAAGCTGTGTTTCATTAACTTTCTTTGCTTTCGGTCACTTTTGATCCATAAAGTGTTTATGTCAGTGTTTTTTGTTTGTTTTGCTGTTAAAGAAACCTACAATCGCAAGTCACTGTCCCACTTCATGGATTTCCTTGTGTCTTGACTCTTTATTAGTTCATGAACATGGCACGTACAAACACTTATGCTGTGCTTATGTACGCGTCGTAGCACATAAAACGAACTCTTGTGACCTAACATGCATAATACATTACCACCGACCAATCGGGACGCCTCGCTGTGGCTCCCTATTCAGCGTGTGGTACGGAAAAAAAATCGCGGACGGGGGCGGGGGGTGTTCAGGCGGGAGGAACTATCCCACAATGCCTGAGTAAAAGAGAGGACGCAAGATGGCGCGACACTTGAATATTCATTAGTGGGATTCCAGTTTGTTCATCCCAAAAAAAAAAAAAACACACAAGAGTTGCGGAAATCTGTGTGAAAGTGATATTGTATAATTTCTTCCCAATCTATTTTAGACACTTCGTCTGGAAAATGGCGGGCGACAACCAACAAAGGGAATTTATTGTAAGTGAATTGGATTTTTTGTTTTTCGACCGACGACCGCCACGGGTTTGTCATGTTTTTGTGTCAATCGAAAAAGGTGACGACTGACAGCCACCGTGCCGTCCGTCGTCACCCTTTCGATACGACATAGGCAGAGGCAGAGCGAAGGCACTTTCTTTCAGGGGGTGTGGAAGCCTAAGTTTGCCGACTGACATTACCAAATGAAAGTAAAACTAAAAGCGCAATGACATGGGACTCACCTAGACCTAGCCCCATTGTGCCAATACGCTGGAGTCCAGCGTATTGGCACAATGTATGGGGCTAACCTAGACCCAGTTACCTGGTACTGTGGTAGTGCTAGTGTAGAGTAGTAACTAGTATTGTGTTGGGGTAACTGGGTGGGGGAGGGGGGGCGCTAAATAAAATGCCGTATCCGGCTGTCACTTTATATCCATGGAATTTAAGTAAACTTTGATCCTTACCTATCTAGAACTAGAAGGGTTGAAGAACTGAAGAATATATCCAGCTAGGAACAGGCACTTTGAACAATTACAAAGTATCGAAATCATGAAAAATAAGCCAATTTCACGTCTACATTGGGCTTGACAACGCTACTCGCTAAGAGTAAAAGTCGCCACTTTAATTCATTTGAGCATGAATATGCGAAATGTTGAGTCGCGCGATGAAATGTCCGCATGATTTTTCTTTTTTAAAGGTCAATAATTATCGTTTTTGCTACCAATTCCTTGAGAGGGATGTTATAAAAGGGAAATAAAGCCCAAGATCCAATAAAAAGTCTAAAAAAATCCCTTAGAAGTGGCAGCCGGATATGGAAATTTTTCACTGGGGGCAGTGGGGCGCTGCTGTACTCCTTTTTTGAGATTTTGACATTATCTGTGGTGCTGGGAGTACTAGCACGACAGATAATGTCAAAATCTCAAAAAAGGAGTACATAGCTCCCCAGTTACTGGGTCTAGGACTCACCTACATGTGGGAGTCCGGGGGCAGAGCCCCCGAACGCTCATGAGGTTTTTCAGTGATTCCAAGGTTTAAAATGGCCCTCAATCAGATGCCGAGGGCCCGAGCATTAACGTAATCGACTCATATATTAACATGATTAAAAATGCAAGCTTTGAAAACCATATATATATGAGAATCCCCCAGTTGGATTGGAGTACATGAACACACTAGACCCAGTTACTGGAGCATTGTACTCCTTTTTGAGATGTTGACATAATCGGTCAGACGATCGATAATATCAAAATCTCAATAAAGGAGTACAGAACCCCAGTTACTGGGTCTACATGAACACAAACTCTAGTGGGAAACTGGGGGGTGAAGCCCCCGGACGTTCGAGGGTTTAAAGTGTTTTCAGCGGTCATACTAAACAGCGTCAACTCAACGATTTCCTGACAACTCAAGCATGTCAATACAACTCCACGTCAACTCAAGACAACTCCACGACAACTCAATTCAAGAAGTTAAATAGGCCTTCAAATGCAATAATTTTGTCAAGTTATGTCACCCCACGCGACCGTGTTTCGGCCAATCAGGATAAAAAAACCATGGAGAGGTGTGTTATAAAATGATCTCTATTTATACTATGTATATTTGCCTTACCGATTGAATTAATAAAAAACTATTGAAATCATTATTTGCTTTTCTCAACCAACTCTAAATATCCAATACTTTAGTAGTTTAAAAGCTGTGTTTCCATTTGAAATTATGATTTATTTTACATACATGTAATTAAACGAACACCTCCATCAAATACTCACCGTTTTCAAATACAAAACTGTTTTGACTTCATTAGTATTATGTGTCCCCAGCAAACCAAAGTATTAATAATGGGAGTTTTAGTGATTCTTGTAAAACAAAACAAAAGAAAAACAGCAACTTCTCTTTCACACATAAATTTTACAGTTTGTAAAAAGACACCTTATTGTCCAATACACATGATAAAACTAACTGAAGAGTTTTCCCTCGTCCCAAACCAGGTGTTGTACACACACCAGAAGACAAAGAAGAGTAAGAGATGGCAGGACGGAAGTCTTCAAGTAAGCCATCGAGGATCTAGGGCTGTCCTCTTCGACGATAGAGGCTGTAAACTAGATGCTGTGTATGTGAAATCACAACAGGTATGGCATTAAGACAAAGTACAGGATTAGTAATTCAGGCATGCAATATGATCATTTTTTTAAAAACGGAAATAGTGCCGTGGAAAACTTTTTACAGTTGTACACAATTTTGTGTGCTTGTCCACTCCTCATTTGTTGCAATATACCCCTTGCAACATGTGCAGTGGTCGCCATCGCTGAGATGGCATGTCATGGTCAAGCGGTTAAGGGCACCGGACTCAAGCTCTGGTGTTTCTGATCAGCAGAGTGTGGGTTCGAGTCCCGGTCGTGACACTTGTGTCCTTAAGCAAGACCCTTAACCATTATTGCTTCGTCCTTCGAATGGGACTAAAAGCCGTAAGTCCAGTGTGTTGTATTAAGATCTATTAATGTGCGTAAAAGAACCCAGAATGTTTATCGCTTAGAGAAGGGGTTCGCCCTGGTGTTTCTGGCATGGTTGGCTGCAATTTGCCCCCTCATTGAGATGCTGAATGTCAGGCTTTGGTGAGAACTGTCATAGATGTCAATGAAAACATGTTAGCGACGCACACAACTCTCTGCCCGTAAGAGGTCTTCATTTGACCTTATTGAGGGCGCTGTTTGAGCTTGTCTTGTCCTGTTACAAAGTTGCTCCTTGGCATCTTTGGTAAGAAGACCCTCCTGAATCTAATACCCTCCACTCCATGGTAACTCCTCCCAAAGTGTTTGGACTTAAGGATAAGGTTGGGATGTCTTGCCCAGTGATAAGCAGTTATTTGGACCTACAGTCCCAAATCCTCCACAACCAGACAACTTGCTGAGTAGGTTTTTTTTAGAGTAGTTGTACTCACTCAAGAATGTGGTTTAAAACACTTGGACAACATTGGTATACTTGTCAAAGACCAGTGCCCAAACTTTACTATACACAAAACAATAAACCTGTGACAGTTTAACCAGTTGAAACCGGATGACATCAGTACACGCAGATATTTCCCCTGCCTGGAAACGGAGGTCGTCTTGCAACGCCATTTTGTAATTTTGGACCACCGGAGCAAAGGTCGCCCGGTCATTCAACTGCAGAGCGTGCGCAGACCACACCAAGCCATGTAATGTTTCGATTCACCCACACAAGGACAAAAAAAGGTTGTGCGCTTACTCATATTTTGTGGCCATTGAGTGGCAGTTTTTGTGTAATCCCCAATTATAGACCTTTGTCTTTTTGTTTCAAAAAGGGGATTACACGGCATCAAGAGGCTTCCACCATTGTTCAGTCATTGTATTTCGGCTGAACGGAGGTAAGTCAGAGTGAGCCTGCAATCGAGCCATAATCGAAAAACTCACTGAACGCCCATGGATCCCAGCTCACAATAAAAACGCTAACATACAATAAAAATTTCAATGTTATGCACACTCTTTGAACAGTTGCCGCCGGGATTCTTCCATTTTTTACTGTCCCTCGGCGGGATTATTCTGTTGGAATTGCTGGAATCAGTTTTCTTTGAGAGTACCGCTGCCACAAAGAAACCCTGACTTGACAAAGCCATGAGAACAAATATTTTCTTTATTGCACTGTGAGTTTTGTTTTCTCTACCGAGAAAATTTCAAGCTTGTAAATTGCAAAACCTCGTCCATAACCTACATAGGATTGGTACTAAACCCGGAACCATGCCTGGATTCCCGGTTCACTCTGATTTGAGCCAAAATAATAAACAATGATGGAAGCTTCACAATGTCTTGTAATCCTCTTCTTGGAACAAAAGTTCAGACATCGGGAATTACACAAAAACCATGGCTTAATAGCCAGAAAGTTTTCAAGACCATGTTTTCTCTTTGTGTAGGTGAAACGAAGCGTTAGACGGCGGGCTGGCCACTCACCAGTGGAATGTCCAGACACTGGCAACCCTTGTTCTGGTATTCCGATTTTACACAATGGCGTGTTTTAACGTCGCCTGTTTGATGGCTCGGAAAAAATTTGCGTTGATACACGGCATCCGGCACCTGTTGGTTACGTTAATTTCTTTTTTGATCAATTTGTTGTAGGTAGCCGTCGGTGAGGAACTTGAGAGTGAGAGATATTTAATTACAATAGAAGAAGAGAAACAGTCAGGTCCTGCAAGTAAGGAAAAGAATGGCAGTGAGGGGGCTCACCAAAGCCAACAACAGCAGCTACAGCAGCAGTTGCCAAATCCACACTTCCAAAATCCTAAGAGAGTTCCTCTCAAAAGAAAAAGAACGGTAAGTTTGTACTGGATATAAAGTTTAAAAAACAAAGATGCCGATGAGAGATGTGACAAATTAATCAATTAGGGTGATTTACTTCACTTGCTCAAATACAACTTCAGATTTTTTATTTCAGAGGGTGACAGGGACTAGCAGGTTTAGACATGTTCTGGGCCCTATGTCATGGTGTTGCTGTACCGTGGAATTCTAGGCTTATGGCCCGTAGAATCACACGCTTTACAGTGCATGGTAAGCGCAGAATTTGGCATGGTAAGCAGCACCATAGAATTGCAGGCCTGATTGCTCTGTTCTTGAAAGGGCAAGGGCACCAAGACGTTTTCTTCTTGAGAAAGGGCACATCTGTGAGGAAATTGTAAATCTCTATTAGAGCATTTCATGGGCACCGAGGCAATGACCAGGGACAACAGAGGCAATTGCCCCCGTGAGGTATCACTATCAGGTCTGAAATTGGG
Organism: Marthasterias glacialis; assembly: GCA_911728455.2. Lineage (NCBI taxonomy): Eukaryota > Metazoa > Echinodermata > Asteroidea > Forcipulatida > Asteriidae > Marthasterias > Marthasterias glacialis. The sequence continues at coordinate 4,099,524 of OU452237.1, read as the reverse complement.
CCATGTTCACAGGTTTCTGATTTTTCAGTGGTACCACTGAAATCTTAAATCAAAGTGTTTTTGGTCTTAGGGCCAGTCAGTAGTTTATGAGGGCAATGTTTCCATTTGGCCGAAGTGAAAAATCATTAACCCTGCTTATTTTGATTGCACCAATCACAATAAGCCCACTGTGAGTGTACGCAACTTCCCTGACAAGATTTGATACATCCTTTTTTGTTGTTTTTGATGACATTTTCACAGTTTGGTCAGAAGGTGTGTTTATTGAACAGGCGTGCAACTTTTCAGCTGATCAGCTGATTTCCTCTTTTTTCTTCACTTTTAGTGTCGTTAGAAAACTGAAAAACACTGTACAAAGTTATGTGTGTTTGGCTATTTCCTCGTTTTTTAAATTTCAAAGTTGCATGCCTGATTGTAAACTAGGGGATGCGAATTAATTTTCTATTAGTGCTGGGGACTAGTGAAATCCACTACTTGAGTAGTCGCGCGACAACTATTCGCGACTAAATATAAATTTCAATTTGCCTTTCACTGATGTGTGATAAGCACTGTATACTCAGTGCTTTCGAGTCCTGTGGAAAATAATTTCACAGGCAACTCGGGTGGCCCCTCGTCACCGGGCGTACTCGGTGGTCTAGTGGTTAAGACATCTGCTCTAGTCATGCGGGAGTCGTGGGTTCGAATCCCACCCGAGTTGCCTGTGAAATTTTTTCTACAGGACTCGAAAGCACTGAGTATACAGTGCTTATCACACATCGGTGAAAGGCAAATTGAAATTTATATTCGCGACTACTCGACTAGTCGCGACTTTTTTGTGTGCAACTTATCACAATGTGGATGTCCCAGTCCACCTGTGTTTAGAGCATGCACGACGCAGCAACATCGGTGCGACACAGCGAGTTAGAGTGTGAGCATCCGCTGCTCAAAACGCCACTTTTTTTTTTCTTTTTGGTGTTTACTTTTAACTGTTGTCATATTATTCGTTTATATCACAAAGTGTTTGTTTTTAATGTTTCCTATTGCCAATTATGGAACACTATTATCTGTATGTTTTTAATGCAGACACAATTAAGAATTCTATTTTATTTTAATACGTTTTAAAAGTATAAATAGGCCAATTATCTTCCCTGTAGAGAACTGTGAAGAAGAAAACTTATTTTGTCCAAGAACCCCCACCAGGCCTTATTGCTTCAATCTTGAAAGGGCAAGGGCACCAAGGCATTTGTTTCTAGATACAGGGCACCTCTATGACGATACTGTAAATTTCTATTGGAACATTTTAAGGACACCAAGGCAATGATCAGGGGCAACAGAGGCAAGTGCCTCTGTTGCCTACATGTATGTGACTCATCAGGCCTGCCCCACCCCACCACCACTTGTAGAAATTTACTTGTATATCTCAAATTAAACAATTTTCTTTTCCACAGGGTTTTACAGTTCCGAGGCAAGTTGTCAAAAAGCTGGCAACAGCAAATGACGATGTTCAATCCAGACTGCCTACATGTAGTTCTGTCTCCCTTCACAAAAGGACGGGGCTTGAAAATGTGCCCCACCTTGAAAAGAGGGTACTCTTCAGCACCCCCTTTTCCAAGGAAGTGGAATTTTGGAACGACAGCAGGGACCTTGCAGATGCTGTCAATGGAAGTCAGAAAATGAAGCAAGTTTCAGACCATTCATCCATGGGTCTTAATGACCAATCTCAATCATATCAAACTAAAGAAAACCTCGGCTGCACATTGCCATCAACAACGGAGGACAGTTCCGCTCCACCGTGTTTTAACGTGGACACGCCCAAAGATGACTACCCAGGACATGTTGTTTCGGGTGCTCCCAGCTTCTATAATGGTCTACGAGACTTCTCAGGAATGCCAAATTCCATACCAGAGAAAGAGAACATTACAAATGTAATCCAAAAGAGAAATATGTATGAGAAAAGTGGAAACACAGATCTGCACGAAGGAATAGTGAACAAGGAACAGTTCTGTAACATAAAAAAGGATCAGTTTGAAAGTCAGGATCAAGTTTTCTTGTCCTCTGTAGAGACTTCCTTGTTCCCAGTCCAAGAAACTGATCAAACCCACAACACCACAGCTATTACTAAACCATCTTTTTCAGCGGTGGGAAAGAGGAGCACCTCGCAGATACTTGCGCTTCTCGGAAAAGGAAGCGGAAAGTTCAAGCCCCCAGTCAAACAGGTGGACTCGGACTGGGAGCCAAAAGGGTGTGAAACAGTGACTCATGCCTGCAGTGAAGATCATGAAACACTGTTTCATGGAACAGTCACAGAGTCACTCTCTGTAATGCGCTCCGAACAAGCCTTCTCTGAAGACATTGATGTAATGGAGCTTTTGGGGCGTGCTGATGTATTAACAGCTGTTTCGTGTACCAATCTATTACCTGACCAATTTGACCATGAGGATGTCAAATCATCAAGGATAACACATGAGGTGCTTGACAAATGCAGTCATGAAACAGTGCAATGCAATAAAATACAAACAGCAATTCCAACCAACTTGCTGTTAAAGCCATCAAAGCTTGGGAAATCCAACAAATCTGTGGCCCTTGACGGATCAGTCGAAAAACGTAAGCATCAGATTTAAAAAAAAATAATGAAATTAAATAAAATTTAACGCCCATTCTACCAAATGAAAGTAGATATATTTTCCTTTTAAAAAAATTATTTACTTAGCTTGATTTTTGTCAGTGTTTCCATCAATTTATGTATAGTTTCCAAATGGTACTAGATTAGAACAATTGCCTAGGAAAATCCAAAATGTCTTAAAATTTGTACAGTAAATAAAATACATTTAAGGTGGTTATAAAATAATACATGTAATATTTATCTAGAAACAGAAACTCAACTTTCTTTAACAGTAAATGAGGTTGAGCAAGACAATGGTTCAAGTCTTCAGAAAATTTTGGCCGAGAAGAACCAAGGACAGAGTGAAAAACCAAAAACAAGGAACCAACAGGACAAAAGTAAAGATGATGACGTTAGTATTAGCAACCAAGATGATACACGTAGGAACCAGACTAGGACCAACAATGTTGGAAACCAGACTAGGAACCAGATTGATGATATAATTGTAGATGAGAGGAACCAGGATTCTAGGAACTATCATGATGAAAACCAGACTAGGAACAAGATGGATAATATGAATGTTGATGAGAGGAACCGGGATTGTAGGAACCACAATGATAGAAACCAGACCAGGAACCAGGTTGAGGGTATGATTGTAAATAAGAAAAACCAGGATCATAGAAACCAGATTGATAGAAACCAGACTAGGATCCAGACTGACAATAGAAATGTAGGAAAAAGGAACGAGGATTATGAAAACCAGACTAGGAATAGGAATGATGTTATGAATGTAGATAACAGAAACCATGATTATAGTGACCAGGATGATGGAAACCAGACTAAGAACCAGATTCATATTATGAATGATGATTGGAACCAAGACAGAAAAAATAAGGAAAAGAAGAGCAAGATAAAAGGGAATCAATTAAATAAGAACCAAACTTATGGGAGCCAGATTGGGAAGCAGGCTGATAGCAACCATGGTAGTGCGATAAACCAGGGTGATTGCAACCACGGTGACAGTATCCAGGATAGTAACAACTGTAGTGATAGTAACACTCCGGCTAATGGCACCCATGGTGAAGAGATAACCCAGGATAATAATAACCAGGACATCAGCAACCAGGATGATGTCACCCATGGTGAAGAGATAAACCAGGAATGTAGTAACCAGGGTGATGGAAGCCATAACCAGGGCATTAGTAACCAGGATGATGCCACCAATGGTGAAGAGATAAACCAGGAATGTAGTAACCAGGGTGACGGTAAGCAAAACAAGGACATCAGCAACCAGGATGATGTCACCCATGGTGAAAAGATAAACCAGGAGTGTAGTAACCAGGGTGATGGAAGTCATAACCAGGGCATTAGTAACCAGGATGATGCCACCTATGGTGAAGAGATAAACCAGGATTATAATAACCTGGGTGATGGAAGTCATAACCAGGGCATTAGTAACCAGGACGGTGGTCACCATGGTGAAGAGATGAACCAGAAATGTAGTAACCGGGGTGATGGAAGTCATAACCAGGGCATTAGTAACCAGGATGGTGGTGACCATGGTGAAGAGATAACCCAGGATTATAATAACCAGAGTGATGGAAATCAAAACCAGGATAATGGCAACCACAATGTTGAGATAAACCAGTATTATGAAAACCAGGGTGATAGAAAACATAACCAGGATGAGAGCACCCACTGTGATGGCCTAAACCAGGGTAGTAACAACCAGGGTGAAAGAAACCATGGTGATAGAAACAATCTGGATGATGGCAACCATGGTGATGAGATAAATCAAGATTATGATAACCAGTGTGATGGAAACCATGGTGAGAGTAACCATGATAGTAACAACCATGGTAAAAAAAAACATGGTGATAGTAACTATCTGGATGATAGCAACCACGGCGATGAGATTCATGTACATGAAAACCAAGATTATAATAACCAGGTTGATGGAAACCCTAGTGATAGTAACCAGGATAATAACAACCAGGATGATAGTAATCATGGTGTTGATATAAACAAAGAATATAATAACCAGGATAATTGTGATACAACACGTGGGACTTCTAGTAACCAGGTTAATGCTGGAACCCACTGCAGTAACTGCTACAATGGCGGCTTTCAGGATGGGAAGATTTCACTTGAGAATCACCCAGGTGAACTGATGATAGACACACTAAGACCAGATTCTGAAACTGCAGCACACACAGCCATTGCTAGGGTAGCCATCTCTAAAGTAGCCTGTGCCCTTTGTGGAGTTGAGTTGAGTAACAATACACTACAGGACATGTGTGGCGAATGCGCTGATGAGTTAAACACAGGCTTTGAATCAGCATGGAAGTCAGGGAACCACTCTCAAGAAAACGATCAAAAGCGTCAACTACGTGTATCTTCACAAGATGCCGTTACTGAAGTTTTTCTGATGCAGAATAAGATGCCAGATACCGGAGCAAAGATTCTATTCTCTTCTCAGAGTGAATGCTGTATCCTTGTCAAGCACAATCAGGTTTCTTCACCTTTAAAATCGGAAAATGTCACAGCGTCACCCAAGCACAACTGTGGCAATCAGGTCCCTGCTGAAATTAAAGACAGAGAGTACACTGTTCAAAATCATGTACATGTATTGTCTATCCAGAATCAAGACAGACAGAGCTTTCAGGCTGATTCAACAAACATTGGTCCTTCAAAAGACAAGAGTGAAAGCTCCCAGCTTGATGACTCTGCTTTAAAAAGTGCATCTCTACTATCCACAGGCTACATTCCCTGTCAGCGTGGTCTGAAAAATGTTCAGAAAAATACTTTACAAGGAGGTGTTGATGGTAATCTTCAAATCGCCCAAGACCCATTCCACATTCACGTCAACACTCCTGAGTTCCCTCATCGCTGTGAAGATAAAAGCATCAGGATGATTAAGGAAGACAGGTCAACCCTTTCCCAATATCCTGTTGAGGACTGGCTAAGAAACATGGATTCTATGTCAAGCATGTCAAGTGCAGAACTGGGAGAAACTAGAGATTGTGTGGTGCCTCAGATGGCGATTACACTGCCTAGAGCTGCAAGTTGGGACCACGATAAACAAGAAGTTGGGCCAAATATGGACTTGCTTGTGGAGAACAGGCAAGAGGATGAGGTTGTACCAAGCCATGGATTACTTGTACATCAGCGAAGCAAAGGAAGTCATCAGTCAGAAGCTGTGACTAGGGACCACCAGGCCTGGGCACAGAGTAGTGGCAGTTCAACAGAACAGTGCGTGCCTGTCGATCAAGACGGATCTTTTGCTGATGATCTGACAATGTCTCAAGATGAATATGTCCAGCGTGAGAGTCCAAGACGAAGGGACATGCAGATTTTCAAAAGATTCTTACATTCAGACATTCTGAAAAGAATGAGCAACTACGCAAGTGGTGAAATATTGCCCGTTCCTAACGTTCAGATGAGAAGCCACTCCGTTGACTTCAATCCTCCCGTCTGCTCTTCAAATTCTAAATGGTCTAAGGATGTTTCTTTCTTTGATCCAGTCAAGTTGAGAGGAGTGGCAAGGAGGGGTAAGACTGAAATGGTGTCTCATAAAAAGGAGACGGATTACTTCAATCAAGGACTAACTACAACTCATGCACATCGTGATGACCTTGGTGGCAACCAAGGAAGACTGCAAGACGTTCTTACGTCTGTAAAATGTCAAGACAAACCTTGCAGAATGGCTGGACCAGCAGTGAAACATTCAGAAGATATTGATATTCTTAATGAAAGACGGGAAACCGTTGAAAAAAGGCCCTTGCTTGGACTCAAGACTCAAAATGCAGAAGAGGAATTCTGTGAATCAACTCCAAGACTGTTTTCAGACACAGGACATCATTTTTCGCATCGCAATAAAAACAAAAATCGTTTTCAACCTGATTCGGAGGGTGGACGGTCAGGGAGGGTGGACGGTCAGGGAGAATTTTTATCGCCGCTGATGCCCAACTGGAACTGTTACGTTCATGCTGAGATTGCAGTAAATCCTCAGTGGCTGCCAGTGACACCAAACAAGCAGAGTGATACTTCCTCGAGACCTTGGTCTCCATCTTCCTCAAGACCACGTTTTTCATACCTTCATTCCATTCATCAAGAGGCAGAAGTAGATGAAAGCATTAATGAAGATCTCATAGAAGCTTCAGAGATGATGGATCAAGTATCTTCAAGCCGATTTGAGTCAGGGAATCTCCTTGATCGCTGGATGATCCCAAGAGACCATTGGATGAACGACAGTTATTCACAATCCTGTCAGCCAATTCTCAACTTAAGAAGTAAGTGACATTTGATTGTTAAAAGAAGAAAAAAATATAGGGCTATGTGACATGCTCGTGTGATCTCGAACAGAGCTGGGAATAGGTCATGCTCCAAAAACAAAGATTTGAAATTAATTCATGGTATCACAAAAACCCTAGGCCTGTACCTCACAGAATTTCCTGTCACAATGAAAAAAACGGCATGGTAAAGAGATCTTACAGCGCTCTAACTATTTATATTGTATTCAGCCTATTTTGTACAATGTGTACTGCTCAGTTTTGACAAAATTCAGACATTTGGACACGCAGTTGGTGTTTCGGACTAGCCAATGCCTGAAGGGGAGTAGCTTTCCTGGTGATTCACAATACGGTGTGCCCTCTATATTTTGCCTAACAGAGGCCATTTGCAGTGTATCATGGGAAAAGGTCAACGAGCCGCAATATGACCCTGATTGTTGGTGGCTTGCGGAAGCAGCAAGGTTGTATTTGTCTGTGTTCATGGCATGATGGTATTTTGGGGTTAGGCTTGTGAATATTTGTTACATTCACATCAGCCCACACTGCCCACGCGGGGCTGAGTTGCAAGTGGTTATCATAAGTTTACCTTTTTTTCGGCGGGGGGAGGGGGGGTGGGGAATGGTTCTTCCAGGTAAATTGTAGAGGGCGCAGTTTATCATTTATTGCGAATCACCTGCAATAACAATAATACACAGTTCTTATAGTGCTTTTCACACCTGACTGGCATCCCAAAGCGCTCATTATTTTTATTTTTTTCAACAGTTTCGTATGCGGAGCTATGCTTGTGGAGTGTCATGGCCGAGCGGTCTAGCCCATTGAACTTAAGTTCTGTAGTTTATAGAATGTGGGTTCGGATCCCGGCCTGGCCAGTGGGGACACTTGTGTCCTTGAGCAAGACATAATTGCTTTGTCCTTCAGATGGGACATTAAGCCGTAGGTCCCGTGTACTAGGATGGATAATGCACGTAAAAGAACCCAGAATACTTATCGTGAAAAGGTGTTTCTGATTTAGACAGCAAGCATCCTTATCTACAGGTTTCCTCAGGCTTCCGAGCTGCAGTGATTAAGTTTGCTTTTGAGGCGTCCTTGGTTTCATTACCAGAAAAAAATTTAAAATAATGATAATAATAACAATAATACTATAATGTTTGAAATTTCAGACCCATATACAGTACCTTGTAGCGGTGGCACAACTTTAATGCAGACTACCATGCCAGAAACACCAGGGCAAACCCCAAGTTCTCTTTCCAAGGAAAAGTGTACTGGGTTCTTTAACATGCGTTACACAACACACGGGACCTACGGCTTTACGTCCGCACCGAAGGCAAAGCAATAATGGTTGTTAAAGAGTCTTGCTTAAAGGTTTGGTGAATTACTAAGTATTGATGTTTTTAATTTACACCTAATAATTATCATACAATAATTCAGTTGGAATTTTTGTTTGTGCCTTCCAGTTTTACATGATTTATTTTCTTTAAAAGTAATGGTCTTCGGGAACGCCCACAAAAATAGGTCACTTACTGACATGGCTGGATTCCTTCCGTGACATCATCATTACAAAATTTATTCATGAGCTATTCCAGAGGACAATCATTTCTGGACGGGGTCTACCAAAGGAATGACAAATATGTGTTCTTTCTTTTCAAAAATTCACTCATGAATATATATTATGTAATGCATGTGATGTTACGGAAGGAATCCAGCCATGTCAGCAAGTGACCTATTTTTGTGGGCGTTCCTGAAGACTACTAGTTTTAAAGAAAATAAATCATGTAAAATTATACAGGAAGGCACAAAATGATTTGATTTTTCTCAACAGAATTATTGTATGTTAACTGTAAGGTGTAAAATAAAAGCATCATTACTAATTAGTTCACCAAACCTTTAAGGACACAAGTGACAAGACCGGGACTCGAACCCACACTCCGCTGATCAGAAACGCCAGAGCTTGAGTCCAGTGCGCTTGACCACTCGGCCACGACAAGTATTGATAAGTCCCTTATTTATATCCATGTACACACAAGAAAATATTTTAACATCTGACTGTATAATTTGACCACTAGATGAGGTACCCATTGCAAAGATACCTCTCTGGGAGCAGACAAATTTGCCTCCAGGAGGACACATCCATCCTTATCCATCGTTACCTCATCCTCCTCGGCAGAAGAGGGGACCCTCTTATGATGAGGATTTGTCCACTGAAGGAGGCATCACAAGACGTAGTGACAAGGTGATTCTATTATTTTGGTTTAACCCTTACACCGATGTGCAATGAGCACTGTATACACAGTGCTGTCTGAGTTCTGTTAAGATAAATGGACAGGTTGCTTGGATGGGATTCGAACCCACTACCTCCACATTCTAGAGCAGATTGTCTTAACCACTAGACCACTGAGAGTGCCAGGTGATGAGAGAACGGTTTCAATCCTGCAGTTAGCAGTGGGTACCGCAAACAATTTACTAAATCATTGAAGGGCGTAATGCTCATTCCCATTCCGTTGCCCATTCCCATGTAGAAGTTGACCTTTCCGTAATGACTTATGACGCAGAAAACCGATCAAACTTTCACGCTCAGTTTTTTTTAAACTCAATTTTGCACATTTATAGCTTAATCGGTAAATTTTTAACGAAATGTGACAATTGGATGAGGGATATATTATAAAACATTATTTTAGCTTTACACTGCACACCTGATACTTCAAGGAGGCAACAGAAGCAATTGCCTCCATGACCCCTGGTGATTGCCTTGGTGCCCTTGAAATGTTCCAGTAGAAATTTACATTTTTTGCAAAGAGGTGCCCTTTACCATGGAGAAAATGCATCGGTGCCCTTGCCCTTGCAAGAACGAAGCAATCACGCCTGACACTGTACATGATCTTATCACACATCGGTGCAAGGAAAAAACTGAAAGAAAAGTCTTTAAGCAATCTATTACAAAAATAGCATTCTCCCCTTTCATTTGAATTTCCAAACTAAATATGATCATTAAACTATAGATGATTGTCTCCCCCCAGAAACTTAAAAAGAGTAAGAGAGAGAATTACTGGAACGATCCTGTGTCGAGTGGAACAGTGCGCAGAAGGCCTCCTGCTCCAACCATTTTCCAGGCCAGTGCAAGACGACAAAGCTTCCCCGCCGGCTCCCAAAATGGAGGATACTCCGCTCCCATGCAGGCAAGACCTCAAGCTCTATCCTTGCCGTGTGGCAAGGACAAAGCTGAAGATGAGCAGTGGAGAGAAGCAAAGGATGAGCGTCTTCCAGATTGGGAGATGCTATTCAAAGAAGATGAATCTGGCAGTTTTCATTCACGGTCTGAAATGAATCTTTCTTCGCACACCACAGAGAACGAAACAGTCAATCCGCTTGAACGTGATGTCACGCTTGAAACAACTTTATTATCAGATGTATTGTACCCTAGTCATACTGCCATGAACAAATCCATTTTGTTTGACGCATCACTAACTGACGAGACTGTTGCATCAAGACAAGTCCACAACAGACACAACCAAAGCTATGAGAAGCAGATGATGGGAGATATAGTCCACAATGAATCTACAATACAAGGCCCCTTTATCTGGAGACAGGACAATGTTCCATTATTACACCAAGATGCTAATGATCCACTACCTCCATATTGGACACAGGCTGATGGCCAAACTCAATCTGAAGTGCGGAATATCTTGGCATCTTCATTTCCAGATGCTAACAGCCTGAAGGTTTCACAAAGCCCCCCTAAATGGAGACAAGACAATGTCCAAATTCAATCCGAATTACAGAACATCTTGTCGCTATCATCGCTTCAAGATGCTGTTAGCTCGGACTTTTCTCCAAGTCCATGTAAACGGAGACAAGATGAAGCCCCGAGTCAATCCAATATACACAGCATCTTGTCATCTTCACTTGGAGATGCCGACAACCTGGATGTTTCTCCAAGTCCCTTCAAGTGGAGACATGAAGACGGGCCAAATCAACTCAATCAACTGAACATCTACAAGTCATCTTCGCTTCAGGATGCGTACTGCCCGGAGATTTGTCAAAGTCCCTCAAGATGGAGACAATGCGAAGCCCAAAATCAATTCAATACGCGGAGGATCTTTGCATATTCACCTCAAGATGCCAACAGCTCTGACTTTTCTCAAAGTCTCTGCAATTTGAGAGGGGAGATGAGTATTCCACATCAGAATAAAACATCTTACAATCAGGACCTCAACATTGAGATAGGAAAAGATATATCCACAGACGACAATGGGAGATGGTTAGGCCACCACGGTGCAATCACCCCGCCCAGTACACCAAGCAACAGTCACGCTCATGATTACCCAGAATGCACAGGTGATGCCTAGACTGGTCCCCTGTCTTTATCTGCATTAGGATAAAGACAGGCACTGGTCTTACAAACCCAATGATTTCATTGGATAGACATACATGCCATACAATGACGTATAGCTACCAAACATACACACATGAGTGTGTGTGTACCGACACTTTAATATGACATACAAGGTGTCAAAGGTAAATCTGGCTGGAAACAGTAGGTTCTTAAGACCGGTACCTGACGTTATTCATGAGCCTCGAAGTGTGACGACAGATGTTCAGGCTGAGGTGGTGCCCTCCGGAATGTGCCAAAGACAAGTCATCTTATATCAATGTATCATGCATGTCATGTGACATATCACGTGATCAGATTTTTTTTTTTTCATTGCTCAGTCTCATAGATTAACCAGACTTCAGGTCTTCTGTGTTTACATGTATATGAAATTCTAGCTGATTTTTAACCACTTTTGTTATTATAAAAGTTGTTCAGCTGTTACTTTTATAATTCCAAATATTAAGCAGTAAATCACAAGGGAAACTGACTGGGTAAGTTTAAATTCAATTTTGGGGTGAACAAAGAAAAATTGACGGGAACGGGATTTGAACCTGCAACCCTCGGCTTGACGTAACTACGCTCTATCAACTGAGCTGTTCAGCCCTAATGTTGGCGGTCTCTGTATCTTGTCAATATCTTTGTTTTAATATTCTTGAATTAATGTGGAAATTATGACACATAACGTCAAATTTCCCATATGACCAGTGTAGGATCTCGCCTGCTAGAAAGGCCCTGGAATGCACAAGGTCACTCTTTTTGTAAACAAGGGTCACACTGTCTATAGGAAGGCCTGATACTTCACAAAGGCAATCTCTTCCATGCCCAGGCCTGGTCATCGCCTTGGTGCCCAAAGAAATTTTCCAGTAGAAATTTAAATTTCCCTGTCGCTCTTTTTACCATGAAAAAACTGCCTTGCCCCCCAAAAAAAACATCAGGCCTGTACAGTTTTTCTTGGTGCATGTAGTTTAATCTGCTCATATGAACCTTTAAAAGCTGTCGCTTTTATCTGACGGATGTTGTTATTGATTGTTCACGCTTCTAATACTTTCTTGATCATGCCAGCAGAGGGCTCGTCATCACAGTTATTAGCGAGGCGACAATACAAGGGCTTCAAGAATCCTACATCATCCATTATTGGACAGAATTCACTTTCATCAGGGGTAAGAACATATATTGCAGGCTGACGTAGTTCATCTATCATTCAAAACCACAATGGGTGATATTGAATGGTCAGACAGTAGGAGGGTTGAGTGTGTACTGTGTAGATGAATTCACATATGTTGCAGACTGGTGTGGTTTACCTATCAATCAAAATCACAGTGGGTGAGATTGAATGGTCATATAGTAGGAGGGTTTACTGTGTACTGTGTGGTAATACATTCACCAAATGATATATTGTAGGCTGGCATAGTTGATGACTATGGTTCAAAACCACAATGGATGATATTGAATGATCAGACAGGAGGAAAGTTGACTGTACTCTGTAGGTGCATACACCACACGATATCATGTAGTAGGCTGGAATAGTTTTTCAGTCGTTCAAAAGCACAGTGCATGATCCTGAATGGTCAGAAAGTAGGAGGGTTGACTGTACTGTGTTAGTATGCATGCACAACATGGTATCATGTTGCAGGCCAGCATAGTTTATCTATCTTCAAAACCAGAGTGGGCGATATATGGTTAGACAGTAGGAGGGTTGAGTGTGTACTCTGTAGGTTCATTCACCAAACAATATTGTCATTCAAAATCGCAGTGGATGATACTGAATGGTCAGACAGTAACAATGATTCCCAACTTTCACAACCAGTACGGAGAATTGACACAAAACCACTCAACGTTGGCCATTTTCGAAACAACATTTTTTATTTAGAAAACATGTGCTCTCCTTATGGGGCTTCACACATGCCAAGCCCAGCTGAGGTTTCATAAAGGACCAGAGAATTGCGACTAAAAAAGCAAAAGTAAGGGGGGAGTTGTTACCACAAGCAAAAAAAACAATGCATTTTGGTCGGTTACCGGATGAGACCAAGCAGAATCTTTTAACTTTTCCAAGCGGCCTTAAAACTGGTCCCCTGGCTCCCACAAATATTTGCGAGTGAGCCCACAAAACTACCAGTTGAAGAGTATGTTGATAGCATTCCTCTGTGTTTTTGGTTTCACTTATGCAGAGAAGCGTCTGTGGAGAATTGTTCTTTCCCTCAGAAGGAGAAGTTCAGGGTGCGGCCTCCCTTAAACGTCAAGTACAAATCCCTGCTTCTTTCCCATTAGTAGCTTCTTATAAACAAGTCTTGACGTCGGCTCTGAAAGGTACAATGACAACACTTTACATTTTCTTTTAATTAGTTATCTGGTTATGCTGTTATTTTAGTCACTCCAGGGAACTGAGATGGTCTCACAGCGTGAATTGCAAAACATTGGTCGTTACCTACGGCATGGGAGTGGCACTAAATACAGAACCATGCTTCGATTGCCAGCTCCCCTCCATTCAGTCAAAATACAATGAATGAAGAATGGTGGAAGCCTCTCGATGCCGCGTAATCCTCTTCTTGGAACAAAAGGACAAAGGTCTATAATCGGGGATTACACAAAAAAACACCTCTCAATGGCCACAAAATACAAGTTTATTCGTGACCTTTTTTTGTCCTTGTGTGGCTAAATCGAGGCAGTTGAGGGTGTGTGTGTGGTCTGCGCAGGCTCCGCAGTTGAATTACCGAGGGACCTTCGGTCTGGTGGTCCGAAATTACATAATGGTGTCTTAAGAAGGCTTCCATTTCCAGGCAGGGGAAACATTTGTGTGTAAACAGGTCATCCGGCACCAACTGCTTAAGGAATGAAATAAATGGCCCAGAGGATGGTAACAAGTTTACTCTCCCAAAAACCAAACAAAACATGCAGTTGGATTTTGAATGTTTGGGGATTGTTAGCGTTAACCCTATTACTATCGTTGCACTCTCCTGCCCAACTGGCTCTTGCCACAAAAATCCATAGGAGACTGTGGAGACTATAAGTCCACAGTACACAAGCCATGGGGTTTCAAGATAATACTAGCTGCACAAACAGAAGAAACCCAAGGCTGCAAGGTATGGTACTTTGCGGCAGTCTGTGGAGGGAGGGATCGAATCTGTAGGAGGGATCAAATTGATTGCACATGTAATCTCTTTCTGATGGTTATTTTACAGAGCATCTGAATCTAATCCTGTTCAACCTCGCCCAGCGCCTCCACACGGCCAGAAACAAAGTTGATACCCAACACCTGGACTCCTCGTCACCGGTAGCCTCCACTGATAACCCTCAGGCCAGCCACGCCCCTCGCTGCGACCATGGCAACGCTGCTAAGATGGTCTGCGTTAAGAAGGAAGGCAAGAACAGAGGCAGGTTCTTCTATGCTTGTAGTGCGCCTCGTTCCAACCAATGCAAGGTTCGTCAAAATATTGCGTCTTATATTCAAACTCTTTCACTCACTGTTTAGCCTCATCTTACTTGCAGGATATGTTGCAACCGTATCACCTATATCCCTGACATGCCTGATGCAATTATTACATGAATTAAATTGTTGGATGGTGTATAATCCATTCTAATCTGAACCCTTTTCCTGTTTTAGTGAAACCCTAATCCTGTTAATTTAAACCCAAATTCATTTTATCTGCTGTAATCCCTTTCAACGAAACTCTAACAGTTTTAATATAAACCCTGATCCTTTCAATCTAAATCCTAATCATTTTAACATGTTTAATCTAAAACCTGATGCTTTTAATCAACCTCATGAACTGTTTAATCTACACCCTGATCCTCTTCATCTAAACCCTAATTTTATTAATTTGAACCTTCATCCTGTCAATCTGCATCCTTATCTTTTTAACCTAAACCCTAATCATTTTCATCTAAACCCTAATTTTATTAATCCAAAAAACCTGATCCTTGTAATCTACATCCTAATCTGTTTAATCTGACCCTTCTCTTCTAAAACCCTAGTTTTATTAATTTAAACCCTGATCTTTTAAATCTGCATCCTAACCTGTTTAATCTAAATCCTAATTCTTTTAATCTTTAAACCCTAATCCCATTGATCTTTTCATCATCTCCATGCAGTTTTTCATGTGGGCGGATCGGTTCAAGTCGGATTCATCCATCGATGCCAAGGGGTCAAGTACCACCAAGATTTGCCTGATGGAGCCGAACGCCGCCGTGACGTTCTTCAAGGGCCATAACGTTCGTCTGTACTATGGCTGTGAATTCCGGAGGAGGACTAGCCCATACAACTCAATGATGCCTGGTGCACCAGTAAGTTTCCTTCTTAAATCTGTATTAGTAATTTTGTCTAAGACATGTCAGACTTCCATTTTTCAGTGTATTACTGGCGTTTGACAACACAGTGGCCCCCTCTGCAGTTTACCCGTGAGAGGCCATTTTCCCCAAATGCGGTCGACTAAAATCGATACACCAATCCATTGAGCCCTGCCCCTTTACGTGTTGACCAATCACAGCATTGGCTACGCTACCGAGAGTCCGACAAAAGTCTGACACGATAAAATCCTATTGGAAAATGTAAACATACGTGCGCTTACTTACAGCCTGGGCATTCATGCTGAACGCACATTGTCCTGCCCACGTGTACAGTGGTGATGTAGCCAATGCTGTGATTGGTCAATATGCCTAGGGGGCGGGGCTTAATGGATCGGTCTATTGGAGCAACGCTAGGGCAGTTTGGGACCTTTAACCCTTTCCTTACCATAGGCGACTTTAATGGACTGGACACTATACCCCGTTTACCATTGGCAACTTTTATTAGTCGACCAAGCTTACACACACAAAAAGCACTCAAGCCTGAGCACAAAGGCCGCCATTTTGTTATAAAGCTGTCCATTGTTCACCTTCAATACCCAAGCTTCCAATAGTTGGAAAGACAAAGATCGGATCCTTCCAATGGTGGTAAAATAAAATAAGGTTACTGTTATGCAATCCTCTCAAAATGGACTGGAAAGATCTGAAATGCCAAATACCTATGGAGTGCCATATGGTACAAAAAAGTGTTTGAGAAACCAGATTGCACTTCAGACAGTAAGATCAAGAACCTGGCTGTTTATTGACTGATCTCTGTGATATATAAATTCTATGAAAGGCAATTTAATAAGCAAGAAAGTTGTCATTGTTTATTTTGCTCTGAAATGAAATGTTCAGGGTGATAATGGAGTGTGTAAAGTTGGCTTCTGAACTCAGCGGAGCTGTTACGTGGGATAAAGGGCTTTGCGCTTGTGTGATCAAACAATTTGGTCACAAGGGGTTGTTTATATGTCAAAACAATTCAGTAACAACAGGGTTAAATGACTGAAAAACATTCACCAGCCTCACAAAAAAAACGCCATCTTATGCCGTAAACGCAAAAAACAAAACAAAAAGCCTTGCTGCTTGGCAAACCATGAACAAACTTAAACAGTCAGGGTCATGTGATGGGCGCTGAAAGACAACTAAAAACTTGTCAATCTCATTCCTTATGATGGGCTGTTAAAATGGCCTTTCCTGCGCAAACTGTAGAGGGCGCACTGTATTGGGAATCGTCTATTGCGTCCTTCTTATGGGACGTAAAGCTGTAGGTCCCATGTTTTGTGTAATGCACGTAAAGGAACCCAGTGCACTTATCACAAAGAGAAGGGTTTTGCCCCGGTGTTCCTGGTTTGATCGACTGCAGATTGCGCCACAGCACCTTGTAAACCGTTACATGGTGCCATGTAAAGGAACAGGTCTCATACTTCAAAAATGTAACTCTGCATACCTTGCAGGAAAAAAACCTGAGTGCTTTGAGATGACCATCGGGTGTGATAAAGCTCTGTATCAGAACTGAGTATTACTAATATTATTATTTTCAATTCATCAGCATATCATCTATGTTACATGTATATGTTACATGTGATACATGTATATCTTTGTGCTTATTCATGTTTTAATTATTCAAACTGTATGTGTAAACTTGTACATATATATGTATCCTTTTTTACTGTTCTGACATTTTTAACTGGAATTTTGATGTAATGTGCTCTCGAACAGGCTGGTTCTGGGGTGAGAGCGCAATAAATTATTATTATTATATATTTCGTTATGCAAAACATACAATGTGTATTGTTGTGTTGCAATACCCAATGGACCACTGGTTAGAGTTGTTATCAGTTTTACAGGCAGGCCACTTCTCAGCGGATCAGCTGATTTCAGCTTTTTTTTTACACTTGAAAAAAAAAATGAAAAACTTGGGCTATTCCCTCATTTTTGAAACTTCAGAGTTGCATGCCTGATTTTAGCATAGGGCCAGTAACCTCGCAGCCAAACAAGTCTTGCAGAAATTGTTTTTCGAAACAAAACTTTGTTGATGTTTTTTTTGTTTTGTTTTTTTGTCGGGGGGGGGGGGGGGGGGGGTTGGCATGCAGTACTGAATCCATCAAACTTATTCATCATTCATTGAAAAAATGTCGGAAATAGATTTGACAGTAATTTTCATCATGATACTTGGTCACTTCTTGCTATTTTCTTGTCTTTTATTCTAGGCGTGGGTGATGAAACGCAAACAGCAAATGATGGAGAGCAGTAAGAAGAAGATCTACTTGAATCTATCGAGGAAAGAATCCTCAACTTCTTATGGCAAAGGTATCGTCTTGACTGGAGGTCGTTGCCTCTGGTGTTCTGTCTTGACCCCGTTACCTCCCCAAAGTATATGTTCCCCGGTCTGATTTTGCTCTGGTAGAGGGGCATTGAGTTGCTTTACTGAGAAGAAACTTCCAGGCCTGCATGTCAGAATTGGGAAATGAATCACAATACAGAGCGCCACCAAGTGGTGTTCACGTGGCATTGGCAGTGCAAAATAAATGCCAAAGAATTATCTCTGTCGACTGTCCTCATTTCGGTCGAATAATCAAGTTAATGTCCTCAAGTGATGTCGCAAACCCCTGTCCTCCCATTTTACTGACTTTATAGATGTTTGCTATGTTCAAATGCAGATGACATCTGGGTCATTTCCAAGGACCTGACGTTTGACCCCGGGTCAACTTTTCTCGCCAAGAGTGTCTACCATGGTCCATCGTCCAATAACGACGTTGAGATAGAGCCACTAGCGTGTTATTCCACTTCTAATTGGCCATCACCATGTAAGTATACTTGTTGGGGGTTTCGGCCACCCACCGAAACCACCTTTGTTTTCATTGAGATTGTTATTATTTTTATTAGTTTACTGTCCGAACAAATCTCATTGCTTTAAACACATGAAACTTGTGAAACGAGTCCAAATCGACGAGTCAAGATGGTAAATGACTGGGTCTCGGACTCGACCAATTGGAGTTGAGATTTAAAACTTGGACACGATGCTTGTGACTTTAGTTTAGCAAGAGAATGTTTTAGCAATTTGGTGGTCTTTTCATTTTCTGTTTTAGGTACTGTGCATGCCATCCTTGCCTGTAATGCCAGCTCAGAGCTGACATGTCTGAGTAACCTACAGGAACATGTCAACACTGCATCAGTGCCTATACTGCAGTCTCTCATCAGCAAGTAAGTTTGCCCTCTCTTCATGATGAAAAACTTTACTCTGTCTCATCCACTGGATAGTCTAAAAAAAAACAAAGGGCAATCATCTTACCATGCCAGAAACACAGGGCATGGTTTGGGTGGCTAGTCTGGGGCATGTTGGTTAAGCACCATTGACTGTAGTCAGTACTTGGATGGGAGACCATTCCTTGTATTGGCATGGTTTGGGTGGCTAGGCTGGGGCATGTTAGTTAACACCATTGACTGTGGTCAGTACTTGGATGTGAGACCATTCCTTGTATTGTCATGGTTGGTGGCTTGTCTGGGACATGATCAGATGATAGGGCTCCTTGACATCAAGTGTTATGTGATGCACTTTTGAACATTATCATATTGAATTTGTGCAATATAGATGAATCAGTTTAATTTTTAGTTTCTTTCCTGAAGAGATTAATGTCAAATTGTTTTCACCTACAAATTAGTAACTTTGCACACCATAAAAAGCTTCAAATCTTAGTTTATTTTGGGTTATTTGTGATTGATCTTTCAGCTCGGACAATCTACCTACCACCCAGTCAAGACTGTCAACATTCAAGTCGCCAGCTCAAGCTCAGAGTCAGTCCAAATTCTTGAACTGTTCCCCACAGGAAATTGTAAGTATACTAAATGATCAAGGAATCCCTGACCTGCCGCTCCCCAGGTTGTATCATAAGCTTGTGTGTGATCCCTGGTTTTACGTCAGTTTCAGGTTGAATGGCTTCTGACTGGCAACCCCCGAACAAAGATATTGACAAAATAGGAAGACCACCATCATAGGGCTAGATAGATCAGTTAGTAGAGTGCCGGCACGTTGATCTGGAGGTCGCAGGTTCAGATCCCATTCTAGTCAGTTTTCTTTGTTTACCGAAAAAAAAAAATTAATTTACCCAGTCGGTTTCCCTTGTGGTCATCACTTGATATTTGAAATAAAAATGGCGCTACGTAGGTGTTTGGCATTTTGAATCTTTCCACTCCATTTTGAAAGGATTGCATAATAGCAACCTTATTTTATTTTATCATTATTGGAAAGATCTGATCTTTCTCTTTCCAACCACCATTGTAAGCTTGGGTATGGAGCATGAACATGGACAAAACTACAGCTTTATAATAAAGGGCCTTTGTGCTCAGGCTTGAGTGTTTTGCTTGATGGTGTGTTTCACTGGTAAAGAAGAGAGGGTATGAGTGCACTCAACAAAAGTCGCATATGGTAAGGAAAGGGTTAAGTGTCTTCCTCAAGCATCATGGCTGGTTATGCGACTCTGCCACCAGAACCTAGTCCGTAGTGTTAGACCGGTCGGCCACCGCACTCCACCTTAGCAATCATGCTTGTAATCTTTGTGTCTTGTTTCAGGATCACATAGCCAAAGTTATGATAGAGACGCACAAATTAAACACTGACCAAGCAAGGGCTTTGAGAAAAGTAGCAAGGATGTTCCAGCAGACCAGTAACGACAGCCCAAACCATGAACCTGTAACTCTTATCCATGGTAAGAATTAGCAACTGTTTGACGTTTAAACTTAAGGATCTAAAGTCAGGCCTGGAATTAAACAGGGGCCATGGAGGCTATGGCTTCTGTTGCCCTGGTCTTGGCCTTGGCACGTAATCCCCTTCTTGGAACAAAAGGACAAAGTTCTATAATCGGGGATTAAACAAAAAATCGCTTCTCAATGGCCACAAAATGTAAGTAACGCACAATCTCTTTTTGTCCTTGTGTGGGTGAAATGAAGCATTAGACAGCGTGTGTATGGTCTGCGCACGCTTCGAAGTTGAATGACCGAGCGACCTTCGCTCCGTAGGTCCGAATTACATAAAGGCCTTGCAAGAGGACCTCTGTTTCCAGGCAGGGGAAACATTTGCGTATATTCACGTCATCTGGTGTCAACTGGTTATGGAACTCTATGAAATTGTACCCCGCTGTTTGTTTTAATTCATCGTTGATTTGTACCTCCAGGTGTTTTTGGCGCCGGAAAGAGCTTTCTTCTCGCCGTCATCGTCTTATTTCTCGTCCAACTCTTCAAGCTGAGTGACAATCAGGGTCCAGAAGCAGCATCTCAACGGTCGCCATGGAAAGTCCTTATAGCATCCACCACCAATGTAGCTGTAGATAGGATCCTATTAGGGTAGGTAGATTGATTTTGGTCCAAGAGAAAGCACATCAGGCATGTTGTTTGTCCGGGTTTTTTTCGTGATTTCCGGATTCTTCATTGGTCTTCCTGCATGTTTAGATTTTTTTTTCAAAGGGGGCAAAATTGCTACTCAGAGATAAAAGCGGATAAGAACACCGGAGTGTGGGTTCAAGTCCCGGTCGTGACACTTGTGTCCTTAAGCAAGAGACTTAACCATTGTTGCCATTATTAAGTCCTGTGTGTTGTGCAATGCACGTAAAAGAACCCAGTGCATTTATCGCAAAGAGAAGGGTTCGCCCCGGTGTTTCTGGTTTGATTATGCCACAGCACCTTGTAAACTGTTACATGGTGCTATGTAAAGGAACAGGTTTCATACAGGTCTCATACTTCGAAATTAACTCCGAATACCTTGCTGGAAAAATACTGAGCACTTTGAGATTCCCATTGGTTGTGGTAAAGCGCTATATAAGAGCTGCATATTGTTTAACCATTTCTATTGTAATGATGTAGAGAGTCTGTAACACCCGTTTCAGACTGGCACTCCAGAGTCGCGCCGAACCAAATAGATTAGGAGCGAGTCTTGATTTCAGTTTCAGACAGGCGAACTTAATTACCATAAGTTTGCATTAGGTTCAGCTCATGACCGATGTCTGAACCCAAGAAGCTCCAGAGTCGTTCCGACCCACTGCAACAGTGTGTCTAGTCGCTCCTAACTGTTTCAGACGTCGATCTTTTCATGTACTTAATTCTATAATTTGGTTCGGCACGACTCTGGAACGCGTGTCTGAAATGGGTGAAAAACTCCAAAATGTAACATGCTGTATATTCATTGGGCTTCATCAACACACTGAGAGGAAACATTTTTCCAATTTTCAGGATTTTACATTTTAATACAATCTCAACCCTGGTGCGTGCCTGGTTTTTGGAATAGTAAATTAATTCTCATCCTCTAAGTTTTCAGTAAGCACAACATACAACCATGCTTTAAAAATATCATCCAAAACAGGGAAAATGATTTTGTGAAATTCAGTGACGTTCGGTTTGTGCTTGTTACAATTGGCTTATTTTTGACTGCAAGAGGGCGCCCTTTGGGGTAGGTTGGGGTTCAAACCATTGAAATAGTGTTGTAAACCAGATGCAGTTAGACTTCAAATGAAGCAGTTAATGTACAACTTGTGAGGTTTTTTTATGACAGTTTTACAATGTCATCAGTGTAAGATATTTGCTAGGAAAATTTGTATTTTTAATGTTTTGAAACATTTTCGTACTATCAAAATGGAGTTAGTATTGCGCCCTCTTGCTGTCAAAAATATGGCCTATTGTAGCAATCGAATTGAGCAACCATGATTTGTTAGGTCTTCAGATGTCTATTCTCAATTCTTGAAAGGATTTCAGATGAAAGTATTTCTCTGGAGGATTGGTACTGGTACAAAATCTTTATAATCAGTGAGCTTTCAGATTGAAAGTAATCGCTTTTTGGTCTCGGGTCACCAATCCATCCATCTTGAAAATTTACTCCCCATCTACTCACCGTTTGGTCTTTGATAATAAATGTCTTGTGATTTTGTCTTGTTTCTTTTCTTCAGACTGTTAGGTCTCGGCTTTGAGGACTTCATTCGAGTTGGAAGTCTCAGGAAGATTGCTAAGCCAGTTCTCCCATACAGGTAAACATATCCTCATCCATTCATTCATTTATTAATAAGAGAATGAAAGTGTGGTGAAGAGGTTTTGAACTAGTTGTTTAAATATGGTGAGGGCTGGTTCTTGATAATTTGACCGAGACGAAGTCGAGGTAAAATTGTCGAGAACCAGGCCTCACCATGTTTAAACAAGTTGTTGAAAACCATATCAACACACTTCTATTCCCATTCATAAATACCTTTCTGTTAAAAACATCCAAAAACCCTTTAAAAGTTGAGAACAAATCTGACAGCTCACCTCGCTCAGGTCTGCGTTAAATTGTTATCCATGTTGAGCTCCTCGCGCAAGTTTCAAAATTCCTCCATGGGGCTACCAATTTAAACCTGGGCTGTGCAATTTGCACCCTCTGCTTAATCGTCTGATAGCGCCCTCTTTTGACTCCTTTTCTTCAGTCCATGTTTAAATGCTTTGTGCCATGTCTCTATCGCGCGTTTAAACATGGCCACGTGATCTCCTCTCAACCAATCACAATAGATAAACTGTCCCAGGTATTTATGAATGGTTTATTAAAATTGTACAAATCGCAGCACCGGCCTGAGCCGAATTGCAATTAAATCTACAATAAAAGTATAACAATTTAAGAAAACTCAAATAAATAACAACATATAAATGTAAACAAAACTACCACACCCCCCCCCCCTTTGTCTCCCTCTTCATTGTTCATCCCTTGCATCTTCTGACTGCCTTCTGCCTCTCTCTTTTCACTTCTTTCCACTGCTTCTGTTACTCCAACATACTTGTATGTGTGTGTTGTGTTGTCATTTAGCCTTTGAGAAAGACAATTTTGTGCAAACACAACTACCTCATTTGCACAAGGAAAGTGGTTGTAGTTTAATTTTTAAAAAAAGCTAGTTAAAAGCTATCAAAATGTTTTGCAAGGCATCGTTCAAAAAAATATAAAACTGCACAGTAAAAGTAAAATTCAGATTGAGAAGGAGCGTATATTCAACTATTATTAAAATTATGAAAAAGGTATGGTATCGCACTGTTTTTCATTCTTTCAAATTTACATTGACACTCAGGAATTTTGCTTTTCCGCCTTTCAAATTCTCCAAATCTCCCTTTTTCCGGGAGTTATTTTGTAATCGCCGATTCCAGACCTTCATTATTTTGATGTACAAATGAGATAACAAGAAATCGATAGGCTGCCACCATTTTTATCATTGTATTCGGCATGCAGGAGGCAAGTCTGAGATTCCAGCAAACCATGGCTGATTATCGGCCGTGGCTTACGGTCAAGGTTTGGCCTATTATTGGTGAAGACATTGCTTAATTTACCTTGAGAGAGAACAACAAATCCTGACCAGTGCATTTTGTGAGAAAGTTTGTTTTTACTTTGTTTAGTCAGGGTTTCATTGTAACAACAATATTTTCAAAAGAAAAATCACTTTGGAAGTTCCAAAAAGTTCAGAAAAAATAATACACAATTAATTTTTAAACACAATCGTTGAGTGGTTAATGATCTCCAAATATCAGATGTATCTCGGTCGGTCGGGTTGGCGTTGTAGTATCTGTCCTCGCCTTCCACCTCTAGAACCCCAGCTCAAATCTTGCTGGGGGCACTATGTGGATTGGGTTGTTCAGTCCCTACCTGATCGCGTGGGTTTTCCCTGGAATGTTTCTCTGGGCTTTTCCTCCCATATCTAAAACTGAAACTTCCTTCCTCGTCTTCTTTCCGAAGGGTTCTTGGTTAGTGTAGTGATTGAGTTCTGAGAATCCTTGGCTTCAAAACCAGAATTAACAAATAAAATGGAAATGAAATGAATGAAATCTCCCCCCCCCCCCTCCCCCACCCTTTCTAATTTTGTTTTTTTTTCCCCTTTTGGTTTTGATCAGCGTCCATGCCTCAGACAAGAAAGACAACCAGGAGATTACAGACCTGTATGAGATGCTGAAGACGGACTTGACTCCAACCGAAAAAACCCACGTGCGACGGAGTCTGGAGAGACAGCGGCTGGGACAGAATCGAGACTTACTGGGCAGTGTCAGGGTGGTTGGGGTCACATGTGCAGCTTGTACGTTTCCTTGCATGAGCAAGCTCGTCTTCCCTGTGAGTAGTTGCTATAAGGGTGTAACAAGGCATTTTCATTTGGTGGCAAGCGGGGGCAAAAACATTTTTTTTTGGGGGGGGGGCTTTTGATGTATTAAATCATTTTTTTTTAACACCATTTTGGGGGAAAGAATCGTGGGCAAAGGCTCTGAGCTGGCCCCCCCCCCCTCCATGTTTGCGTTTCGATGTGGAAAAAGTTTCGCAACTTGTTATAGATTAAGTAATAAACCAGGAGGGAAACTGACTGGGTAAATTTAATTCAATTTTTGGATGGACAAAAAAAAAGATTGGCTAGAAAGGGATTGGAAACACTCTACCAACTGAGCTATCTAGCTGTATGATGGTGGGCTCCATACTTGATCTCTTCCGAGGTTGTATCGTAAACTTGGTAGTGATCCCTGGGTATAAGGCAGTTGAAAGGTTAAATGGCTTCTGACTGGCAACCCCAGAACAAAGATATTGACAATACAGAGCTAGATAGCTCAGTAGGTAGAGGGCCGTCATGTTAATCTGGAAGTCCCAGGTTCAAATTTGTCACATCTAAATTTCTGAGCGTTAATCTTTCTCATCATAAGGTTATCCTTCTGGATGAATGCAGTCAGATGACGGAGCCCTCGTCGTTGCTTCCCATCGCCAGATTCCAGTGTGAGAAGTTAGTCCTAGTGGGGGACCCAAAGCAGTTAGACCCAACGATACAAGGGTCGGAGGCTGCCCATAGCTTCGGACTGGAGCAGACGCTGTTCAACAGACTTATCCACCAGGCAAGGATATTTTTCACTGTGCCATAGGAAAATTAAGGTCATGATTATACACGTGTAATAATAATACTAATACTGGAGTCTTTTATAGCACACGTATCTACCAATATAGTTCCCAAGGTACTGGAACAAAGAAGAATGAATGAAGATGTGAAGCTTCCACTAGGGACGCACGGCGCCGGCAACTTGCTTCCAAACCATACCAGAAACAGCGGTTCAAGCGCCTTTTCATTCACGATGAGTGTTCTGGGTTCTTTTACTTGCGTTACACAACGCACGGGACCCATGGCTGTACTTCCCATCCGAAGAACGAGCTCTTTGCTAAAGGACACGTGTGCCATGACCGGGATTCGAACCCACACTCTACTGCCGACAACACCAGCGGTGAACTACACCGCTCAACTACAACACTCCATAAGGGATTGAATATATGCCACATTGGTAGTAGTTTTAAGGATATTTAATTTATTTATTGTTTGAATGACTGATTGATGGATTGCTTGATCAATTGGTAAAATTTTTGTTGCACTTGCCAAAAGAGACTTAATTCACATGGTCCTTTACCAGTGAACCTAATCTGTTCTAACTTCCTTCACCATTCAGAGCTTTAAATGTTATTCTTCTAGAGAAAATCAGAACAAAAGATTAATGATTGATTAACTAATTGATCAATTTATTAAATGATTTATTGACAAAATGATCAACTGATTGAATGGTTAATTGATTGATCGATTAATTGATGAATTGATTTGTTGATTGATAATGATTTATTGATTTGTTTATTATTTTATTTATTGATTAATTTACCAATTTAGTGATTTAATGATTTATTGATACATTGATTTATTTCTTTTAGGGCTATGAACCAATACTTCTGCGGACCCAGTACAGATGCCATCCCAGGATCAGCGCTATTGCCAACTGTTTGTTCTATGATCAACAACTTGTAGATGGAGTTGTGGCCGAAGATAGACCTCCTCTGACTGTAAGTTAGATGAGGTTTGTTGTTGTCTCGGGTCTCAACCCCTCACAAAATAATTAGGCAACAATCATCATGTGCTTTAAAACAACTGTTTCTTGATGTTTAGTAGTCTATTATATGTAAGAGATTAACCACACAGAAATTGAACAGCCTACTGAATGGCCCTTGAACATCACAAGAACAATTCTTAAAATACAGCTGGAAAAAATCACAAATCCTGATGGGTTTTTTTTCTGTTAAAAAAATGCAATATTCAGTGTGAAGACCAGGTCTTCACTGTGTGGTAATGGAGACCAGATCTTCACTGCAATGTATTGACTGGGTTGGTAGCTGGCCATTGTAATAGACCGATCTATTAAGGCCCCCCCCCCATACTTGTTGACCAATCACAGCCTTGGGTACGCCACCGAAAGTCCGACAAAGTCCAACACGATAGAAATCCTATTGGAAAATGTAAACATGTGTGCGCGTACTTGAAGCGTGTGCGTTCATGTCGTGCAGTATGATGTGGCTTTGAAGAGACACACATTGTGCTACGTGTACTGTGGTGATTTAGCCAATGCTGTGATTGGTCAATAAGTTCAGGGGCAGGGCTTAATGGATCGGTCTATTGACGGAGCCGATGTCCATCAGGTCGTTAATTTTAATTTTGACCCCCTGCCCATTTATATAGCACCTTGTAAGGGTTTATAAGATGCTGCTGTGCAATCGGCAGCCTACCATGCCAGAATTTCTATAAGCGCCGCTTACAGCAAGCAGAACAATGAAATGGGTCCAGGCTGGGTCTCAAATAAACCAACATAAAACAAAACAACTGATGCTTTGCTTCATCCTTCCACAGCCATCCTTGCCGACTCTCTGTTTCTTCAGCGTCCCCTGCGGTAAGGAATGCTGTGCTAAGGACGGAAGCTTCTACAACGAAGATGAGGCTTCCTTTGTCCTCTACCTGATTGAAGTGTTACTGTCGCTAGGGGTTGAGCCTGGGGATGTCGGAGTGATAACGCTGTACAAAGCTCAGACGGTAAAGATCAGCATGATGCTACAGGACAGCAAGTAAGAGAGTTTGAAGTCAGTCAGAGTGCGCACTAATCCCTTGTGCGAAGCAGACACTTGGTGGCGGCATTACTGTGATGGTACAGTGCTCATGCTCGTGTTGGGTGTATTCTTTAATTCTATGCACACCTAATCAAGCGCTTGCGCGTAATTAAGTAGGGCAAATTAACATACATTAATGTTCGCATGAGCGTCGTTGTAACGCAGTAATGGTGGCGTCTTGTGCTGCTACTAGGTGTCTTCATTCAAGGACAAATTTGTCAGTAGACCTTGTACCATCTATCTTTCCAGAGTCTTCAATTTTATCAGCTCAGCTTCTCTTTCTTTTTTTAATTAGCTTTTTTTCAAAATCTCCTTTACAGCTGTTTGTTAAAGTTTCTCTCCCTGAACCCAATCCTCTCTAGGCTTACCAATCGTAAAGGTCTCAAGGCAATCCAGATCTCTACAGTGGATGCATTTCAGGGAGGAGAAAAAGGTGTCATCATCTTATCTTGTGTCCGGACTGACTATATGGGTTTTGCAGACTCAGATAAGTAAGGAACCACCTCGCACTACAAGCTTCTAAAAACATAGTGTAATTTTAAAAAAATTGTTGATTTTTGTATTTTTTTCTTAAGAAAGAAAGAAAAGTGATCCATCAAAAAGAAGAATTCCTTATTTCATGCAATCAATGGTGTTAGCATTTGTGGTTGTTAGAAGGGTCCATAAATCCTTGGAACATAACTACCAGAATTTTACAGAAAGCTTCATCCTCTGGACCCAGGGTGACCCAGCCCCACTAGCCTAGTTCTTTATTCATGATGATGCAGAGAGTCTGTAAATTCTCTGAAATGTAACACAAGGAGGTTCGTTCAGGGGGCTTCATCCTCTAGACCAAGGGGAGACACAGGCCCACTACCCAAGTTGTTTATTCATGGTGATGTAGAGAGTCTGTAAATCCTCTGAAATGTAACACCCAGGAGGTTCAGGGGGCTTCATCCTCTAGACCAAGGGGAGACCCAGGCCCACTGCCCTAATCCTTCATTCATGGTGATGTAGAGAGTCTGTAAATCCTCTAAAATGTAACACCCAGGAGGTTCAGGGGGCTTCATCCTCTAGACCAAGGGAGACCCAAGCCCACTACCATATTCCTTTATTCATGGTGATGAGGAGAGTCTGTAGATCCTCTGAAATATAACACACAGGAGGTTCAGGGGGCTTCATCCTCTAGACCAAGGGGAGACCCAGGCCCACCACCCTAGACCTTCATTCATGGTGATGTAGAGAGTCTGTAAATCCTCTGAATTGTAACACCCAGGAGGTTCAGGGGGCTTCATCCTCTAGACCAAGGGGAGACCCAAGCCCACTACCCTATTCCTGTGTTCATGGTGATGTAAAGAGTCCATAAATCCTCTGAATTGTAACACCCAGGAGGTTCAGGGGGCTTCATTCTCTAGACCAAGGGGAGACCCAGGCCCACTACCCTAGTCCTTAATTCATGGTGATGTAAAGAGTCCATAAATCCTCTGAATTGCAACACCCAGGAGGTTCAGGGGGCTTCATCCTCTAGACTAAGGGGAGACCCAGGCCCACTGCCCTAATCCTTCATTCATGGTGACCTATAGAGTCTGTAAATCCTCTGAAATATAACACACAGGAGGTTCAGGGCAAATATTACCCACAGATTTTGAAGCTTTACCCTTGTCAA
Organism: Marthasterias glacialis; assembly: GCA_911728455.2. Taxonomy (NCBI): domain Eukaryota; kingdom Metazoa; phylum Echinodermata; class Asteroidea; order Forcipulatida; family Asteriidae; genus Marthasterias; species Marthasterias glacialis. Next base: position 4,070,385 of record OU452237.1, on the reverse strand, counting down.
ACCTATTATACTTTCTTATCCTTAATTTTTTCCAAAGGAGAACCAATGTGGCTCTAACAAGATCTAAGAACCACTTGTTTATTGTTGGTAATCTTCGAATCTTGTTGGCTAACAACCTGTGGGGCCAAGTAATCAACCTTTGTAAAGGTAAGTTAAAAATAAATTTACCAGGTTTTTTGAAGGCATTTCTAATCAGTTCGCTTTGGTATTTAAAAAAAATCTTTACCGTGCCTCTGTGCGGTATTATTTTTTGGAATTGACAGAATTTTATTTTTTTAATTAATTTTTTGAGAATATCGTTGGCACAAAGAAACCCTGACTAAACAATGCCAAGACAACAAAGGTTCTCATAGAAAGCACCAGGATTTTTGTTCTCTTTCGAGAGAAATTTTATTTCCGATAGAAAGAAATCCTGCTCTTTGATCTACTTCCCTAGCTGAGGATACTGTTCCCAGATGCTCCTTAAAATCTATAACTCCAGGGGTTTTCAAAAGTTTGGAATGCCAGCATTCAATATACCTCCTAAAAATTGGATCCAAGTTTCAGACCTTTTTGTCAGCAATGACTCTCAGCCCTGCTTATTGGCACACTAAGCTGGTATGACAACCTGATAGTCTCAGGTTCAAATCCTACTCAAGTCAATATTTGTCCTGTTAGCACAAATATCTACGATAAAAAGTGCACAAGGAACCAAAATGTTCAATTCATCTCCAAGTTTCGTTATAGGTGGTGTAATTCTCAGGCGTGGGAAAATGCACAAAAACAATCATTTTGTCTTGTATGCTAGATGCAGAAAATGGTGTTCAAACATCAAAAGGTTTTATCCGGGAGTGGACGCCGAAGCTTGAGGAGCTGCGAAGGCTGGAGGAGGAGGCTAAGAGCCAGAAACGAGGACAGAGAAGCAAGGCTAGTCAAGAAACATCGACATACCTTGAGGAGCTTGAGAAGGAGACCAGTCGCCAGAAAGCAGGCAAGGCCAGTGAAATATCAAAATCAGAGTCTCCCCACCCGCCAGACACGTCATCCCCTCGCAATGAAAGCCCAAGCTTCTCCCCCTTTTCAGGAGTGGAGTGTTCCATTCCGATCAAGGACTTGCATGTTGGTGCAGGTACATTGTGCAACAGTAGCCCAAGCTACTCCCCCCTCTCGGAAGTGGAAGAGTCCGGGGGAGAGGATAGCTTCATAAAGGAACATCCTCCCTGTTTTGACATTGGAGGGTTGGAGGACATCTTGGGATAGGTACTGGATAATTCACGACAGTGATTGAATATTCAAAGTAATGAATTATTCATAATTCTTAGAAGTGGAAGAGTATGAGAGCTGATAGCTTCATGAAGGAATATCTGTTTTGTTGTTGGAGGGGTCTAAGGATAGAATCTGAATAATACACGACAGTGATTTAATATTCAAAGTAATGAATTATTCATTGTTCATTATTCATTATTCCTGGAAGTGGAAGAATCTCCCTGAAGGAGCATCCTCCCTGTTTTGACATTGGAGGACATTTTGCGATAGCATCTGAATAATTCATGAAGGTGGTTAAAATAATAGTTCAAGGAGAAAATTAATTATTCATTGTTCTCAGACGTGGAAGAATCTAAGACAGTTACTGAATAAACATCCTCAGTGTTTCAACAGTGGAGGACATCTTGGAATAACATCTGAATAATTCATGAAGGTGGTTACTTATTCAGATATAAAGATGATGAATATTCAATAGCCATCAATACATTTGAAATTTGGTGTGAACAAAGAAAAATTTATGAGAACAGTTCCATCCTGCAAGCTCCGGATTAACGTGCCGGCCCTCTACCAAGTGAGCTGTCTAGCCCTATTGATGGGGGTCTCCCTATTTTCTCAATATTTTTGTTTCCAGGGTGCCAGTGCGGCTGCCACTTCCTAAGTTGTATGAGTAAGTTTGATCAAGGACTCACATAGTAAACCCTAGTTCAACTAACTCTGATCGAACCTACACTAGTTAACGATGGTTGGACTAGCCTAGTCGACTATTTGCAACCAGCCTATCGAGGTTGGTCACATTGCTGGTTACCAATACTCAATAGCTGTTTCATAAGCACAGTGCAGAGGGGACCAGTTATCAGGAAAGCAATTACGTTGATTTGACCGTTTTCTCAAGGTCGCGTTGACATGACATGACTAGAGTCATTCGCACTTCAACTTCAGTGCGCATGCTTTACGTACGTCACAAACCAACCACTAAATAACCATTGGTCCTTGATCGAACTTGCTCTTGGGTGTGATCCTGGTTAAATGGCAGTTTCAGAATGTATGGCGTCTGACCTCCTGAACAAAGATAGCTGAGTTGGTAGATCACCAGTTCAAATCTCGTTCTACTCATCTTTTCTCTGGGGTTTATTCCTTGGAGCTAAAAATTTAGTCATAGAAAGAACAACTTCGTATGACAACAAAAATTAGTCGTGCGTGTTTTATTTATAACCCTGGTTTCAGTGAAGTCTGTGTATTTGTGCGTAATGACTTATAACAACAAATATCAATCTTGGGGTGATACAACAAAAATTACTTAAATAGTACTGTACAATCCAAGACGTTCCTATAACCAGAATGCCACAGATAACAAAATCATCACAGGAATTACATCGATTTAAAGTGATTCTTGGACCTGAAGATTCCTCTTTCAACAACCATATGACAGGAAACAATACAGAGTACCACTAGCTGTTTTTCCAATGGTTGTCAATTTTTTAATAACTAAAGTGTCTTATGTGAATGGATATGCAGGCCTATACTGAAAATAATTTGAGTTGATTCAATTGATGTTTAAGAAAATTCAAATAAATTAAAATCATCCTCAAATTTCCATCAAAACTGGACGGAAAAATTTAACTGCCTTTTCCGTCCATCTTGGGGGATGAAATTTGGGAATATAAAAAAATTAATAATTGTACTCCACTCCAATTATTTTCAGTTTAAGCCTGCATGTCCATTCAACATGTTGAAACACTTTTTGGGTGGTTTCAGGTACTTAAAAAGAAGAAGTTACAACCTCTGAAACTGTTTCCTGTAGCATGTATCCTTCCTCCCAGTTTTAAACAGTTTGTGCATTTTCAAACCATTTTAATTGCTTAGCGCATAAACATCTTGCTTAGGAGAAACTGGTCACCAACTCAAATACCATAGAAGTGACACTGTTGTGACCAATGCCACGGTTGTGTTTCGCTAACCACATAAAGACGCTTGGCAATATTATTTCCTGCTGATGAGCTGTACCTCAAAAGATACAGATCAAGTAGTAACATTCCATGCTGAATTATTATTGTGTTATTTTACCCGTACACTGATGTGTAACAAAAAAATATGTAAAGTTTTTCCCGAGCAAATACGGCTCATCAGGCCTGTGTTTTTATCCAATTTCCTTGGCTAAACGACTGAGTATATTTCCATTCCCCCTGGACAGGATGCCAGTCCACTGAGGTTTACTCCCCAGCTCTCGCCTGTACCCATTTATACTCCTGGGTGGAGAGAGAAGCTGAAGGGCACAAGTGTCTCGACTGACCAGGACAGGATTTGAACCTACATGCACATTCTGTAAAATTAGAATTTGAGTTCAACCCACTAGACCACGCTGCCACGACACCCCACTGATGTGTGATAAGCACTGTATACTCTGTACTGTGAAAAAGAAAAAAACGAAGGCTATTCGGTTGGGATTCGAACCCTCTATTCCCACATTCTAGAGCAGTTGACCATTAGACAACCGAGCATGTCCGCTGACGAGAGGACAGTTGGAAACCTGTCAATAGCAAAGGATGCCACCAACAATAATAGATGAATAATTGCATGCTAATATTAACATTTCAAGTGTTTTGCATTGCATTTCATAATGTGTTTGTACATTTTATCGGATTAAACAATATAACATACAATGTTTGTGAGTACTACATCAATATTAATACTTTATGTTGCATTGCGGATGACAAATATTTTTGGTTTTAACCTTACGTGTGAGAAGAGCACTGTATGCTCAATGCTTTCCCCAGAGTCATGTTGGGGAAAAATAAAACACAGGAACTTGGGTGGGAATCGAACCCATGACCCTCCAAATTATAAAGCAGATTGTTTTCCAAATTATGCCATCTGGCATCTACTACATTGTTTGCGGTATAGCTGCTCATTTCATGATTTTAACCAGCCTCTTGTCACCGGGCATGTCTAGAATGCAGGGTTCGTGGGTTCGAATCCCACCCGAGCAGCCTGCAGCATTTTTCTTTTTCAGCAAGACTCGGAATCATTGCGTGTACAGTGCTTATCACACAGCAGTGTATAATAGCTAAAAACGACGTACATGTACTATCAATATAATTAATACGATTTGGTAAAATATATACTATGCAATAACCAGTCACAATTAATTATTTATGCATAATTATTTGTGGGTTTAAAATTAAATTCACAATTTAATGATAAACATGGAGCATATTAAAATGTTTAAGTTTAAGTCCTACACTCTAGCTTTTAAATCTCTCAGTTTTAGGTCTAAAACATTTTTGGTGACCCTCATTGTAACGGGCAACGGCCATAAATAATGGAATAAACAATGTGGTTTCCTGAGTGGGACATCAATGTTGTAACAGACATTTCCAGGGCTAGTCACGTTGGCCACAAGATTTAATGACATCCCAAGTGATTTTCTTGACATGATTTCAGACTGAAACTAATTTTGTTTTAATTTCATTACGAACCTTGTACTTTGTCATATAAGGCAATCACTGACATCATCCAACAAACCAGATTTCTGTGTTTTTTTTTTGTTTTTTTTTCATGCAATTCGCCCATCACAAGGCCCAAAGGCCACTCGAGGTGCTGGCTACTTTTTGAAGGGATAGAAACCTGCCCCAACGTGCAGAAACAAGACATGGCGAGATATAAACGAAAGTCTCTTCACAGCACAGCTAAGAACAGGAAGGGGTAAATGAATCCGTTGCTAGACAAACTTAACTGCCTCTTCCCCTATTTGAAGCAATTATAGTCAAGTGTCTTGCTCAAGGACACAAGTGTTATGACCGAGATTCAAACCCACATCCTGATGACTAAGTCACCAGAACTTGAGCCCAATCCTCTAACCGCTCGTCCACGACACGCTACGATTTTTTGACATGATAACAAAAGGCATTTATTAGGCACCTTTAACCAGTTGCTGCGGGAATCTTCCATTTTTTCCCATCCAGCCTGACGGGATTATTTTCCCAGAACTGCCTGAATAATTTTTCTTTGAGAGTACCACTGGCACAAAGAAACCCTGACTTGACAAAGCTAAGAGAACAAAGATTCTCTTCAGAGCAAGGAAATTTTTGTTTTCTTTATCATGTCAAATACATGTACATGCACCGTGAATTGCAAAATGTTGGACATGAGCTACGGCACAGGATTGGTACTTGACCCGGAATCAAGGCTGGATCCCCGTCTCACTATGACTTACCTCCATTGAGCCGAAATACAATGAATTTTGTTAAATGTTGAACAGTATAAATATTACTGTTGGCGTACATTACAAAGTAGTTGAGGTTGTTTTTATGTTGTGTTATATTTTGTTATGTTGCCGCAGTTTACGTGCAGGGTTGAATAAATTCCGCTTTGGTGAACTTAATGTGAAGAACGCACGTGATTCACCTCATAAAAGCATTCTTTAAAAATCTCCAACTGATTTGAGAGTTCGGCGCCAGGAGTGTCATTTATGACAGACACGGCGCTGTATAGATGTACACTATCATTATTTAAAAGCATTGCCTCTAGAGAATTGAACACAAGTTTTTGTTACCATGGCAACATCTGGATGAGTCTTTGTTACCAAGGTAACAGAGCCCACGAAGATGAAATTCTTACTCGAGTGCCAATTTTTTTTATAATCTATAATTAAGTGGTAACTGGTACTGCCTCATGAGCATAGGTGGGTTGGGCGGGGCATTGCCTGCAGTATTCGGGCGGGGTCTCTGGCCGAAGCTCCTGATGTCGATATTCACGCCTTGAATGCGGAGCCGAGATAAGCTTTGTTCAGTTATGTTTCGACAGTCTCGGACCTTCAACGTCTTCAGACTCTGACACTTTTGAGCGAGTTTACTGGAAGAAAAAAAGAAAATTTAAAGGTTCAATTAAAGAGGAACTGATACAGTTTGTCGATGTTAAGTAGGCCCAAACTATTTCTCCTATACTTTACCATTTGCTTCATGAAGGTATTACACAATGTTGACTATGACTCAGTGTGGTATTATTTTTTCGGAAATTTTTGTAATTTAAAGTAATTATTTTTTTTTTTTGAGAATGTCGTTATCACAATGAAACCCTGACTAAACGAAGTAAAGTGTGTGCAAGCCTTGATCTTAACCGAGGCCATTGGCCTCATGCCCTGTTGAGTTGGCCAGCATGCCCTTCAGAAAAATTGCACTGTCACTACCAACTTGCCCAGCATGCCCTGGTACAATTTCTCTGATTTGGCCAGCAAAGGTTTTTCTTAAGACCGAGGCCTGTGTGTGTACTATGTAGATCCATTCCCCGCATGATATCACATTGCAGGCTGGCATAGTTTATGTACTACATGTATTCAAAACCACAGTGGATAATATTGAATGGTCAGGGAGTAGGACGGTTGACTTACTGAATCGCGTCATCAGTGACACGCCAGCATCCTTCTATATCCAAATACTCCAGCTGGTCGCAATTCAGCGCCAACCTCTCAATAGATACTTGAGTTATGCCGTAGATCCTAGCCAAGGAAATCCAGCGTAGTTGAGGCTGCAACGACGCCAACATGTAGATGGTGTCATCATTCAGTTCCCAACACCCTGTCAGATCGATCCGTTCGAGATTCTTACACTGCATGGTTAAGCACTCGACCATGGATGACGACACCCAATGACACTCCCGTAGAAGTATCGTCTGTAGATCCGGACAAGTCCCCGCAATCATGTTTATTGTCAGACACGACAGCCCCGAACATTCTGATAGGTCAATATGACGGAGACGCTGGTTCCGCTTAATGACGGGTACCAGCGTGGCATCAGTCAACCACCCCCTGCAGCTCGTCACGACAAGCTTCTGTAAGTTCTCAACATCTCTTGTAGCGATCTTGAAAGCATCGGCGCTTGCTCGGCCGGCGATGTTGGACCAATCCAGCGAGCGCTGATGATGGAAGTAAGCCTGGACAAGGTCGCAGAAGTCTTTGTTCAAGGAGCGTAGTCTGAAGATGTCAATGATGTTGAGATGGGGCAGGATGCGGGTGATGAGAACGTCCTCCCAAGGAAGATCAATGAGACTTGAAGATGACCTGGAAAGAAAAATTATTCAAATAATGACTACGCTAGTTCACAATCCGTTAATCCTGACACAACCAGATTCCTGACTCTGAGAAAAACTTACAAGAAGGTTGATAAAATTCTCAATATAGGCCTTGTGCCAAAATATTTATAGATCCGAAAAAACACATCTTCACACCACCGTTTTCACAAAAAGACATTTTAGCCCCTGCAGCCAAACTGTCATAATGGGAGAAAACCGCTTTTGAAGTTAAACTACTTTTGAAATCATCGTTTCTGAGACTGTTTGACAATTAACCTTTGACATATTACCAACCATGAAAGTGGAGATCTTAAACCATGCACGTCTGTTGTTATTTAATCCTAGTACTAAATTGACTTAATGATAATGAGTAATTAACCATTGTCTCTTCATAATGAGTAAATACAATTGTCTCTTCACAAAAACATTTGTTTCATGTAGATGTAATATTGATTAACACAAAGTAAGAACACTGTCACTGCACTAACAACTTTACCAATCTTACCTTTTATTAAATTTAAATAGGTCTACTTAACTTAAGTTTAAAGTCTTACTCTTTCTTAAATCAGTCTTATTTATAAAAAGTTCAAGCATCAAAGATCAAGGTCAACAAATTAATAAGATTGTATGTATATGTACTCACATCGTTGAATCGAAGAAAGATACGTGAATTTGAGATAAGGCAATACATCCACTACCAGGGCAGGGCAGTACTCAGAAACCAGACAAACCCGGGCCCACGGTGGTGCTGTCTTCGGCTTATCACAGTCGATGCCACTGCACTGGGATGTCTAAACTCCGGGCATGCACAGAGTCCACAGCACAGCCGACTGGCCCTTAAAAGTTATTTACTCTCATAAAATGTCAATCTTCAACATTCACAGAAACTATTTCTACTAACAATCTACCTGACGATACATCTTGGTTTTTGTAACTTATGTTTCAATTACTAAACAAACTGACAAAAATAGTAAGATTAGATCTTGAGCATCATCACAGATTCTTTCTCTGACGAACTAAAATTGTAAACAGCGACCTCAAGTGGCCGGTTTTCGCCAGTGACTTTGTCAATGTCACGTGATCTCCATGCAGGCAGCGGACCGCAGGCAGCAGTGTGTCAGTGCGATTAATTCTTCTAATTTCTGGTTTTAATTAAGTCCAGTTGCACAATTTCTTGAGGTAAGTTGCAAACATTTGTTGTAAACAACTTTTGGCAATTTTGTAATACGTACCGTAATTATAAAGAGAAGCTTGGTCAACCTGATGCGGTGGGGTTGGGTTGACTATATCTGAATCATTTTCATGCCATTTTGTTTTCAGGTTTTGTTTTGTTATTGTTTTGCTTTCTTTAGTTTTATTTTAAGTGTGCCATGTATGGTAGGAGATTCCCTGGATTGGCTAGATAATTGTCATGATTGTGTCCCCGAGGGAGACTTTCCTAGGAATGTGTGATGCCTTCTAGTAGTGAGGACAACAGATTTTAGGTTTTTTATGACCACTTAGTATCATTGGAAAGCTTTTTCCCTGAGTAATACAACAAAAGTTAAATGAACATCATATAGCTATTTTATTCGCAAAGTTACGCCCATTCAAAGTCATTTTTCTTTGGGGGGCGGTGGTGTCTGTAAATTGGTTTTGAACATTGTAAACTACAATTTTTTCCCCGTTTCTCCAGACATTTTTATTCTACTGAGTACTGGAACCTTCATTAAAAAGTAAACAAATTTATATGTTTTTTTACAATGAAACAATACAAGGTTGCTAAAAACATGAAGGAAGCCTTCCTCATTGCAGAAGCAAAACCAAGTTGCTGTCACTTTTATTATGTAAACAAACATTGCATAACACAGGACTAGGTCTAAAAAAGGTTCTGTTTCCAGTAAGCCAACAACTCTAATTTTACTGCAGGACTCTAAATTTTTTATTCTGCTTAAAAGGAAAGAAGAAAAAAGAATAGGAAAACCCATACAAAACAACAACAAAAACCTGAAGTGAAAGAACAAAAATAAAAGGAACAAAAGAAACCACAGTCCTTTTCTTTACAATGCCAGACATGGTCGAGGGAGAATAAATGACAACCCTTTTGTTGGTGGAATGTGTCTTATCTTATCCCCTACAACTTGTACTACATTTAGTCTTATCTCCTATAACAACTTGCTTTGTTAGTTTGTACATGCTATTGCTAAAATAAAGCAATAAAGACAAAGGATGTCAAGACTTTTTTTTTTTTTTTTTTTTCTAGCCTTGAAAGTGTATTTTATTTTGCAGGTGGGCTCAAAAAACACACAGAAAATAGAAAGCCGCACTGCTCAGCCATGCACTATAGTTGACTCTCAATTTGAATTGGGATTACTCCGATGTTAAGCTTTAAAAAAAAAATTTAGAAAAAAAATCCAACCTATGCGAAACATATTTTTTTCTTAAGGGGGGGTGGTAGCGATGTCACTAGGTAGCGGTATGGAGTCTAGACCCCTTCCACAAGATCGGCTTGCGCTGAAATGCGCTGGCATTTATTCATGTGTTTTGTATTTTATGTTGTAGATGAGATTCTACAGTTCGCAAAACTACCCCTTCTGGACTTTTCCAGCTTTTTCATTTTGGTTTTAGAACGAGAAAAAGTTCAAACTCAACAATTTTTTTTCTCAAAATTTGAGACAGAATTTGTGCTGTAAGATCAATTTTTTTACCCTTTTCAAGCAACGAACCCATCAAAGTATATATTATTTGAAAGCGTGTTTTCTTCTGAATACGTGGGGAAAACCTTTATTTTCTTGAGATCAACCTATCGCGAGATTTCAGACAAAAACGAGAAGCCGCCACCGTGCGATAATAATCAAAATGGCTGCTCGCTAGCGATCCGGTTCGCATGAACTGATGAAAGTTTATCGGAGGATTTTTCACTTTTTTGGCATGTAAGTTGCACAATAAACACACTTTTGGAAAACATGTGTTGTTACTATAAAAAATGAGATATATCAGAGCCATTCCAGCATTATATTTCTACTCTTATTCATCGTTGAACACGGCTGACATTTTTACGCATGACAGATACAAAGTGTAAAAAGGGGCGGATCGCTGTCCTCGCTACTTCTAGGAATTTTGGTCCCCCTTGTACGATGGAATACCCTATTAAAACATGTAAAAAGTATTATTCCAGCTGTACTTAAGTTAACACATTTTTTAGGTCAACATAAAGTGTCCTGGGGTTGATTTCACGGGTCCTACTAATGCCAACCCCTACCGACAACTCGAAAAAACCCACCGACAACTCATTCCATATGCACTCTTAGTCACTGGTTTAAGCTTTAAATGATAGATAATGTTACTTTGAGTCCTAGAAGCCTTATTGTTACTTCTAGAGAAATAAGTATTTTCAATCACGGAATGTGATTTTCTGCGAAGCAGTAGTGCTGTCCGCCATGATGCTCGATTATGCGTAGTGGACTAAACCATTTATTGATGGGTATACTTAAAATTTGTATGACAACAGAAGGGGCCCTTTTAACATGTCTAAAATGGAGCATTAATTGCAGAATATGGGAAGCTGTTTGATGAAAATAACATTTAAATATGAACATTTTTGAACCTTTTCTGTTCAAGAAAAAAATGATTCAACGAGAGTATAGAGGGTTTATTCTGAAATTTATTTCCCAATCTAGTTTAGAAGGGCGTCTGAAGGCGAGTCTCATATATATCCAAGGGAGTTTTTCAAATGGTCCACAAAGCTTTTATCCTCTACATTGCGGGGCTAAATTCAACGATAATAATGAAATTTTAACCTTATATGGATTGCGATTTTTAACTTCCCACCAGTCGGGCAAGTTTCGCTCTTTTACTAGGCAATTTAATTGCAGAGTACCAAATTTCTATAGACACCCCTGCAATTCATTTTGGACTGGTCCAGTAGGCCTATGTCATATAATTGTCCATATTAAGCGTAAAATTGTAACCGCGTAAGTTTAAAACTAAACTGCGTAATTTTTGAAAATTGTGTGCATTCGCCGTGGCGAGTTTTGTATTTGCGCAGGCAAGTCTTTAACCTGCGGGAGTTTCTACTTTGTGACACACATTGAGGGCGCCATTTGCAAAAGTTCCGGAAATATTTAGTTTTTACTAATAATCAGTTTATTGTCCTTATTTGGACGCCAGACAATTTTGAGGTAAAATATGAATTCGTTCGGTGTCATTTTTTTCTAAAAGTTGAAATGGGATCTGGACAAGAAAGACCACATCATGTTGTGTTAATGATGGTGCAGTTGTGAACATTTTAACATGTTGAGAAAAAAAGTTTGAAATTTGCCAACTATGTACACAGTTCGTCCATCAGGAGATGGAGGGTTACGATTATCATAACTGGGTGTAGATATGCAATATAAATCCACAATTTAACAGTCAGCTTCACATACATGTGCACACTACATGCAGAAACGATAGAAGAGGATCCAAGGAACACTGCCAAGGTCATCTTGACTCAATAATGGGGTTTTAATAATTTGTTATTAATTTTTTCAAAATTTATATTTTGAGGTTCAAGCTCATCAGTTACACGCATTTGCACTAAAAAAAATCAAAGTCCTTTGTCAAAGAAATTGCATCTATAGGGATGGCTAATAATAATATTGACTTGCTGCCATCATGGATGGCGGAAGTTGGATGTTACAATTTTTTTTAACAGGGACAATCTTAAGATTAAGTCGAACTTCAGTCGGTAAACTTGTTACTGTAACTTCTGAGGGGGTCTCACAGTTGGCAATTTATAATGACTGTAAATTATTATTTGTACTTGATTTATAGGACATTCAATGAGTTAACATCACCAGAAGAGAGCCTGACTTATCATTACAGCCGCATCTTAACAACTCTTCCGTAGACGGGTGATAGAATTTGTCCCGACAAAATCTCCTCTCACCAACGAGTCGTTTACTTTCAGCTCTTAGACAAAGATGATGAGCATGACGAAGGAAGAGAGGGAAAAATGCCAGGACAGGGTGAGTTCCAATCATCAACCAACCTAGTTGTGATAGTCATAATCCTCCATCCTCCCGATTGTCGTAGATGATGAACCTTTGGTAAATGTTTGACAGCACGCACGCACTCCGGAGAGATGGTCTTTTAGCGTTTCCCCAGTACTTGAAAAACATGTACGATTGTCGTATGGGTCCCAAAAGCTGAGTACACAGGTGTCCCGTTTAAATCTGCCGAGATAGACTCGCAACGTTTCAACGTTCGGAAATCTGTGTATGTAGTACAGTTTCTCTTTTTTTACACTTTACTTTATTAAAAGTACATATATTGCCGATAATTATGAAAGACCACTTTTGTGATAACGACGGGGCGATTGTGTAGATTTAAAATGTTGAATTTGCCAAATGTGTACCGAAGGTTCATCTACGACCGTCGGGAGGTGGGAGGGTTACAAATCACGATCAACCAATCCATTAAAACCGTAATTCTTTTGACAAAAATGTTGACCTTAAAAGGCCCATCGAGTGGTTCATGTATTTTTTCACATTACATTTTTCGGGCTTAATATATGGTTTGATATTATTACAAATTAATCATGTTAATACTTGCTGTTTGATGAGTTGTCATGAGTTATAACAAGGGTTCTCCCCATGCACAAGCTAGCATATCGGGCAGATACTCGCGAATTACGGGCCGATACGCAGAAATTACAGCCGATACACACAACAAATGTTGTTTGTTTGTTTTTTTAGATTTTAATATCAAATTCACAAAAACCCTAACATAAAACCATTTTAAATGCTCAAGATTGCACAGGAGAGCTTTTCAAACCAAACATGCCTATAAACATTAAATAAAAACATTCCAAGGACCTGCTACCATTTCAGCGTGCTTCGGTCACACTTTGAACATTTGTGTCCAGAATGCCCTACAGTTTTGAAAAATCCTGGGGAGAACCCTGATTATGTTTTAATTTATCCCACAAAATTTGTATTTTTTGTTTCAATATTGCCTGGTGATGCGCATTCGGGCCTCAGAGCGACGCACTGAATGACAATGCCAGTGCAGTGACAATGCACATTACTGACTATTTACAAAGTCACTCTGGTATGTGTCACTGCAGCCATCTAAATTTGTTGTGTTTTTTCTGCTCTGATGGGAATCTGTGCAGACTGAAACCATCTTTAGCAGTGTTGCAACCAGCAACATTACACTGCAATGGCATTTTCCGTATAACAAAAGCAAAATTTCAAGAGTTTTGTCAAAAAGAAACTACGTAAGCACATGAAGTTACACATCACAAGATTACTTACATGTAACATAACTCACCCACACGATCACTGTGCACTGACCATTTGCCTTTATCTATGTCACGACCTTTGCCCTTTTTAGGGACTTGTTTTTCACCCCTGATTTTTTATTTTTATGTTTTTTTTTGCGATACATGTTTACAAACCTCCCATCAATTTTGAATGAAATTGCATTTTAAGGTTAATATGGGCATACCTTATTGTTTATACAGGAAAAGAAAAATCCATTTCATAGGACCTTTAACAATTTTGAACACTTTGTACGACCCCTGTACATGTGTTTGATCACATTTGTAAAAATTGGTATAATATAAATGTTTAGAAGTCCAAGTGTTAACTTGCTTTTGAACCGTAATATTTTTCATTTGCAGATTCTACTCGAACCCTACACATACATCCTTCAAGTTCCTGGTAAAAAGATCAGAATAAAACTGACCAAGGTATGACCGCTTTGTCTTTGGAAACAATTCTTTACTAACAAACAGCCAGATGATTGACTTATTAACCCTTATCATGGGCAACTTTCATCGACTGCACTCATACCCCCTCTTCTTCACCACTGGTGACATTTGTCGCCCAAGCTTGCACACAAAACAGCGCTCAAGCCTCAGCGCAGTCTCGAGGCTGTTTATTATAAAGCTGTAGCTTTGTCCATGTTCACCCTCCATACCCGAGCTTACAATGGTTGGAAAGAGAAAGATCAGATCTTTTCAATGATGTTAAAATAAAACAAGGTTGTATTATGTGTGTTTTTGCCCATACACCGATGTGTGTTAAGCACTGTATACTCAGTACTTTCCCGAGTCCTGTGAAAAAAAAACCTCACAGGCATATTCCTCGGGTGGGATTCGAACCTGAGATCCCTGCCATTCTAGAGCAGATGTCTTACCAACTGGACTACCAAGATTGCCCGGCAGCTAGAGGCAGTTTTGAATTGCAAAAACACAAATAATATTCTTATTCCAGATGCAAAACAATTTACCATCTATTAAAATAAGGTTGCCTTTATGCAATCCCTTCAAATTGGAATGGAAAAATCCAATATGGAGCACCATATGGTTTACAAAAAAGTGTTTGAGTTTATAGATAACATGGAGCAAACACAAATCAAGAACTTGGCCATTTCTTGGCTGATCTGTATGATTTTTAGATTATATGGAAGGTATTTCAGCAAGTAAGACACTAAATCTCCCTATTTTGCTTTAAAACAATATCTTCAAGGCAGTAAATTTTGTTTTTTTGTTTTTTTTCCCCCAGGCTTTCAACTATTGGTTAAAGATTCCAAGTGAGAAGCTGGAGAAAGTGAGTGAGATCACACAAATGCTCCACAATGCAAGCTTATTGTAAGTTAAACTCAGTTAGGTTGACGTCAAAGGAGGCAAATTAAAGGGCAACCAGTTCTTGGCAATGTCACTTTTATAGCATATAGATAAACAACTTCGCAATACTTTTTATGCGCAATACAGTTATATGGGGAAGCACGGATTAAACTGTGGAGTGAGGTACGTGCTGTCGACAAAATATGTCGATATCTAGACCAGCATGCACCTCGTTCCACGGCTGAACGTGTGGGTCCCATAAACTGTATTGCACGTCAAAAGTATGTGCGAAGTTGTCTATGTACAGGCAATTTTCTAGGGTGTAGAAAGACACTATTCGAAAAATGTCTTTTGTGCTACCGATTGTCTCCAAGTTGCCTGTAAAAATTGCCCAGTTTGACAACAATAATAATAATAATAACAGTAAATGTATTCAGACCTCATTTTGCCGTTTTTTGTTTTTTGTTTGTATAAATTACTCGTACTTGTTCTCGTTCTCATACTTGTACCCATAATCAGAGATCCAAGTACTTGGTGCTCGGCTGTTGGATTCGGTACTCAGATGAGTGCTTGATACCCAGACACTTGTATTTGTACTCAATGGCCCAATTTCTTGTACTCAGGTACTAGTAGACCACCATAGTAGCCAGTAGTACTTGATACTCGAAAAGATGCCAAAATGTCACAAGACGTTCTGATTAACTGTTTTTTAATTTTGCCCATTTCTTCTGTAACGAATGTTTTCCTTGGTGCATTGTGTGTCTTTCAATTAGCACGCAGGGTGAGTTTGCAGGAGTATGTATTTGAATATTAGAAAGGCTTCAAAATAAAAAGTCGGACGTAATAGTGACTTCTTGTTCATTTCAGGTTTTAATAATATTAGCAATTTCACACTGAAAGGCAACTGTTACTTGAAATAATTGAGTCAGATGTTAGAATTCTTTAAATAATGAGGACCAATGTCACACAAATGTCACTCAGTGCCTTAACCTCATGACCTACCTACAAAAATATGTAATAGTGATGATAAAATGATACGTCTTTGTTTATTTTTATTGGTTTTTCTTTCCAGAATTGATGATATTGAAGACAACTCAAATCTCCGTCGAGGCATTCCCGTCGCTCACAATATATTTGGCACAGCACAAACCATCAATGCAGCAAACTATGTGTACTTCCTTGGTCTACAGAAGACGACTGAGCTCCAGCACCCTGATGCTACCAGGATATTCATGGGCAAGGAAATCAAATTCATTCAACTCTTTCTCAGGCAATAATAGATTTGAAAGTTTTGGTTCTTTCATATCATTGTATCCATGGTATATTAGCCCCTGTTTATCTTCAAAGTTGAGTTGCAAAGGACCAACTTACAAGAAATCTGCGCTCTACCCATTAATCGTTTAATTAAAACCTAATCCTGCTGACCTTTCTTTTGTTGGTAAACAAACCGTGCTGGTTGGCATGGACGGCCAAAATGTTAGCAAAACATTCAATCTTGTTGACAGACGTTGTGACCAAATTCAACTTTTCCGCAGACTTGCTATCTAAAGAAAATACATCCCATTTTTAATTTGTTTGTTTCCAACAAATTCAAGGCTATTTTTGAACATTTGTGTAACATTTTTACACACTGTGATTATCTGTTTTTTACTTTGCATCGATGGCTCCCTGTAGATTCTCCAACCGTGGTTGGCAAAAACTTGAGCTGTGACGTTGCAAAAGAAAGGTCTGTAGTTCCCGCTCTTACCATTCTGCAGCTGTTCAGTTATAGAACAATATATCAGAGGTTGTCACGCAATCAGGCTTGCACTGGTTCACGTCGAACGTTGTAGCATTAGCACTTTACACATTGACATGTTGCACAGAACTGGAATGAGAATTTCCCAAAATTTCGTGGTTTTTCACGATTACTTTTAAATATTGGTAAATATTGAAATCAGACAAATTTGTTCTCTTAATTTTAGTCAAAATTGCTGAAGTTGACTTTACCTGTCGGTGTATAAGCCGCCCAGAATATAAGCCGCAGAGCTCATTGTCAATTCAGTTCATAAGCCGCAGCTTACATTCAAAAAATTCTGGTTGCAGCACCGATCATATGAGGGCAAAACTCGGAGAGCCATTTTCTTTCAATTCAGGAATGATCAGTTTCCTGCTGATCAGCTGATTTCGTTTTTGTTTTTTTGTTTTTTCAAAACAGGAGGCCTATCTTAGAAAATTGAAAAACACAGTAACTTACAGAGTGGTACATGCATGTGTTTGACCATTTCCTGATTTTACAAAATGTACAAAAGTTGCAGGACTGTATATTCCATAGTTCCTACTTGTTACTTCTTTTTACAAAAAGTAAATTTACCCCAACTACTACCGCAATACCCACCACTGGAAAATACATTAAAAATAATTTTGTGAAAACAAAATGATAGCATCTGCTTATACATGTGTACATTACTGCGGCGCTGACTCATTGCAGCAGAAATTGCTTGCAAACAATACACAAGGCCAGTAAGCCACTCGAGGTGTGGGCTACAAATCAACTGTTTTTCCCAGGGGCCGTTGCCACCTACTCCTGGGGCTGAAACAGAGTTACTCCCTTTACAGTCCGTAAGGATGTAGGCTTGGGTATCATCCATCAGAAGCCTGGCTGGTAGAGCAGAAAGCGATCTCCCCCAAAAAGTGGCGAACATTTGCACAAGTAGAACACAGCCCTGGAGACTGATAGAAATAGACCGATCCATTAAGCCCCGCCCCCTAAATATATTGACCAATCACAGCATTGGCTGCATCATCACTGTACATGTGGGTAGCACAATGTGCATCTCTTCAATGCCACACGGTAAGTACGCGCATGCATGTTTACATTTTCCAATAATGACTTTTGTCAGACTTTTAGCAGTGAAGCCAAGGTTGTGATTGGTCGACACGTAAAGGGGCAGTGCTTAATGGATGGGTCTATTGTCTCTGTGGTCCGGCTGGCTATTCATTGGAAATGGTCACAAGCAAACATCGGGTTAATACAAAAATTTAAATGAAAATCCATGCCTCAACGTCAGAGACCTAAATCTTGACTGCCGTCATTTTTCTCCCCTTGATTTTTCCAGAGCAGTTAATTTTGTTACATCAAGGTCAAGGCATGGATATATGGTGGAGGGATACATTCGTGTGTCCCACTGAAGAAGAGTACAAGGAGATGGTCCGCAAAAGTAAGTAGTAAAGTTAACCCTCCTACTATCTGACCATTCAATATCACCCACCGTGGTTTTGAATAGTATAAACTACGCCAGCCTGCAGTATGACAGAATGTATCTATGCTGTACACAGCCAACCCTCCTACTTTCTGACCATTCAATGCCATCTACTGTGGTTTTGAATGATAAGCGGTGCTAGCCTGCAGTATGATACCATGGGGTCAATGCATACATACTACACACATGTACACAGTTCTGTGCACAGTTGTGCTACCTTACATAACCTGGATAGTTAAATGGGTTCAAATGGTTGGTCAACTCACTGGAAAATGGTACCAAGAAGAGGATTGCGAGGCATCGAGAGGCTTCCACCATTGTTCATTCATTGTATTTCGGCTCAGTGGAGGTAAGTCGGAGTGAGCCGGCAATCCGAGCCATGGTTCTGTGTTAAGTACCACTCCTATGCCATGAGTAACGGCCGATGTTTTGCAATTCACGCTGCGTGAATTTGACATTTTCTTGGGTCGACAAACAAAACAGACGATCCAATAAAGAGAATTCTTGTTCACTTGGCATTGTCAAGTCAGGGTTTCTTTGTGCCAGCGGTACCTTCAAAGAAAAAAAGATTCCGGCAATTCCACCAAAAGAATCCCACCAGGGGGACCGGATGATTTTTAAAATCTAAAAATATCCCAGCGGCAGCTGGTTAAGATGGTTTTACATGTACTTTAACCAATATTGTACCATTCCAATGAGCAAGTTTTGTGGGGTTTTTTTGTGCAGAAACTGGAGGCCTGTTTGGATTAGCAGTCAAACTTATGCAACTGTTTAGTGAAAACAAAAGGTAAGACACATTTTTTAAAAAATCCTATTAACAAGTCGGGGACAATGTTGGCAGAACTCTGATTCTGATGAGAAAAACAAACAGTCTGAAACGTTGTTGGGAACATTGTAAATTTGTATGATAAATACCCAAATCTCACTTTTGAAAATTGGTTTAAAGTTTACATTTTTCTGAAAGAGCCTAGTTCCAATAATGATTTCACTGACAGGTGGAGAAAAACTTAGAAAAGAGGGCGCTATTTACTTAAGGGCATCATTTTGTAACAATACCATGAAAGACGTGCCTGTTTCTCCTGTTAAGAGATGCAACACTTTCTGTGTGTAAGGAGATCAAGAAAGGGTGATAACTTTGCTTTTTTGCAAGGTCTATCGGCTTGACTTGAGGATCGACTTGAGGTGTTCCTATTTCTGACTTCTCAATGTTGGCAATGTCTGCATTCCCTATCATGAGTTTCCATTTCTCCCTTCTTGCTTTCAGCGACTTCACCCCTCTGAGCGACACGCTCGGTCTCTACTTCCAAATCCGCGATGATCTTGCCAACCTTCAGTCCAAGGAGTACACGGAGAACAAGAGCTACTGTGAGGACTTGACGGAAGGCAAGTTCTCCTTTCCGATTATCCATGCGGTGCTGAGCCGGCCGGACGACAACCAGGTCATGAACATTCTCAGGAAGCGAACCACCAACAACGAAATCAAGAAATACTGTGTGGATCACCTAGAAAAGGTAGTTAAACTATTAAGACAAAGAATATTGTCATATTCTTATAATATTCTTTATTCCCGATGCAACAAATTTACATCTATTATAATTGTTGTGGTACTCGGATTCGAACTGCCTCTTCCGGGCAATCACGGTAGTCTAGTTGGTAAGTCATCTGCTCTGGAATGGTAGAGGTCAGGGGTTCAAATCCCACCTGAAGAATATGCCTTTTGAATTTTTTTTTCACAGGACTCGGGGAAAGTACTGAGTTTACAGTGCTTACCACACATTGGTGTATGGGTAAAACACTGTATACTCAGTGCTCGCCCGAATCCTATAAAAACAACAAAAATCCACAGGCACATTACTTGGGTGGGATTTGCACCCACGACCTTTGCCATTCTAGAGCAGATGTCATACCACCAGTATGATGAGTGCATGTACTTGAGTAGGATTTGAAACTTTGCATGGTGGAGAAACAGTCTGGTAAGATTTGCAGTAAAACCATGTACATGAGTTGGATTTGAAACTTCGCATGGTGGAGATACAATCTAGTGAGGTTTGCAGTAACACCATGTACATGAGTAGGATTTGAAACTTTGCATGGTGGAGATACAGTCTAGTGAGGTTTGCAGTAACACCATGTACATGAGTAGGATTTGAAACCAAAATAAATTGATCAAAATGATCTGAAGAAAACTAATCTGATGATTTCAAACTAATCTCTCCCATCTCCCCTGAACAGATTGGGTCCTTCGAATACACAAGGAGAGTTCTTGCCGATTTAGAGAAGAAGTGAGTACCGACTGAGTTTCAAACAAACCACGATTTATTTAAAGATCTGAAGCTGCCAGGTCCGATTTTTGGCTGACTTGACCAGAAAATTTAGATTTAGTTTTGAAATGGCTGTTTTTACTGATTGGAGAAAGTTTTAAGCTTTCATTTCGGGTATTGCTCACCAAAAACTGTCAATGATAAGTGGTGGTTACATAAAAATTGTGGGGATCCAGCCGTGTAATAACATTTTTACATGTTACATGTATTTTGTTCATTGTCTGTGGCATATGCGAAAGTCTTATGGGTTTTTTTTCACAGGGTGGGGTGAACTGCTTTTCAGTGGGGGATTGGGGCACAGGTACCATGTTTTTTAATGATTTACATGTATCTACATTTTTTTTATGGGGGGGGGCACTGGAAATTTGTGGGGGCATGTCCCCATGCCCCTTTGGCTACACTGCTGCTGACATGGTTGTACATGTGTGTATTGTGTGGATGCATTTTTATCATCATATAATATCGTATTGCAGGCTGGCATGGCTTTTTAATCGATCATTCAAAACCACAGTGGATGATGTTGAATGGTCAGAGAGTAGGAGGGTTGACTGTGTACTGTGTAGATGCATTCACCACATGATATATCATATTGCAGGCTGGCATGGTTTATCTTTCATTCAAAACCACAGTAGATGATATTGAGTGGTCAAACAGTAGGAGGGCTGACTGTGTACTGTGTAGAACATTCATCACAAATAATACTAAAGGCTGGCATAGTTTATCCATCATTCAAAACCACAGTGGATGATATTGAAGGGTCAAACAGTAGGAGGTATAAGGAGTTTGTACTCAGTGCTTTCCAAGTTTAATGGATTAAACAAAATCTGCAGGTTATGGGTTCGAATCCAGCCCGATTAGCCCATAGATTTTTTTCTTCTGGACTTGGAAAGTACTTTTTATACAGGGCGTACATGTAACTTCTTACGGTTCATGTCCATAGGTGTACGATTTTTATCTATAAAAAAAAACTGAACTGAAACACGTTGAACTAAATTCTTCTATTTTTGTCCTGTAGAGTTTTGGAAGAGATGTCAAAGGTGGGTGTGAACCCGCACTTGGAATCAATACTGGATGAACTCAGTAAAATTTACAAGGAGCCCAAAGAGACATAATATGTCAGGGGTAGAACCACAAACCACTGAGAGGAGATTCACTCAACAAGGGTTTGTTGGAGTTGTGCTTTTCTCTGTGTGGAACCACGGACCAATGATTTGAGATTCACTAAGTGTGTGAGCCCGTGAAATGTTGCAAGGAGGCTGTGGAGACGTGGAATTGTAGAACCATGACCCACTGAATGGAGAGCATGCTACGCTGGGCGTAGAACCACGGACCAAGGGTTGAAGCATCACTAGTCACTAAATATGAATGTAGTAAGCCAAGTAAACTATACTCATCTACCTGTGCAAGAATCCTATGAAGCTGTGCTATGGGAGGGGTAGGACCACGAACCAATGACAGGAGCGTCACACAGCAAAGATGCAATGAAGTTGTGCAATTCCAGGGGTAGAACCATAGACCAACGATTAGCAAGTCAATAGATATAAAAACTGTTTAAGGAGTCCACAGACACAAGATATTGCGAGGGAAGAACCCTGGTATAATGGTTGGCATAACACATCGATGTTAGAGAGTTAATGCTATGTCAGGGGTGGAACCATAGACCAACGATTAGCAAGTCAATAGATATAAAACTGTTTAAGAAGTCCCCAGACACAAGACATGGTGGGGTAGAACCGTCAACCAACGATTGGCGTGACACAACGGTTTTACAGAGTTATGCGATGCCTGGGGTAGAACCATAGACTAATGATACGAGAGTCACTCATTACTAAGAGTACAAATTAAGTACATGTATAATGTACAATTGAGTCTCCTAAAAGCTAACTTAAAATCGATGTTAATAATTTTTAATTTCCATACATGTAAGAAAGTTTGAGGAAGTTTCATTTTGTGAAAGTCCCATTCATCTGCCATTAGAGACAATTCTAAAGTTTAAACCCCACTTTCATCTTGTTCTTATCTCCTCTTATCAGTGCAAGATAAACTCTGCCCACCAGGGCAGTTATAAAGTAAACAATTCTCTGGGCTACTGACTATGTGATTGTTAATTTACCTGTCAATAGACCTTTATATCATGCTGCCACCATCTTGGTCATGTTCCCTGTATCCAATAACAGTAATAGATAACAAGGAACCAGATTATTTGCCCTTCCAGCCTCGGTTTGGTTACATTGGTTTGAATGGGAGAAAATCAAGATGACTGCACCATGATAAAGGTCTATTACCACAAGTTTCTTGACACTGTGAGTAATGTGACCAGATGGTCTGAATCGTTGGAATGTTTCTTGTTTAATTAAGGAGTTAGGCTTATCCATGGTCATTTTTTTATGATCCAAAGTTGATTTTTCAACAACTTTTGACTCTTGTTCCAATACAGTGGATTTTAAACAAGAAACTTGTATAATTTTGGAGAGTCTTTGTCTCAGTAAACTCCTTGTCAGCAGCTGGTTACTGCCTGATGGCTCATGATTAGATAAGAGAGATTAGGGGAGATCATGTTGAAGCTGCCTCGTTTTGAAAAACTGCGAGTACAGATCCCACTCCGACTGGAGAATTCATGTAATGGTTTGAAAACGCAAGCTTATTTCTCCCCTCTTTCGAAGTGAAACTTGCATCAAATTGCATCAAACAAGACATTTAAGGAACTAAATGCTGCCCCCTTTTACCACCCCCAGCTACGCCACCGTCTTAAATAGTATACAAATAATGAATGTTTACGAGTGCAATGGTGATAATATTTGCATGAGTTGGAAGGTGGAATGTTCCATTCAACGAGGCAAAGCCAAGTTGAATGGAACATTTCATCTTACAACTAATGAAAATATTCTCTCCTTTGCACAAATGCAAAACATTCGTTATTTGTTTTACATAACATCCAAGTACATGTAGATCTTTGTCATATGGAGGAAAAATTATGGAGGAAAAAAAACAATCAACAATATGTTGATGTCATGGCCGAGTGGTCTAGTGCACCGGACTCAAGTTCTGGTGGTCAAGTCATCGGGTTGTGGGGTTCGAATCCGGTCATGACACCTTGTGTCCTTGAGCAAGATGCTTTACTATAATTGCTTCTCTTCACCCAGGGGTATAAATGGGTACCTGCGAGGGTAGAGGTTGATACTGTGTTTGAAAAAGCCTTTGGAGCGCCACGGCAGCTCGGGGCTGTATACTCCCCAGGGAGTTGAGAAAGATTACAGGAATGTTATTGGCTCAGTGACCAGGGCACTATGTAAAGCGCATTGAGACGTTCTTGTGAAATGCGCTATATAAGAACTAGTTGTTGTTGTTATTATTATTATGTACACTGTACAAGATTGTGTTCTGGTATCTCCCAGCGGCATTTTGTACTGCCGGGTATATCACACGCATGTGCATGGTGTGGTTTAAGGATGCAATTGTGAACAAGGATGGGATGAAAGTGCAATAAGTAAAAAAACAAGGATGGGACGAAAATGCACAGCGAATAGTACCAAAATGCACCTTTTATGATGTTAGGGTCATGTCATGGTTTGATTAATGAATACCGCGTGACCAAATCAAATGATTTGACAAAATCAAATGACAAGGATCTACTTGGGTGTTTTATATCAAATAAATAGAGCATTTGAAGACCCCCAAAGCACCATTCTTTCTTGGTCAAACAATTCGGTACTAATGAGACGGTTAACAAAGAATATTTGTGCAAAAAATTTGTTAATGGCCTCACGTTTCGACCCCAGCAGAGTCAATCTTAAAGGCTAAAAAAAAAGCCTTTGAGAAAGACTCTGCTAGGGTCGACACCTGAGGCCATTAAACAATTGTTTGCATTTATACAACAGGTCCTTGTGGTTGGTAAGCAGTTTGCAACGGCTAATTTTACTTTTTCAAAAACTATGTGTGTGAACAATGTCTTCTCTATGTCTTCTCTAATAACGTACAGTTAAGCAGAGAACCAGTGACAATGTATACATGTACATGACATGGCATTGGGCTGGTAATCTAATTATGAGAAGTGCATCTTTGTTCTAAATTTGAAGGTTTTGAATCCAAGCTGTCTGCATCATTGATAAACTTCCATATCCATACCAACACTACCATTTTTTCTATCAATTTGTTCACAAAACTGCAAAAGGGGTAAGCACAGTCCTTTTTAAAATATTAACGTTTCAATATCGTTTTGTGTTCACTAAACTGCAAAGGGTAATCACATTTGACCATTACTTTGGTTGATTTCTATTCAAACAACTGCAAAGGGTAATAGGCCATGGGCCAAAATCTGTGCGAGGCCTAGAAAATGAGTTTCGTATTAATTTTTGATTGGCAACCTATAATTTGGTGAATATACTAATTTGATGGTGCTGAATCCGAATCTGGCTGTTCACACGCGCCCAGATTACACATTAACGCCATGGGGGCCATTTTTGCCCATGTTTTGCCCCTTTTGTTCCATGTGTAACGGGCACGAATGCGGCTAGCGCACTCTATGCTGGTACATAATAAATTTACAAGTTTACGCTGTTTTTGCTTGTAAATGTATAAAGTTTTATTTCTTATCCCGACTACCATGAAGGGAGGACGATTAAACGCTGACAATAAACTATAACTGAGATAAAATGAGTATAATCTCAGTGCAAAAATGAAATATAATTAAAAATAAAACCTGCCGGTTCTCGACAATTAAAAAGAGAAATACACTTAATACAATGAAAAATGCAATGAAAATATTGGAATGGCAAAGTGAAAGAATAAATAAATAAATGAATGGCCTATCTGTGGCGGCTAAACATTGGTGCACGACGAAATGAAGAAATGAAGACTTGTAGAATATTCTCTGTCGAGAAGTTGAAGAAACGAGAAGTTGAAGAAACAATAATTTGAAGATGTCGAAGGTGATGGGGGAACTTGAAGCGATGCAAAAACAGCTCCTTGTCCTTGATCAGGGGACAGGATACTGTTTTCGTTACAAAAATATGAAGATGATGAATATTGAGGGAATCACGCTGTCCTGCTGGCTCTTTTACTTGTTACTCCGCCTAGAGCAGGACAGGGAAGAACATATTAACAATGGTATTTCTTGAGCTGGGCTGGCGCAATCCAGTATATACAGATATCCGACAGAGGCAAAGTGTACACACTGAAGAAACTTGGAGGGTTAATTCTCACAACTTTCCTCTGTCGGAGTCCAGTGGCCAAGTGTCCAAACTCTTTCTTGGTAATGGTCACTAACCTCTGGACAACCCTTCCTCAATGCGCCGTGATTGGTTGCAAAGCCTGCTACCAATCACCCACTCATCACACACCAGTCAACCACCCACTCCTAGACTCGCCCTAGTCCGAGCGGGACACAAGTAAACTAGGAGTTAAAAAAAATGGGGGGCCTGCAATTTCATCCCATTACACATGAAAAAGTGATTAAAACTTGTTTCGTTCATATGAAGTGTTTATCCATCAATATTAATTTTAAACTGTTTACAAGAAATATTTTTCGAATAAATGGATGTATTTACACTTCAAAAATACATTTAATTTGTAATGAATAACAACAAGTCCATTTTACAGGTCCTTTAAAATAAAGAAAGTGGTGCCTGTAGTTTGCCATGGGCTTAACATGAGATTTTTGCCACCAAGCCAAATAATTTAAGAGATCTGCATGGACTGTTAGCAAAATTGACTCCACATCCATATTACTGGCCAACTGTGGCCATGTGTCCTTCAACCCTTCCACTGCTACCTTGGAAGCTGACTTTATAGTAGTCCAGCATTGTGTTGGTAAACCTGACAAGAGTCCATCTTTGTTGATTCAGAGGTAGCTGCCATAGGAGCTTCAAAACTGCTGCTTTCCGAAATTTCAGTAGCACTGGATTCCTTTTAGCCAGCAATGGTGGATTTGTAGCCTGCTCAGTACACAGTTTCACCCACATTCATTTTTGATGGCCTATGAAGCTGAATCTGGGGAAACTTGCTCGCAGTTCCTGCCTCAGTGTTCACAAATGCTAAAAGTGATTTTTCCTCTTGGACTAAGCAGAAATGACTGCAGTAAACTGCACTTGTGATGCCTGAGACGCTAGATGACTAGACTTCCTAGATGGTTCGAGACTTAATTTTGATGTTCCTTGAAGTACTTGGAAAGTTTGAAGTCTTTTAGCCGATTTCTGCTCTTGTCACTTGTGTCATATCACCAAACCTGCATAAACATGACAATATAAACAATGTGTGTATTAGAATGCACATAACAACATGTATTTTGGAATTGTTTTACAACACGAAACTGTAAAACAAAATGTAACAGTTTTATCTGAATGCAAGTTTACTAAGAGAGACTGCCAACATTTTGCTAAATATAAATGGTATGTAGAACAACAGCATGTCAAAACAGTTTGCAGATTGATTATCACTGATATTTTTTCCTTTTTTCACCCATTTCCCCCCTGAAAATGTACCAAGTCAGTTTTCCTTGTGGTTTACTAATCAGGACATTATGCCCAAATTCATGCAAAAATACCACAAAGCAATCAATGTGCTCCTCCACCCTACACACACAAATGATAATAATAAAAATTAGTTTAGTAAAAAAAATACAAATAAAAATATCCTGCAAAAGCTCGGGCAATCTACCCAACAAAATTCATTTTTTGAATATATATTCTGGAGTTTTCTAGGAATGTCCTGCATGCATTGTTAATAATGTTGGTGAACATCAACTAAGAGTATAACTTTGACTAGTACTTTAGTATTCGAACTAGTACTAGTATAATTAAATACAAAAAATAACCAACCAAAAATGTGTCAAACACTTAAACAGCATACTGTTTTGATACTGTTCTGTATTATTTATTAACAGAGCAAAAATTTAGGGTTGCAAGAAATTTATTTCAAGGTTTCAAGGTTTAATCTATTTCCGCAGTATCAAAATCAATCGATGAAAAGATATAACACAAATGTTACTATGCAATCTACGAATGCCATAGAAATTATATAATAAGGCTAAGTACAAGGATACTGCAGGGGAGCCCATTGGGAAGCAAAGCTTTTGAGCATGGACCCCCGACAGGCACGCCCAAAGAGCCAGGGCCATAACAATGAAGATTGGATGAGTCATTTGACACCGGGTAGGGCTCAATGGGCATGGCTGTAATTAAATTAATTACACATAGAACAACAGACCAAAACACAATGTACATTTAACAAGGGACAAACACTACATCAGATCAATATTAAGTCAGGTCAGGTAGGAAAATAAAAGGTACATTAGGTATGTGAGCCACAGGCATGAATTAAAAGTAAATTTGAATTAAGATGGATTTAAATAATCGTTGGAAGGTGGAGAGATTGGTAGAAACTTGAAGTTGAGAAGAGAGGGAGTTCCAGAGCTTGGGTTCCCTTGTATTTAACAGTATTTTGAGCAAGGGAGGTACGACTAAATAGATTATTAAAATTAGAAGCTTGGCGAGTAAAAATGGTAAAATGAATTTCACGATTTTTAATGAATAAACTATTAATGGAAGATGGTAGGGTATTATGAGTAGATTGATACATTAGGGACCCAAGCTGAAGGTTGTACATGTCATTAATTTTTAAAGTCTTGTGTTTTATAATAAGGGGATTTGTGTGTTCATAGAAGTTGACAAAATTAATTATGCGCAAGGCTCTTTTCTGTAAGAGGAGTAATCTGTTTAAATTGGTAACAGAACTACTGCCCAAAGCAAGTAAACCATAGTTAAGATAAGAAACAATAAGGGTGTTGTAAAGAGATTCTAAAACTTTTACAGGTAAAAAATGTTTGATCTTGTTAATTACACCTATGTTCCTAGCAATGGTTTTACATAATCAATATGATTTTTCCATGTCAACCCTGAGTCAATAAACAAACCTAAAATATTATACAGCAATCAGTTTTGTTGATAACGTTATTATCAATTATAATGTTACAGGGTAGTTCACTGGCAGAGTTGCTGAACAACATATAGCTAGATTTGGAAATATTTAAGGATAATTTATTTATTCTGAACCAATTCGCAACAGATTTAAGTTAAGTGTTAACTGTGACAATAAGGTAGTTAAGGTTTCTATGGGGAAAGAATAGATTAGAGTCATCAGCAAACGATATAAAGGAAAGCAAATTAGACGACTTGGTAAAGTCATTGATAATAAAAAAAAAAAGCAAAGGTCCTAGAATTGAGCCCTGGGGTACTCCATGCGTGAGAAAGCTAGATTGTGAGTTAAAACCATTCATAAATACATATTGGGATCTATTATTGAGATAGCTCCTGAACCACTCTAGGGAGATTCCTCGAATGCCATAGTAGAAAAGTTTGTACAATAAAATGTCATGGTCAATTGCATCGAAGGCTTTAGATAGATCGAGGAATATCCCCAGAGTGTGTTTGGATTCATCTATGCCGTGAGTGACTTTATTTATAAAGATAATATCATCATCATTAATTGAGAGATTAAAATTTACTAATCAATTATCGAATATGAGGCTGGCCTGTAGAAAACATACAATGCAGATCTGTATAAACAAACAATAAACAAGACAATACACAATACATTGACAACTATGGCTTGGTACATAGGGCTAATTGTAATAAATACATCAAGATATGGATTGACACTTGTCAAAAACACTGCTACCAAAGATTCAGAAACAAAAAACTTACACTTAAGGCCACTGGTTGGTTATAACAAAAGTTACATCGGCCGTCTGAGAATGGGGATCTCAAGACTTAATGTATTTTTGTCCGTTGATATACAGTTGGCCGTTACGAAAGTTGGGTTTCTTTCCATCACGGTTTCTTTCCATCACGGCATTACATCTTTAAGGCTCCTTTTCTTTGCTGCATCAACTGCTGGTAGATCTTGGAGCATGAAGATGCCGCATTCAGCGAGGGCCTTTTTGCAGTTGATTTGAACGGACATGCGTTCAGGTCGGTATATGAACTTTGCTAGAATGTGACGAGGCTTGTCAGTCGCCGACTTTGGAATCCGGCCTGAACGGTGTGCGTTTTCAATTTCCGGTGCAACATCACACTTTTCCTGTAGAATTTCTTTAAGTCTGTCATAGGGGTAAGACGGAGAATCATTGGCAAGCTCTGGGATACCTCCAAATCTGAGATTATACCTTCTGGAATATCTTTCCAAGTGAAGTGTTGACTCTTCCAGTTGATCGATTTTCTGAACAGCCAGCTCAAGCTTGGTAGTAACATTGGCGAGATTCGACGAAAGTGACTTATTTTCAGACTGGATCTCCTCTATGGTATCAGAAGTAAAAGTGACAGACTTCTCTAGGTCATGTTGTTTGTCCTCTATTGCAGAGATTCTTGTCAGGAGAGACTGCTGGTTGGTAATAACTACATCAAGTTTCTCTTGTATGCCACTCTTCATCTCCAGCAATTCTTGACGTAGTACTGTAAGTATACTTTCGGAAATAGATGCTTCTGCGCCGTCACTCAACTGCTCGTCATTTACATGTACATCAGACTCCACGGTAGAAATGACACGTTTTTCTCCTTTTTGGGCGGCATATCGGACTAGAGGAAGCACAAGAATTACCTTGGATGAAGAACCAACTGGGAAATAATATGTTCTAGAGGTCCTCAGCTCGGAATATTGCTAAAATTAAAAAAGGTGGCTTTTTCGATAAATCATGGCTAAAGTGCCAGATCCGGCTGTCACTTTATATCCATCGAATTTAAGTAAACTTTGATCCTTACCTATCTAGAAGGGTTGAAGAATGTATCCAGCTAGGAACAGGAAGTTTGAACAATTCTAAAGGGTTGAAAACGTTTTCATGGTCGCCTGGTCG
Source organism: Marthasterias glacialis (assembly GCA_911728455.2). Classification (NCBI taxonomy): domain Eukaryota; kingdom Metazoa; phylum Echinodermata; class Asteroidea; order Forcipulatida; family Asteriidae; genus Marthasterias; species Marthasterias glacialis. The sequence continues at coordinate 4,040,073 of OU452237.1, read as the reverse complement.
CAGAGCAAGGACCCCCAAATCATCCTGTGTAAACAATCTTTGTTTCAAATGTGACAGCTGCATGCCGCGGTAATTACATCAACAAGAGTTTTTAAAAAACGGCGCCCGCTCTCTAGTTTTACCCTCCTTTTCCTTCTGCCAGTGATCCCTCTTCCAACGGCTCATACATGTAATTCGTGATTTCTTACTGGTGGCCCTCCTCCACGGCCCAGAGTTGATTATAATATTGTGCAGCGCGCTCCTCGTTTTGCGACTTCTCAATGGCTACTATTTTGCGTCGTGCAACCAATGGTCAAGACGGCTATGTTGCACGCTCCTCTTTTCGTGACCTGATTGGTTAGCAGGGGTCTCCGGGTTAGACGAATAGGAAGCGCGCTTTCATGACCGATTGGGCCCATCATTTTGAGGGTTAAGGTTTGGGCTTTATAGGGTTAGGGTTTTGGGGTTAGGGTTAGGGTTTTGGGGTTAGGGTTAGGGTTTTAGGGTTAGGGTTAGTATTTTTAAGGAATAGGAAGCGCACTTCAATGGCACGATTGGCCTTCATTTTAGGGTTAGGGTTAGGGTTTTAGGGTTATGGTTATTAGGGTTAGGGTTAGGGTTATTAGGGTTAGGGTTGGGGTTAGTTTTTTTTTTTGTTTCTTTTTTTTTTTTTTTTTACTAATTTCACTTTATTTATTTAATTCAAGGGATAAAGCAGTAACATGATACAAATATAATAATTGTTAGGGATAGGGTTAGGGTTAGGGTTAGGCCAGGGTTAGGTTTTTTTTTTTTACTTATATCATTTCATTTATTAATGTCAAGAGTTAAAACGATAACATGATATCAAAATAAAAATTGTTAGGGTTAGGGTCAGAGTTAGAGTTGGGTTATAAAACGATTGTTTATAAAATAAATAATGGTTAGTGGGTATAGACCGATTGCGTGACCATGTTTACATGCGGTCACGTGACCCCCTATCGGGTATGACGTCATATAGCTGGTGAAAAAATACGTGTAAAGAGATAGGCCGTGACACAGAGTGAGTTCAAAAACAGTCGATTATACTTTCGTTAAGCGATGAATTAGTTAATCAGTCCCTTTATTTAAAGTAGTATGGTGTGGCATTCATTTAAATCACATCTCTGGTTCATAATTTAACAGAATTCTTCTGAAAAGAGGTTTTTAAGCCATGCACTAACGGCGTCGGACGACTATTATGTAGCCACCCGTCTGTTATTTTGTTTGTAATGTTGGCCTAAATCACTGTAAAAAAGGATAAACAAAGTTGGAAAAGTGAGCATTAATACCTAGCCTTGCAGAATTTCAAATAGGCAAAGGAATCACATAGTTTTGGAAAGCAATTTCTTTGGAGGATTTCAGCTTCAAAACTTTGAAATTTTTGTGTTGAAAGGTGTGTGGTGATCGCGGTCGTCTGGCCTAACGTTCCGTCGTGCGCTGGTACACATCGAGCACATTTAACGGTACTTCTACAATTTGCAAGACTTGCTGGAACTGTCCTTACTGGCTTTATTCAGCCACTTGAAGGTCTTTGGTACAAACTTTGGAATGTTTCACAGATTTCGAGCAAGAAACGCCTCGATCGAAATAACTTAATGCATTAATCATCGTGTACCGTACCATCCTTTCCTATGGAGGATTACGTGTGTGTTTACATTTTTAACCCAACAGGGGTCACGTGACGCAGGTTGCGCAATCGGTCTATTGTTCTGTTGCATTTTTATTTTTTCCGTTGCCATTTTTATAAATACAAATGCGACAGAAAACATCAAAATAATCATATGGAACACCATAATAAATAATTATTATTTATGAATAATGGTTTATACAAAAAGTGATTATTTAAAGATATTGATTATTTATAAATAATGGTTTAAATGTAAAAATTGGTTATTTATAAATAAGCATTATTTATAATAATGCATTATTTATAAAATGGTTATTTATAAATAATAATGCTTAATTTTAAATAATGCTTAATTATAAATATTGAAATAAAGGATTTAAATGTACCTTTTTAAGTTGTAAAGTTGTACAATCCCTTTGTTAGATATTGTCAGTAATATAATAGTTCTTCAAATAAAGTTATTTTTGAGTCATAATAAATATTAAAAAAGTGTGGATATGAAATCAGTAAATGGAGTAAATGTTAAATTGTTTTACCCTTTTTAATTAGTGTTTTATTTTTATTTTTATTATTTGTATTTTTGTATTTTTATTTTCTTTTTTTGGGGGGGGGGAGATTTTTTAATGATTTATCTTTTTCATCTGGATCATCTTTGGCATCTGGAAAAGAAGTGATTTGTTAAGATTTTCAAACTTTCTGATTAAATAATGTCTCTTTTTGTATGTTCCCTTTTATGTTGCCTGTGATCAGCCTACAAATCTTGGTAAAATTTCTCACAAGTATCACTTCTTTAGTATGTCACTACATTTGTTGTGCTCCCTGCCTGCATCATGCAATAATGAATACAGATTCACATACATCAAAAAGGCCCCAGACCTTTGGGCATGAATGCCCAAAAGTTCCGGCCGCGCACTGAAATGTCGGCTTGGTTTTTCCTTTTAAAAGCTCAATAATTAGCGTTTTAGCTACTAATAGTATACCTGGAGAGGAATATTTTTAAAAAAGGAAATTAAAGCCAACATCAATTAAAAAATAAAAAAATCCCTTAGAAAGTGGCAGTCGGATATGGAAACTTTTCCGATTGTGTTACCTTTTGACAAATGGCACCGGTGAGACTGGTGGTGTAGTTACTGTTGTTGCTACTGCTAGTGCTAGTGCTCGTGCTAGCTTGCGGACTGATGATTCCAAGTCTGGCGTCCGGCGCTGGTTTTTGCATCAAGCCTTCATTTACTTTGGCCAGTTATTGCTCTTTGCAGCTGTTTGCCATCAAAAAACCAACCAGCTATGATTCAATTACAAAATTGTTACCCTCTGACCGCCGTTAGTTGGGTTATTTGGAGTTGTTTACCCTTTCCATTCTCGACCAGACGACCCACAAACACTTCGTGTGAGCTGCCATCTTGAATGCTCATTCCCAGTATAAATTAACAATCTGTGCATAGAACAATGGGCAGTGATGGTTCGAGGTTGAAGATTAGCGCCCTCTTACAGCGTAGAACTTACAACGCCAATTTTTCTTGCTAAATTTCTCATTAATGTGCAAACTGTGCAAGTGTGAACAGGTAAATTATTAATTAGTATGTTCCAAACTACCTATAAACGAGTTTACAAGTTGCCCCTCGAAAATTAGAACGAACCTGCACGATAACAGGCTTCAGCCCATGGCCTTTTTTTTTTTTTTTTTGATCGTTACTTTGGTTCATTTTTGTTACAAAACTGCAAGGGTAACTGCACGGTCCATTTTTAATAAAAACTTGACCATTACGTTGGTTGATTTCTGTTCACAAGGGGTAAGCAAAGTTTAAATGACACACTTTTATATCATTTTAGAGCAAAAAAATTGCAGTGTATACTTTTATTGGTAAACCATCATAAAATACATTTTTTTATTATAATATAACAATAATTTTGTCTTGTCCCTCAATGCTAGTAAATACTATGACATTTTATGAATAATTCATTTATTTATTTCGAATAATGCATGGGATTCGTTTAATTACATAAATTATGCATTTATTGTAATAAATAATGCATCCACTTATACAGACAAGACTTTTATTTCTTCCAAAGAGAAACAGAAGCCCCTCCCTCTCCCCCCCCCCCCCCCCCACCACCCTCTCAAGTTTAAAAGAAGAGAACCCAAAACAAACATAAATCCCCTGTAGAATACGTAAAACTCATCACCAGGGCACAGTATTGGAGAGTTCCATCCAAATTTTGTTTAAACAACAATGTTTAGTAAGTAGTTCTTTCTACTGAAGCCAAGGCAACCAGCCGTGATCCATTCACTTGAATTCCCATCAAAGCAAGGAAAATGCAAGCAGTTTGACCAACGCAACGGTTTGACTTAAGTTGTCAACTTGATGTGGAGCCAATTTTGCCAGTGGCATGCAAGTTTGAAAGACTCGGGACCAACACTTGGTTTACCATAAACTACCAACCAACCTTAATCCATGTGCTACATCTTTTACAATTTGTCATCCAAGTTTTTGGGGGTTTAATTTTGTTTGTTTAATATATATTTATATATATTATCTTATCACTCGTCAAGCATCCCAAAAAGTTTTTAACAGAACCTTTCCACAAACATGAACCAATGCTATTAATTACATTGCAACATCACCAGAGAAAATTATTTGTAAACAAATTTCAATCCAGAACAAGTCGATTAACGCATACTTACGCAATGCACAATAGCATTCCCATACATATTTCTTGTGACCTACCTACATTAACAAGTTTCCTCTACTGTTTCTTCGGATATAAAACTAAACGATTTATGCTGCTAAATATGCAGGTACAGACACTTGAAAGGCTTTGGGCTGCTAACAGATCATCAAGGCTAAGTTTCATGGCTCTGCTTAGCGCGGAATTCTGCGCTTACGGGCACCATTCTCCACTTACAGGTTTGGAGCCTAATTTCTGTGCAAGCTGTGTAAGCAAAAGAATGCTTTGTAATGTGAAGTACACATATGCTAATGTGCAATACTCCTCGCCAATATGCGATGAAGTATGAAACAATACTGTTGGTAAGGGATGGCGTTCTGGAGCCGGTTGCGCAGTGTGAAGAATGTTCATGTACATGCTATGTATACCACTCCTTTACACTGCACTTCCGGCTCCTAAACGTCATCACTCACCAACAAGGCTTGATGATGAAGCGGGACTTGAGCAGTGTTCCGCCATCGTGCTTGACTCAAGCGCAAGTTGTAGTCGATCGATGATGATGATGAAGTTTCTGCTAAGCGTTTCTACTTTCAGCAAGCAGGGCCATGAAGTTGGGCCCTAAACATAACAATCAGACAATTATATGATTCTACAAAATCTATACTGCAGACAACTGGCAAAACATACAAGAAAAGATAACCAATAACCCATCAATTCATTGCAGAATACTGTGGCAATTTCAGCATCTTGGGGGTCATCAAAACATGTTAAGGTTGTACAGAGACCGCCCTCCCCTCCCCCCCCCCTCCTCCACTAAATAGTACTTGTCAATAATTTTGTAGTGTCTAAGTATCGATAAGAATGGATACAGTAACTTCCCCACCCCAACAGCATAATCAACCTGAATGCCTGCTGGTGTCAAATTTTCAGTATATTTTATTCAACGGTTCCATTTCCGTGTTTCTTTTTACTGTGATATCAACATGTACTTGAATTCCTCTGATCCCCCTCCTCCCGTGACATTCTCTTTGTATGAGACTGTGAAAATAGTGACACTTTGGATGGCCCCCTTTTTTTATGGAAGTCGCCAGACACACGAGGCTAGTAAGCCACTCGATGTGTGGGCTACGAATCAATTGTTTTTTCCAGGGGCCGTTGCCACCTACTCCTGGGGCTGAAACAGGGTAACCCCCTTTATAGTCCGTAAGGGTGTAGGCTTGGGTATCATCCATCAGAAGCCTGGCTGGTAGAGCAGAAGGCTCTACCTCCCCAATTATGGTTAAGTGCCTTGCTCAAGGAAACATGAAGGCAAACCCCAGTCCACCTCTCCGCTCATCTAGGAACTCTCTCAAAAAGTAAATTAATTTCATGCTCGACTAACTACGATGCAACTCTCACATAGCTAACGGCGACATTTTCCTTCGCACCCCCATGAAATTTCAAGTAGAAAATTTGCCTTTTTTGGTTACCTTGCAGGGCTTGAAATTCACAATGTACCGCAGCCCTCCAGGCCAGTTAGTTTAGCCTCGGGCCAGTAAACTCAGGACTGGACAAGTCCGGTGGTTATGTGTTTTTTTTTTTCAACTGACTAGCAATATCTCACAGTGGAATAAAAATCTTTAATATAAAAAAAAATAAAAATAAAAAAATGATATTCATATGTTGACTTTGAGTCTGGTAAATATCTTTTGATTGTGATTGAGTATCGAAGCATACTTAATACCAAACGAGAAAAATCTCCTCTTAGTGCTTGTTCAAATAAAAACAGTTTACAAACATGTTACGTGATAAGCTATGTGGAAAGTTATTTTCTCTTTAGATTCTGGTCTTTTAGAGGCACTGGACATGATAGATAAGGATAACAAACATTATTGTCTAGTTTCAGTCTGAAAGCTTACTATTCATGAAGTTAAAACTAGAACCAATTTTTCCGTGAACCCTCTGAAATGCTGTCATATTTGAGAAAACTGTATCTGAAAACATAACAAAAACGCAACAGCTGATTTCGGTTGTGACAATCAAAAAGAAGGACAATGTGTTTACATGCTGATTAGTGTGACACGGTTTTTCACTATTTTCTCCTGACTCAGACGACGGATTGAGCTCAAACGTTCACAGATTTGTTTTTTGATGTATATTTTGAATCACACAAAGTAAGAACATTGTACTATCAGAGCTTTACCAATCCTGTATCGTGCCTTTGTAATAATCCTGGTCCAGTCACAAACTTGAGCTACAAGCCCTGCGGTCATGTGTATTTCCCCTCTAGGCTAACCTTGCCTTTACAATAAGAAGTAACAAAGTCAAAGAAATTCTGCTGGGGGATCTCCAGAAGTAGACAACTTCAGTTTATGAATTCCTAGAAACAGGCCCATAATCTACTCAATCTAAAGTAATTTAAACATACTTTTTAACCTTTTACTTTCCATGCCATCGTCATTCCGACCATTTTTGTTTCACGGTATAAATTAATCAAATGGCACAGAATAATACTGGAGAGCCACACAAAATGAAACTACTTCTCAATTCTAACATTAAATATTCATTAGCAATGCAACATGTAAATTATTCAAATGACCACATGAATTATACACGATTACAATCATAAGACGAGCCCATCCTAGGTTCTTCCAGTCAAGTAGTGATGCATATTCAAACATGGGTAATTAAACTCATTTACATAGATGGCAAGTTAAAAAGCAAATACTCTATCAAACACAAACGCATTGGCAAAAAAAATCAATAAAACTATTTAATAAAAATCATTGCTTTTAGAAATATTAAGTTTTACCCAACATTTTGTTCATTCAAATTATATCTATTAGATCAGCTGGTACGTTAGCAAGAATTCATCTGTATGGAATGGTGATGTCAGCAATACACGACTCAAAATTCTCCCTACCATCAAAATAGACTGGTGCCTGTCAAATGGTTTTGATTGGTAACTGGCAACGTTCTACTTGGTGTCGAGGAACATGACAAATCAAATTCTAGCGACAATTTTTAAGTTTGTTGGTAAATCCGACCTGAACAATGAATACGTAATAAAAGTAACAATCTAAATTGAAGGAAGTTAAGCCGTACCTTTGCAAGTATTATTTAACCAAAGTGGCAGGTGACAAAAAGTTCATTTCGCCCAGAATTAAGACAATGTAAGCTCTACATGTAACGTCTTAATCTTGGTATGCAAATGAGGAAACTAATAAACATCTAGTCCTGCATACAAAAACAATATCATACTGGACAGCATCTCAGTGGTCTCATGGAAGGACTAGGTCAAGTCTGCAGTCTCATGAGCATGATCAGTTTTGAGATATAGAACTCACCCCACCACCCCCCCCCCCCCAAAAAAAAAAAAATGCTTCACCCAATAGGCCTTATTTTTTACTGCAAGAGGGCGCCCTTGGAGGTAGATTGAAAACCACAAAAGTAGTGTGGTAAACCAGATGTAATTTGACTTCTAATCAAGTAGTTAATACACAACTTCTGAAGTGTTTTTACTTGACAGTTTTTCAATGTAATCAGTGTAAGATAATTGCTTCAAAAATTTGTATTTTTAATGTTTTAAGCTGTTTTTGTACTTTCAAAATGGAATTAGTATTGCGCCCTTTTGCTATCAAAAGTAAGGTCTATTATTTCCTGTGTCTACTGTGTTGGCCCTCTATGTCAGCAAAGAACTCAAACATCAATACCACATGCCAAGCATGTATTAAATTGACCAATGGGAAAGCTGCCACATAAAGCCAAAATGGCCGCACGCGCGCATGAATTGCCTCACAGTAGACTTGCACAGGTGCACTCAGCGTTCTTCTGGGTCTCTTTCTAGTCAGTTCTGATCATAGCCACGGTGAGTTCTACACGTCTTGTTTTTAATTTTTTTTAATGTCATTTCATTCTTTGGTGTTTCAGGATTTCTTTCACAGAAAGCTTTCTTTGGCTTTTAATAAACTCAAAGAGGTTTAGATTGAAATGGAAAATATGACCGACAGCAAAATGAGTTCCCATGGCAACCATTCTAAGTCTACAGACTTCCTAGCCTTCCTTGAAACCGGACCTTATACCCAAAAAATAGTAATAATAAAAACTAAACTCTATCAACTTAAATACTTTACATCAAAATATATCCAACATTCAAATTATTTACTTTTTTTCGTCTAAATTTCTTTTTCGGTTTCTGGCGACCTCATTTTCTTAGTGCGTGCAGAGATGTATAATATTCTCCACACCTAAACATGGATTTTAGTTTAAATTCATGAACAAAAGTCACTTTTTCTTGTCTAAATTCTTGACCTAAATTTTGTTGAATTTGTCGAATTGACTAAATATAAAACACCATTTGTCACAAATTAAGAATACCTTCCCGACTTCATCGACAGAAATTGATAATTGTTCAAAAGAAAAATTGAGAGACCTAAATGTTAAGAATTTAACTTTATACTTTTTTTTTTATTCTTTTTTTTAAGTGTCCATTAAGGAAAAACTTCTCTTAACTACTCTCTACAGTTTTGCACAAACTGATCCTTTGTGAGTTGCAAAATCTTTATTTTCCCCAAAAAAAATAAACGCAAGAAAGAAAACAAACTTGAAAATTTAAATTTGGCCAACGCTTTGCAGTGAAAACAAAAACAATTTTTTTTTTACTTTTTCCCGTGGGCCAGGCCTGTGATTTTCTCAGAATTTTCTCTCAACAGAGCATTTGGTTTCAAGAAACTCCCTCTTGGTTCAAAATTGGCCTAAAACTTGGTGTAAAAATTAGCCAAAAGTGGTGAACCGCCTAGGAGGTTCAGGGGGCTTGATCCTCTCGACCAAGGGGAGACCCAGGCCCACTTCGGTAGTCTTTTATTCATGGTGATGTGGACAGTTTGTAAAACCTCTGAAAAGTAACACCCAGAAGGTTCAGGGGACTTCATCCAATAGACCAAGGGGAGACCCAGCCCCACTACCCAAGTCCTTTATTCATGGTGGTGTAGTGAGTCTGTAAATCCTCTGAAATGTAAAACCCAGGAGGTTCAGGGGGCTTCATCCTCTAGACCAAGGAGAGACCCAGGCCCACTACCATAGTCCTTTATTCATGGTGATGGGGACAGTTTGTAAAACCTCTGAAAAGTAACACCCAGGAGGTTCAGGGGGCTTCATCCAATAGACCAACCCAGGCCCACTGTTTTGCAGAGGTAATAATAATATAAAGTTTCCTGACTTTTTCTTGACATAAGCTGTTTCCGAGTACAATTTGTCTTAAAGTTAGCATTGAACTGATTGGTAAAGATTGCAACATGTCAGTAATAAATCCAACAAACATTGACCTCAACACAATAATTAGTTAGCATGTATTTATAAGCACTCAATATGTATAGCACATATCCAGTATTCATACATGACCTTCAACCTTACCTGATCTTTTCACCCATCAGCCAATCACAGGCTAGTCTGTTGGAAGGTTTTCGGTGTTTTGGGGAGGACCCTTTTATGCGCCCCTTGTCGTTTGACGTCGCCAACGACCCGGGGAGGTTGGAAGGGCACCGCGCCGAACGGATCCCGATCGTCCGGAATCACAGCTGCTCCGGGAGCCAAGGATGGCTGGCTGATATCCTCCAGTGGTGACCTTGGCGTGAAGTCATCGTCGAACAATTGCTCTCCCGACTTGACAGGTTTAGTTTTCAGTAACAAAGAGGTCGGCCCCGTGCTCTGATCGTCCGATCCGAACGGCTTGGCCCCGAAGGCGTCCAGGCTCTCCTGTGAGCCGATCTGTCGTGGGAGGCTTCCAGGGCTGGACTTAAGGGAGTTGGAGGCCGAGCTGGAGCTGCTACGACGGGAAGAACGGGAGCTGTTGCTGCCGCTGCGTCTCCGTCTGCTGCCCGATGCGGTGCGGCCAGCTCTCCTAATACCCCCTGCTGTGCTGACTACGTGTGGTCGCTTATGAAATGCTGCATGGGAAAACCGGTATTTTGGAAGGGTTTCAGCTGGGGAAAGCTTTCAAATGAATATTTTGTAAAACTAAAACTACTCCCAAAAAAATCAAGCTGGCCACTTTTTGCAAGGAAAGGGACATGATACTTATATACTACTTAGCACAATTTTTGTTATTTGTAAATATGGACACAAATTGCCTCAAAACATTCTTATGGATTTTGGCATTGCACAACCAGTCAACAAATGCGGGAGGAGTATTCTGGGTGTCTACATGTACTACAGTATTACACAATCCAACAAGAGTTTGCCTGGGTGAGATCATTTTTCATATAGGCCAGTCAGGATGCCATGATTGCAATGCACATGAGGTCTACCAATACAGGGAACGTGGATTCGAATCCCACCCTGTGGAAATTTTCCCAGCCTGTGGAAATTAATGGTGTTAATGTCCCTATCACACATTGGTGTATGGGTAAAAACCTAAACCCCGACACAATTGTTACACTTGTTAAAACCTTGACCATGCAAATTCAACCACAAGGCTTTTTTGGACTGGCAAGAACAGTGTATACATTGACATTGCATAGGATATTGACTGCATACAGATGTGTGTCTGATTCAATGTGATAAATAGCCTCACTGGGCACGAACTCTTGGTGGTGCTCTACACCATGAAACACCTCTAGACTTATACAAATCTTATATATATGTATTTGTATTTGTTCCATGACTACATACCGGCCTCGTGTTTATGAGGGTGCTGGGAACCAGGCGGCTGATCTTCGCTCACTGTAAGCTTAGAAGCTACGGCTTCAAATGGTACTGCCCCAAAAATGTCTTCAGCCTTCTGGGCTTCGCTGCTCGGTTTCATTGCCCCCTTCTCGAATAGGTTGATCTCAGTGGGCGACAGAGGGGGTGTGGGGTTACCGGTTGCCGAGAGGTCTGTGTTGGAGCGTTGAGATTTAGGCTTATGGGCTCCTGTGGTGGACTGCTGGGTGTCCGGTCGCTTCTTAGAAGGGAAGGGAGCTTTGGAGAACACATCAGAACTCTCTGAGGTTGACGAGGTGCGGCTTCCTTGGCGCTGGACACTGCGTGGGTCGAATGGCGCTTCGATGAAAGGGTCTGGCTTAACTTGCATGGGAGGGGAAACAGGAGGGGTGAGGGTGCAGGAGCTGAGGGGTTCACTTCTGGATTTGGTGGACCCTGGTGTTCTGGCTGCTTTGAAGGGTGCCTTGACAAATGGGTCGTCGTCCTCCCCCATGTCGATGAGGTTACCCACAGGGGGGTTGGGATCGCGGAGATTCAACCCAGCCAGCTCGGCGTCGGAAAGATCCTCTTCGAGTACCAAGGCGCCTCTTGCTGACGTGTCGTCGTGATCATCAGAATCCTCATCAGTGTCGTCCTCCGAGGAGTCTTCCTTGTCGAGTAGCCCTCGGTGAATATGTTCCTCATCTTTAAGTATCTCCAACGATTGAGAATCAAAATCCTCATAACTGTAATCCCGCAGGCTGTCCGTCGCTCTGTCGTCTCTCTCGCTACTCGACTCGCTCACTTTCCGCCGTGGTGAGAACGGCAGCGCTCCGAACTCGTCGAGTTGTCGCTGCGGGTTGCTGAAATCCAGCGATATCATCGGATCCTTTTCCGGATTATCCCCCGTCTGTACATCGTCATTAAAGTCACCAAGAAGCACAAGATCAGGTATGATGTGCTTTTTCTGCGCCCCCTCGTCCATGGTACCGGAAGGGGGCCTTAGGACGTCCCCCGAAGCTGCGGGTAAGGGCTGCCCGACCACCATGTCCGTAGGGCTGGTTACTGGCGGGCTGAAAAAGGGACGTGCACCAAATTCATCAATGCTGTTATCGCCTTGCTGCTGGGTTGAGGTCTGACTGGTACCCCGCATGGCAAGGTTGTCTAGCTCGATTGCACTGCTTGGTCTTGGGTTACCTGTCAATAGTAATACAGGGTCGGGGGAGAGGGTTAGAGAAACACTTTATATAAACTTCTCATGCAACACACTTTGAGGGCAAGCTAGTAACACAAAAAAATGTACGAAGTCATGTCCCAGTATTTGGAAGTATCGTAACATGATTTAATGCTGTCGGATAGTCAACAGATAAAATCCATAAAGCCCCACCCACCAGAACAACTGCCTAGCAACTGGGTCACGTGCAGCAGTGTTTCCCCCAGCTGGTGAACCAAGCAAGGTAGTAAAGATTCATGACTGATGTCAAATTAATACGCAGTTTGCAAATTGACAAGAAGGCAGCGCTCACACAAATGCTTGATGACTCCATCCTACACATCCTGGAGCAAGTTCGGGTGCTGACTTTTAGTCAGTCTGTGATTTAAACCACGCATGCGTGATCTGTTCTTCACTCGAACGCGTCTAGTCGAGCGACTAGTCAATATAGTAAATTTAAGTCAATGTATGCTTGTTGAGCAGACGATAGGATTTAGCAAGTCAGCACGTCATTTACAAGTTCACTTTCTATGCATCTAAGCATCCTCGTGGTAAGTTTTAAATTTTGTTTCAATGTTAATTTTAACAAATTATTTGAATTATATATCAATTGAAATTGAAAGTGTTTTTGTTTTCAAGCATTTTTGTACAAATAAAAATTTAAAAAATTTAATTTTGAAGTAAATAAACTACAAGGGAAACTGACTGGGTAAATTTTTAATTCAATTTTGGGGTGAACAAAGAAAAAAATGCCTGGAGCAGGATTTGAACCAGCAACCACCAGCTATACGAACCAACGCTCTACCAACTGATCTATCCAGCCCCAATGTTGGTTTGATACCCTATATTTTCCTATATGTCTTTCCTTTCTGTTAAACCTCCACAGCGAGGTGGTGATATTGGCAATAAAGAATTAGCGAGGTGTTCACCAAAGTAGCGAGGTGGGCCGACTCGAGTTTGCTTGGACAGGGAAAACACTGATGCACTTACTAAAAGGTTCAATAAATGTAAAAAATTGCAACAGAAGTATTTCAGGTCTTGTGAAATAATACTTCTGGTCAAGTGAAAGTTCTTAGTTACCAGACCTGGGCTCAATTTTCACAAAGAGCTAAGATTGACCTTAAGTGCGAACTATTCTTAATTGCTAAGCAAAGTGTGATGTCACAATACAAATCACTATGGTAATATTAATAACTCATCTTAAAATGAATCTTAGTGCTTTGTGAAATCGAGCCGGGTATTCTAGTGGAAGTTTTCTTGAAATTCAAAGAGCCCTTTTTTTTCTTCTTACCTTCTGATTTGGTAAAAGGCAAGGCGCCAAATTTGTCCGTGTGAGATGTACGTGGAGGTTCATCACCTGTGAAAAGAAAGAAAAAAAATTACATCAGCTAAAATAACAAACGTGCATTAACCAATTGGGTTCAGCATTTCCTAAATTTTTCTTGAGATTTTTTACATTTTGGTTGTGTGGTGGGAATATCTTCTTCTTTTTTTTTAAACATATAAAGATATATTTTATATGCCATTCGCCCATCACAAGACCCAAAGGCCACTCGAGGTGCGGGCTACTTTTTGAAGGGATAGAAACCTACCCCAATGTGCAGAAACAAGACATGGCGAGACATAAACACAAGTCTCTTCACAGCACAGCTAAGAACAAAAAGGGGTAAATGAATCCGTTGCAAGACAAGACAAGTTGCAAGACATAAAGGGCACAAGCCTCTTCCCCTATTTGAAGCAATTATAGTTAAGTGACTTGCTCAAGGACACAAGTGTCATGACCGGGATTCAAACCCACATCCTGATGAATTAGCCACCAGAGAACTTGAGTCCGATGCACTAAACCGCTCGGCCACGACACGCTACAAATATTTAGAACTAGGCGATTGCAATTAAATTAATCTACTAACTGATGTAATACTTTCAACAAGGATAGAGAATATAGGCTGTAAATAGTGGTGTGTTGTGGCCGAATGGTCAAGCCCACCAGACTCAAGCTCTGGTGTTTCTGATCAGCAGAGTGTGGGTTCGAGTCCCGGTCTTGACCGCTTGTGTCCTTGAGCAAGACACTTAACCAATAGGATGGGACGTAAAGCCGTAGATCTCTCGTTTTGTAATGCACGTAAAATAAAACATGACTTGCCTGGTGCAGGTTTCCTCAGCATGTCAAACTCACTGTCAACCACTTGGTCTGGAGACAGTGTGGCGAAATCACCGTGGTCCTGGAACGGGTTGGGGGATTTGACCTCCGCAGGGAAACTCTGGGGTCTACCGTTACCAGGCGACGTCGAACGATCGCTGCTGCTCTGCACAAAACTGCCGGTGTTTAACAACTGCTGCTGCTGCTGTTGCTGCTGCTGCAGCTGATAAAATTGTTGCTGTTCTGCTAGTTGCTGTTGTGCATACTTCTGCTGCTGCAGCTGCTGCTGTTGTTGTTGTTGCTGTAACTGCTGCTGTTGAAGTTGCTGCTGCTTCAGTTGCTGTTGCTGCAGCTGTTCCTGTTGCAATCTTTGTTGCTGTAACTGTTGCTGTTGTTGTTCAAAAAATGTGAGTTGAATCTCAATAATTTTCATTTTAATTATATGTTTAATGAGAGAAAAAAGTAAATAATCCACCTCATGATTTTCACTCTACCATTACCGAATTCAGAGATTTTATTACCCAGTTCTGAATGAACGTAATTAAGGCGCTATCTACAGGGGCCCCCAGAGAGCCAATTTTTTCTGAGTGAATCATTGAAAAAGTTGACATCCTCTGTAACAACCACACTGAGTCCATGCTTGTCAAACAAAAAGCTCCTGTTAATTTGCAAGATGGCTTTCACCTTTGGAAAAATTTAACTGGCTTCTGCGGCTGTTGCCGATGGTGTCGCTAAGGGCAGTGTATGCTGCAACGTTTGTCAACATGGTGACCCAGCGGCAGCTGCGGCCTTTAATTCGGGAATTGCTCTATCTTGTTAGAAAGGTTTTCACCAGTGCCCAATTTCATAGAGCTGCTCAAGCACACAATAGTGCTCAATCATTTTCTGCTCAGCAAAAAGAAGCAGGATACCAGTCGCAAATGGCACAAGTGACATGGCATTTTGGCTGGTACCCTTATTCTGGTAAGCAAAATCTTTTTGCACTTAGCTACTTTTCGTGCTAAAGCAGCTCTGGGCCCTGAACCCAATTTCATAGAGCTCTTAAAGCACAAAACATTGCCAAGCACACATTCTGCTTACCAGAATTAGGCTATCAGCCAAAAGAGCATGTCACCTGTACAATCTGTAACTGGTATCCTGCTTACTGTTGCTTAGCAGAAAACTTTTAAGCACTCTTTTCTGCTTGAGCAGCTCTAAGAAATTGGGCCCTGGTGTGTAGGTCACAATATTACACCTCCTGTACTGTATATGCTACAAGATGCCTCAAAATCTCCCATTTATGCACATCAACAGTGAACAGATCCATGCCACACTGTTCTTTCAGTTTTCCCTAGTTTTCTCTAGAACGTACGTCCCCATGTGAGGGCATGTGTGAACAGTCAAACAACTGTTCTTTCATTTCTGTTATTATTATTTGGCCATTAATACATAAAAAAACATACAGGCAAAACAAAAATAAAACACAAATAGTATTCTTTATCCCCGATGCAAAAATTAACATCTATTATAATGGTTGCAGTACCCACTGCTAATAGAATTCAAACTGCCTCTAGTTGGTACGACATCTGCTCTACAATGGCGGGGAATGTGGGTTCGAATCCCGTCCGAGGAATTATGCCTGTGGATTTTTTCACCGTACTCGGGACAGCACTGAGTCTACAGTGCTCAACACACATTGGTGTATGGGCAAAAACACAAATAATATTCTTTACACCCAATGCAAAAATTAACATCTTTTATATCATACAGGCAGTCAAAATAAGATAAAAGTGTAATTGTGATGCAAGGAAGTTGAAAGCGCCCTCATGTGGTCAAAATTACAGTCAATTGGATGCAATTGCTTTCATACCTGCTGCAGTTGCTGTTGCTGCTGCAACTTCAATTGTTGCTGCTGCTGATACTGCTGCTGTTGAATCTGCTGCTGCTGTTGCTGCAGCTGCTGCTGTTGTTGAAGCTGCTGCTGCTGCTGCTGCTGCTGCTGCTGCATTTGTATCTCCTGCTGGCTGAGCTGTCTTGTGAACTGCGGCTGGGGGGCGGCTGCAGGCGGGTATTGTTGGTGCGAGGGCGCCACGTAGCCCTGCTGTGGTAGCCTGTATTGCTGGTGGTAGCCGGAGTTCACCGGTACGAAAGCATGGCGCTGTGGGCCAGGGTACTGCTGTTGGTGTCCTGATGGATTCATTAAACAGAGGAAAAAGAAAATTGTGAGTTAATGACTCACCTACTGTCTGACCATTCAATATCATACAATATCGTCTCCTGACGATCACTAGAGCAGGCAAGTAGAAACATTCAGACCAAATTAATAAACTCACTCCGCGGCAGTGAAGTTATCCGAGAAGTCCCCTCAATCCGCGAAAGTAGTAGTAGTCCCGGCCAATTTCCTACCTCCCCAGGTAGTGCTTGATAAGCAGGACAGTTCTTTTCAGAACTAAGTTGCCCCCCGCCCACCGAATTCCAAAATCTACTCCGCGGTAGTAGAACAATAACAGGACAAGTTCTCATAAGAACAATCTTCTGTATAATAGCAAAGTAGCTATAATCACATGGTGTTACCGCAAACCAAATATACATTGATCTTCACCATGCAATGCCTCAAACCTATAATCATACATGTAGTTTTTAAGGATAGATAAAATCTACCAGCCTGCAAATTGCAGTGCAATACGGCATCATGTGGTGAATGCATCTATACAGTACACAGTCATCCCTCCTACTGTCTGACCATTCAACATCAATCATCCACTGTGGTTTTGAATGACAGATGCACTATGCCAGCCTGCAATATTACACATTATAACACACCTCTCCCTGGTCCTTTATCCTGATTGGCTGAAACACGATCGCGTGGGGTGGACTAATATAGCCTAGTGCATGAAATCTGCACCACACGCAAAGC
The DNA here is from genome assembly GCA_911728455.2 of Marthasterias glacialis. Classification (NCBI taxonomy): domain Eukaryota; kingdom Metazoa; phylum Echinodermata; class Asteroidea; order Forcipulatida; family Asteriidae; genus Marthasterias; species Marthasterias glacialis. The sequence continues at coordinate 4,022,873 of OU452237.1, read as the reverse complement.
ACGCGCTTCATTTATAGTTTCAAAGACCCAAAAACTATTGACTGGTAAACAGCACCCTCGAGAGAACGAATATGGCGGCGTCTGCGGGTCGAGAAGAATCTCCGGCCAAAAAACGCGATATACTCTTCTAACCGACATTTTGGACTGAGGTGTGTTATAAAACACATATGGACTGGTATTATTCGGGCAATAGTGCACGTCTATGTACCCCTAGGGCCTGTGAGTGACCAGGAAAGGGTCCTATTTCCCTCGGCCTTCGGCATTGGGAAATAGGACCCTCTCCTGGTCATTCACAGGCCCTCGGGGTGCATAGACGTGCACTATTTCCCTCATTGCCAGTCCATATGTGTATAATATTATGCATCTACACAGTACATGGATAGTTCTGACTGCTTTACCTGCAGGATACTGTTGTGAGTTCATCTGTCGTTGCTGCTGCTGCTGTTGCTGCTGCATCGAGTAAGCCTGCTGCACAAGCTGTTGTGGCGTGTACTCCAGCATCAGTGACTCCGGCTGCTGCTGCTGCTGTTGCTGCTGCTGTTGCTGTTGTTGTTGCTGTTGTTGTTGCAACTGCTGCTGTTGTAACTGCTGCTGTTGCTTCATCTGCTGTTGCTGTTGTTTCTGCTGCAGCTGCTGTTGTTTCTGCTGCAGCTGCTGTTGCTGCAACTGCTGCTGTTGGAGCTGCTGCTGCTGCTGCTGCTGCTGCTGAAGCTGCTGTTGCTGCAACTGCTGCTGTTGGATCTTTTGTTGTTGCAGTTGTTGCTGCTGTTGGGTTGGTGTATGCCGGTGAACTTGAGTCGGCTGGGCCGCTGCTGCTTGTTGCTGATCTTGAAAAGTTTGCTGCGGACTCAATCCTGTTTGAACAGACGAGACTTGGTTATCATTAATAATAAAGTCTTTACCCTTTACATACTTTTCTTTATGATCATCGAATAACACAATAACCCCCGGAAAAAGGAGATTTTGAGCATGAATTTCAGTACCCTTTGTCCCTCTTTGTATGGGGGAAGACTAAGCATAGCATGGTGAGTGCATGCCTGTGCACGCTACCCATTGCAATTGGCGTAATTACGGTAGCAATCAAAAGAGGACGTTCCGAAGTTGTTCCAAAACGTTTATAATTTTCCACAATTATTCAGTTTGGAAAAGTTTTGCTGAAAAAGACGTCATCCAACGTCAAACAAGGTCAAGTGGTTAAAACACTATCATTAACCCTAGCAGTGACCTTTATTTCACTTGAGTAATGTCATGCATTTTCAGCTGTAAACATTTGAATTCTAGAAACAATGACTGCAGTCAAGGCATACACAAGTTCAAAGCTGACTTCCCAAACTATATTTTGGTCACAACTTGAAGTTCCACAAAGGTCATTTTAGGGTCACATAGTGTGTTGTAACCAGCACAAATGTGTTACAAACAGCCAGCAAATACACCGTCCGAAAAATTGGGCCGATTAAATCAGCCCGTGACACTGCAAGAAATAAGAACTTAAAATCATAATGTCAGACTAAATTCCTAACTTTGCCCTAAACTTTTGGGACAAACATGAACTCACTATTGCCTGATGCCCCCTGGGTCGCTACAGCAGCGGTCGGCTTACCACGCCCTCGTGTGGCAGGAGTTGGCAGTTGTAACACCCCAGTAGCCGGGGCCACGCCAGCTTGACCGGGCTTGGGTCGTTGCCGTGGTGTGACCGACGTGCTTACATCCATGGGCGTTGCTGCTATTCTGTAAGGATGGGGTGGGGGGAATGAAAACATTTTAAAAACCAACCAAGAAAGTCTTAGATTTTGTGTTTTTATTTGCCAGTGAGTTGTCGTGGAACTGCCTTAATGGACTGAGAACCAGAGTTGGCAGAGCCAAGGTGACCACTCTACAAGTGGGGATACATCTCCAAAGACACCATTTGTGACTGTCTGTCAGTGTCACAGAGCCCAAAACTTAACAACACTTGTTGCGCTGCCTCTCACTACAAGAACCAAGGACATCTGCAGACCTTGCGATGTACAAGGAAGCTGCAGAGAAGTGTGTGAACTCGATAGGTAGAAGTGATGAAATCCCGGGAAAGCGTTTGAGAAGAGTAACTCCATTTCCGATTGATCGAACACTTGGTCGAACGATTTTCAGCAACGATCACTTGGTGCCGAATTTGTTCAAGCTGGGCCCATTTCGTGGCACTGCTTACCGCAGAATTCCACACTTACGGCGCCCTGTATAGTGTGTGACTTTATGGGCTTAAAGTGCAGAATTCCAGCCGTGAAATTGGGCCCTGGTCTTTAGGTAACAGGGTTTGAGAGAGTCACCAGACTTTACCTGTTGGAATTCTGCTTGGCACGATTGTCTTGCTGCTGGCGGTATTCGGTCTCCGTTAACGGCAACGGCAGCTTGCTCACATCGGGAACCGGTGAATTCTAAAAGGCAAAATATTTAAAACTATTGTTACTGATATGTTTTTCTTTGTTTTAACCTTACACCAATGTGTTGTACCCACTGCACACTCAGTGTTTTCCCGAGAAAGGAATCCACGGGCTACTCGGGTGGGATTCGAACTCATGACCACCGCACTCTAGAGCAGATGTCTTAACCACTATGCTGTCACTGAAGGATTGCAAATGAGAATCTGATAAGACGGCAATCTCAACTTGAAAATGTCTCAGGGACATCGTTTTCCCTTTGGTTTGTTTGGGAAACTTGATGCATTTTGTACTATACATGCTATTTGCTAATAAATAAAAAAAAAAATACTGAATTCTGAATACTAAACACAACAATGGATACCACGTAACATTCGTCACGTTGGCAGTTTTTCCGATGGTTTAAACCTTTTTTTTTTGAAGTACCTGAAACCATCAGAAGTGTTTCAACATGTGAATGGACACGCAAGCTTATACTGAAAATAATTGAAGTGGAACCATTTGTTGTTGTTTCTTTGTTTATTACATAACAGTTTCTGCCTGGCTGTGTGTGCACACATCCTCATTCAATCTTGTTTTAAATCTGATTTAGGACTGACTCCATGGGTCAGATCGCCTTGGAACTACATGTGACCTTTAGCGTCACTTCTTAAAGGTAAGATACAGGATTGGTATTCACCCACTTTTTTGTTTTATTATCTGAAAGCTTGCTGATTATGAAGTCCATACCAGTACCAATCTTCCATAGAAAAAAAAAAATCTTTCTGAAACACTGTCAAAGTTGAAAAAAATAAAATGTTAAGACTCCAAATTTAAATTTGCTTGTAACAATGAAAATAAAGGACAATGTGTTCACATGCTGAAAAGTGCACACAGTTTTCACTTTTTTATTTCTGACTCGGGCGACAGACTTAGCCCAACTTTTTACAGGTTTGTTTTTTTCATGTATATATAATATTGAACATGTTGAATCACACAGAGTAAGAACACTGCACTATCAGCTTTACCAATCCTATATTTTACCTTTCACCCAATTTATGCAAACAAAAAAAAGGGAGATGTGCACATACCGCAGAGCCTGTTTCATTGAAGTTAAGATGTAAGCACCAGGGCACAAGGTCTATGAGAATAGTATAAACATTCCAAAACTTTCTTTTTATTTGTTACGACTCACATGTAGATTCTGGACAGGCGTGTCCGTTCCCATTATTCTGAACGCAACGTAGGAGACTTGAAAGATATCTGGGCGTTTATCCGGGTCTACCTCCAGCATGTAACCTACACGAACCAGAAAGAAATAGTTATCAACAACAAAATCATTAATGCGTTTCAGATGGCATATCGTGGCCGAGCAGTCAAGCACACTGAACTCAAGTTCTGGTGTTTCTGATCAGCAGAGTGTGGGTTCAAGTCCCGGTCGTTGTGTCCTTAAGCAAGACACTTAACCATTATTGCTCCGTCCTTCTGATGGGACGTAAAGCCGTTGGTCCCGTGTGTTGTGTAATACACGCAAAAGAACCTAGTTAACCTTGTAATGGTTTACAAGGTGCTACACAAATGGCTCCCACAATTCAAATGTTTTTTTTGTAAAAACCTCTCTTAAAAATAATATAATAAGCGCCTTGAGTACCTCATTGTTAGTAGATACGTGCGCTATATAAGACTTCGGTATTATTATTATTATTATTATTTTCAACCTGAAAGCTCACTGATTATGAAAGTTCATACTTGATACTAATCCAACAGAGAAATATTTTCTTTGAAAGTAGCATTAGAAGACCACCCCAAATCACCATTGCTTATTTTGATCGCCACAATCAAAATAAGCCTGATGTGAGCGAAGTCCCCGTCAAAACAAAAAATGTTTTTGTTGTTTTCACTAAAACATGGCTAACAAATTTTGAAGTAAATTTCAGACCATATTTGTATGGTGTGTTTATTGAAAAGTAGAGGATGGTAAATAATTTACTCTTCCGAAAAAACAATCAAATTTTAAGGTTATTTACCTTTAACCAGTTAACACCGGATGATATGTAAACACACGAATATTTTCCCTGCCGGAAATCGGGTGACGAGAGTTATGTATTTATTTGTGAAATTAGAAGACCGAAACGAAGGCTGACCAGACATTCCATTATGGAGCATGCATAGTGCATGCCCTCACTGTGCAATGCTTCGTTACACCGACACGAAGAAAACAGATGGTACCGGAAATAATGCTGAAATTCTCCCTTTTTGCAGGGGTTATTGTGTAATCCCAAATTCCAGACAATTGTCCTTTTGTTATAAGAAGAGGATTATGAGTACTGCTGGCACAAAGAAACCTTGACTTGATAAAGCCAAAAGAACAAATACTCTCTTTATAGCACCGGTGTTCTCTATCCAGAAAATAACAAATACATGCACCGCAAGTCACAAAACCTCGGCTGTGAGCTACAGCTGAGGTTGGGTACTAAACCCGGAACCACGGCTGGATCCCTGGTTTACTCTGACTAACATTCATTGAGCAGAAATACAATTAAAAAAAACAACGGTGTAAGCCTTTCGATGTCTTGTAATCCTCTTCTTGGAACCAAAGGATGATGGTCTCGAATCGGGGATCACACAATAACCGCCGCATAGTGGTCGAAAATCGGCGAAATATTCTGTGTGAGGGTAAAACGAAGCAGTAAACAGCGTGTGCGTGCTCTGTGCACGTTCAGCAATGGAATGTCTGAGCAACCTGTGTTCCGGTATTCCGATTTTACACAACGGCATGTTTAAACGTTGCCCATTTGCTGGCTGGGACAAATATTTTCGTGTACACATGCCATCCGTGGGAAACGGGTTAAAACCATTCAGAGAAATTCTTTCTTACATATGAGTGAGTGCATCTCCCTTGAGTAGCGCGAGTTGTCGGGAATCGTGAAGTTTGCACACTGGATAGCTAGGCTGCTCTCACCGAATGGTAGAGTGAAGAAACACAGCTTGTACAGCATGCATCCCATAGCCTAGGGGCAACGAGAAATTGACAAGAATGTTAGACTTTCATTCTTAAATTTATGCATGAGACATTAAAAAAATGGGAATTTTAATAGTACCTTTGTTTCCATGATAATGATTGCTAATAAGCTCTTGCAACATTAAAACAAAAACATTTTTTCATTTTATCCACACAGAAAAAGTACAAGGTTGGTATTTATTTAAACAAAAAAATGATTAAGTTTCAATCGCAAAGCTCACCGGATATGAAAATACTTTTGCTTCCTCACATTTTTCAGCAATATTAATCACAACAATAATAAAGCTGTATGAAGTTGGGCACTGCTGTGAAGTAACAGTCTGTGTAAGCTTCCCTCCCCCCCACCCAAGTTTCAGTTTTGAAGAATTTTTTTTTTTTTTTAATTACTTACCCATATATCCGACTTAGTGGTCAGTGGTATATCGGAGTAGAGATCAATCATTTCTGGAGACCGATAAGACAGAGTTGTATACCTGTACAAAACAAAAATACAGAAGCAAAATATAGTTTTCCCAGATCACAAAATCCGTTCGTCCAGGGGCCGATTTCACAAAGAGCTAAGATTGATTTTAACTAAGTATTCATCTTAATTGCTAAGCAAAGTGTGATGTCACGATACAAATAACTACGGCAATATTGACACCACATCTTAAGTTGAATCTTAGTGCTTTGTGAAATCAACCCCAAGAACTGAGGAGCGTTTTTGACCTTTCCATTGCTATTACGCATTCAAGCATGATATTTGACCCTTAGAAAAAAAGTATGTACATTTTATTGATTACAGGGGCTGACCCACATGTACATGTACACATGGTGTAGACTTCAGGAGGCTTTTCAGACTTATCTAATAACAATTTTGCTGATTTTTTCTGAGGGCCAAACTGTGGAGTGTTGTGGCCGAGCGGGTCTAGTCCGCCGAACTTAAGTTCTGTAGTTTACAGAATGCGGGTTTGAATCCTGGCCTGGCCAGAAACGACACTTGTGTCCTTGAGCAAGACACTTTACCATAATTGCTTTGTCCTTCGGATGGGACATTAAGCCGTAGGTCCCATGTACTACATGTAGGATGGGTAGTGCACGTAAAAGAACCCAGAACACTTATCATAAAAGAGTAGGGGTTTACCCCGATGTTTCTGGTTCAGATAGCAAGCATCCTTATCTACAGGTTTCCTCAGGCTCCCGAGCTACAGTGATTAAGTTCGCTTTTGAGGCATCCTTGGTTTCATTACCAGAAATGAATAATAATAATAGCGATAATAATAATAATAACCAACAAATTGGAAATCAGATTAAAGTAGGAAGGATATCATGCTTGGCATTATGGTAAGAAATGCCAAGAAGGTTGAGTTTTGCAAGAGCGGGTCTTGTAATATTAATCTCTCTTTAACCATCTTTGGAATACACATTTTTTACAAATAACTACAAAAGTTCTTCAAAATGTTAAATCGAAAATCTGCAGGTAAGTCATCCAGATGGATTAGCATATTATTGACATTTAAAGACAGAGCCATACAATTTGTTAAATGTCATTCTTTGAGACAGACTTTCATGTCTTGAATTATGATTTCGCATCTGTAACTGGTCCTTGATCAATGACAAAGTTGCAATAAAAGCAAACAAACTTGATGTGGGTCTCCCCTTGGTCTTGATGATGAAGCCACCAGATGAATAAAGGACTAAGGTAGTGGGCCTGGAACCCCCCTTGGTCTAGAGGATGAAGCCCCCTGAACCTCCTGGTGTTACATTTCAGAGGATTTACAGACTCTTTATATCACCATGAATGAAGAACTGTGGTAGTGGGCCTGGGTCTCCCCTTGGTTTAGAGGATGAAGCCCCCTGAACCGCCTGGGTGTTACATTTCAGAGGATTTACAGACTCTCTACATGACCATGATTAAAGGACTTGGGTAGTGGGGCTGGGTCTCCCCTTGGTCTAGAGGATGAAGCCCCCTGAACCTCCTGGGTGTTACATTTCAGAGGATTTACCATGTTTACAAACTATCTACATGTACATCTTCATGAACACATGACTAGGGTAGTGGGCCTGGATTTTAAGAGGATAAAGTACCCTGCACAATTATGAAAATGAAAGTTCTTGTCCTGGTGATTCTGGCAGGGTTTGTTAGCTGCAATTTAAGCCACAACAGTTTTCGAAACTCTTGAACATCTCTTGAACATCTCATAACTCTTTACACTTGATCTTTTTTAACTTTCAAGTGTCTTGTTTCAGTTTTGTTTTTGTTGTTCATTTCCGTGTTACACCTGCCTCTTTGCTGTGTTTTTAGAATGTGTTATTCTGAGCTCATGTGTGTGTTTTATCAATTTGGGGTTTTAATGATACATGTAATCATCTACGAATTCAACTGCAGCACTTGTGTCCGGCGTGTTGTGGCCGAGGGATCAAGTGCACTGGACTCAAGCTCTGGTGTTTCTGATCAGCAGAACATGGGTTCGAATCCTGGTCATGACACTTGTGTCCTTAAGAGCAAGACACTTCAACCAGAATTGCTTCATTATTTCTTCGGATAGAACGTAAAGCTGTAGGCTCCGCGCGTTGTGTGTTGCACATAAAAGAACCCGGTACACTCTTCGTTAAGTGAAGGGGGGTTCGCCCCGGTGTTTCTGGCATGGTTGGCTGCATAAGGTTTGCACCACAACACCTTGTACATGTAGACATTGCAAGGTGCTACTTATATAAATATACATGTAAAATGGGTTTTGTAACTCCAAACATAACTCAGCATACCTATAGAACAAAATAATGAGCGCTTTGGGAGGCCTACGTATCAATATTTATGCGCGCGCGTACACCCACGCATGTAGTATTTGTCAATGTGTTACAACTGCTTTTTTTGAATGACTTCAAGTTGGAAAAAACAAAATTAGGACAAGGACACAAGTATCATGACCGAGATTCGAGCCCACACTCTGATGACTTAACCACCAGAACCTAAGTCCGATGCAATCGACCGCTCAGGCACTAAACGCCATTAATTTCCATCCTCAAAAAAATCTGAGTTTTAAATTTGTTTTCAATTTGAAATGATACCATTTTTTTGTTTTTTTTTAAATGAATGTTTTGCCTTCTTCCTCATCTACTTGTGATTTCACCTTTCCAGTTCATCCTTGATGGATTGTACACCATGCTGTTTGGGGTCCAAGACTTTACCGGTTGCACTCCCGAAATCACACAACATGTAGCTCCCACTTGGATGCAGTAAGATGTTCTCAACCTAAATATCAACAAATAATAAACACACCAGAAGTAAAATAAGTCAGTTCTAAGACTTACAATTTGGTGATTTGTTCTGACTTTAACCAGTTGCTGCCAGGATTTTCATTTTTTTTTTGTCCCTCCCCCCAGGTGGGTTCTTCTGGCGGGTTCTTCTGGCGGAATTGCCAGAATTTTTTTTCTTTGAGGGTACAGCTGTCACACAGAAACCCTGACTTGACAATGCCAAGAGAATAAAGATTCTCTTTATTGGATTGTCCATTTTGTTTCTCGACCGAGAAAATGTCCAATTAAAGCACCTTGAACTGCAAAACAATGGCCGTTACCTTCGACATAGGAGTGGTACTAAACACAGATCCATGGCTTGATTGCCGGTTCACTTTAACTTAGACAATTTATGAACAACGGTGGAAGCCTCTCGATGGCTCGTAATCTTCTTGGAACAAAAAGACAAAGGTCTATTATCGTAGATTACACAAAGCCCAATGCTCAATAGCCAGAAAATGCCAGTATATGAGATCCTTTTTTTGTCCTTGTGTGGGTGAAAAAAATTGTCAATATACGTAGTAACATGGCGCTTGTGTGGACTGGAGTGCTTTATCTCTCCATTGTGATCTGCCTTTCTGCAGTTTAGTACCTGGTAAGCAACATTTTGTTCTGCTTAGCTACAAAAATGACCCTGATGCTAAAATTTCTGGACTCCGGCCGGTGACCCAGTGGGCATTTCAAGCCTTAAGGAATGAACGACTCTTCCAAAAACTCAACGACACATGTATTGTACCTTAATAGGTCAACTCACCTTGAGATCACGGTGTATAATTGGAGTCTGGCAATGGTGAAGTCTGGACACAGCCTCACACGTATCGCAGAATATCTTCATGACTTCGTGCTCGGTGAAGCCCGTGCTTAATCTCTCATTCATCTGCTGGACAACGTGGCCATCTGGGGGCGTCAACAGAAAAACAGTTCAGTCAATGAATACTTTTTTTTTGTAGACAGACATGTGAAAATGATGCAAACACTTGGAACAAATTTTATGAAGCTGTTTATCAGTAACAGGAATGAGAGTAGATGAAAATGAAAACTCCACGACACACCGGTGGAGGGTTTGGTGGCTACCAACCAAGCCATAATCCATATCAATGGCAGCACTCTGTGCTTAAAAATGTAAATGGGGCAAGCACCTTGCATAAATTGGTGTAGTCAATACATGTATACAGTATATACTGTGTTAAGGCTTTACAAGGGCCTGGATGTATGTTAATGACATAATAACACAAAATAATAAAATACTATTTTATATAACACACAGACAGATCCTTATCATTTGATTGGTGGAACACGCGTCACGTGTCATCCTTTATTTTGCCATGTACATGTATTTACTGCACGACATTTGACTGTCCTACAGTACATGTACATGGATAATTTTAGGACGGTGGACATGGATTTTTTTAGTGTTATTCCAAAAATAATCATTCTTATCCATTCCTCCAATCGAGACAAGGTCAGTCATGGCGGACAAAGGTGATGTCTACATGGAGTCATCCACGTTATTTAGAAAGTTATTTTTTTTAGAATTTTCACTGTGGGATGGACGAATATTAGTGTCTATTTTGAGTTGATCGTGACAAAATTTCAAATGACAAGGATCTACGTGTACGTACATGCACATCATGAGTTAAATATAAAACAAATATTGAATGCATTTCCTTGGTGCATAGTCCCAGAATATACATGTAATCACTCAGTGAAATCTGGCTTTCCCATTTCACTCAGCTTCACCTCAGAAATGGGAATAGTCCAGATTTAATCTTGTGATTATATTCTGTGAGTGACAATGCACTCACCTGCATTCAATATTTGTATTTAATGAAGTATACTGGCACATTGGTTGAAGTGCAACTGATCCGGTGCAGATAAAGAATAAGGCACAAAAAACCCCAGATGTTTGGTTTGTGTAAAAGCTGCTTTTTAGGATTTTGTTCAGGGATGGGTGATTAGTTGACGGCAACACCCCTTAGTCTGTTCTTGAATGCATCCAGGGTTGGTGCTTCAGCAACTTGCTTGGGCGATGATTTCCCCAGTGCGGATGGGGTCTGGGAAGAAGGAGCCCTTCAGTAAGTTTGTGCGGGTGGATGGAACGACGGGTTTCAGGTGATTTTACTCTGGTGGATGAGTTGGCTGGAATTAGCCGGTTGTCAGGGGATGCCAATGAGTTTGTTGATGATCCGGTGCATCATTGTGACTTCGGAGATGGCTCTCCGATATCGTAAGACACTCCCAACCCCAGGTTACTACTCAGCACGGTGTTGACACTGCCGTCTCTGGAGCATTGTTCATGTATGCATTTGCACTGTTGCATCACTCATGTTTATGAGAATAGCCAACAAGTTACACCCGTATCAGACTGGCGCTCCAGAGTCGCACCAAACCAAACGGACTAAGAGCGACTAAGATTTTGGTTTCAGACAGGCAAACTTAATTAACAAAAATTTACATTAGGTTCGGCTAATGACAAGATCGACGCCTAAACCCAAGACGCTCAAGAGTCGTTCCGACCGACTGCAACAGTCGTTCTTTGGACCTCTAGCACGTATCATCGCTCCAAACTGTTTAAGAAGCCGAACTTTTCACTTACTTTTCAATAATTTGGTTCGGTGCGACTCTAGAGCGCCAGTCTGAAGCGGGTGTTAGTGTGCCTCTTGATTTCAGTCATGTTGCGAGAAATCTTACATGGGTGGGGGGGGGGGGGGAGGGAATTACCCCCTGAAAAAATTCAGACTGTGGAAAATTCATAACAAATGACAGGTTGTTGGTCACAATCTGACAACAGATTTCTGCATTTTACTCGGGAGTAACTACTGCTCCATATTTTAGCTGACGTTTGTTTGAATGATCTTCGGGATAAACAAACATATTATTTAAAGACTGGGTATTCCCCCACCCCCACGAATTGTACTTGCCATCGCCCACCCACTTTTGAGTTTTGGGTTTTTTTATCCTTGGGGGAGTTCAGTCAATCAATCAATCAATCAAAACACTTTATATAGTGCCAGCATCCATAAAAAATATGTTTATGTTCAAAAGCAATTTGTCACTTTGACAAAAGCAATTTGACACTTTGACAAAAAAATACAGGGATATAGAAAATTCAAACTGGTCTGGAGGATGAATTTCAGAGTGAAAACAAACGAGTTTTGAGTTTTTAAATGTTGACAATCTTTGAAGTTTTGATGTCTATGGAAAGGTCGTTCCATAACATCGGTGCCAAACTGGAAAATACACGGCGGCCATATGAATTACATATTGGGAATGTAGAGAAGATGTTTATTTGAAGACCAAAGAAGATGACTGTTCAAGCGGTATGAGATCGGTGATGTTCTGTGGAGCAAGTCCATTTCATGGCTTTGTAAGTAGCAGCAGCTTGAAATGAATTCCATACTGAACTGGCAACCAGTGTACACTATGAAGAATTGGTGTAAATATCAGTGCTTGTCTTAGCACCAGTGATGATTCTTGCGGTAGTTTTTTTAGTTTGAACCGCCGCACCCCCAATGTCACCTTGCTCCCGATACATTGTAATTAAGTCTATCTGTCGTGCTTCCACTTTTGAGAAAGCTAGGCTACAGTTTTCTCTCATAAACTAAGCAACTTAGTTGCCCTCAACCCATTCACCTACATGTAACCACCGTAGGTTTTAAGTGAGGCGGCCAGGCACAGTTATAGGGGGATGTACGCAAGGTGGATTGCAATATCACGATACAACTGTACAGGACCATCTCAATTATACATCGCTACGATGGCTATCATGATACATGACCAACTCGCTTTCATGTATAAGCTACGGTGGCTAGTCAACTCAGGTGTTGCTGTGAAAAAATTGGAGCAGAAATTTCACAGCAAAAAAAAACAAACTTCTTGTTAAAGAAGGTACGGACAAATAATCTTTTTTTAAGTTTACAAAGATTTCTGTTTTGAATCAACTAGCAGTTTTGTTTCAAAAGAGCCAGATCTCTCATCTCACATCACAAAATCTGTCACTATAATGGATGCTCTTCTTCCAACTTTAAAATGTAACATTGTATTTGTTCAATCAAAAAATTCCAAGCTCCCACGCATTTCCTCTATAAAAAAACAAAATTCTGCCCTCAATTTTCCACAAATAAAATTCCTCAGTTACATACATGTACTGTAGGCCTTTAATGAGATAATGGATGGACCACTGCTCTTAACCAATCTTAGTTTCACAAACCAGAGTACATTTAAACAGTTCCTGGTTGGATTGAGTTACATGAAATCCAATTACTGCGGTGTGTACCGTACATGTAGAGTTCGTAGTAAACAGGAAAAAATATCTTCCCCAGGTACAATGTACGTTTCCCACCTGCCTGAATACAAAATTATACATCATGTATTGTTGTGTCCAACTTGCACGTACTGCAGACCCCAGAATTTCATCTTTGAGAGAGCCAGGCCATTTTCATTTTGGAAAGGGCACTTCCATTGGGAAATAGTGAAGTCTGTGGAACACCAAGGCCAAGACCAGGGCAACTGAGGTCATGGCCTCTAGGGCCTTTGCTTAATTGCAGGCCTCGTACTGTAATAAGAAATGAATAAAGAACTAGGGCACTGGGACTGGGTCTCCCCTTGGTCTAGAGGATGAAGCTCCCTGAACCTCCTGGGTGTTACATTACAGAAGATTTACGGACTCTACATCGCCATGAATACAGAACTACACCTAGGGTAGTGGGCCTGGGTCTCCCCTTGGTCTAGAGGATGAAGCCCCCTGAACCTCCTGGGTGTTACATTACAGAAGAATTTACAGACTCTCTACATCACCACAAATAAAGGACTATGGTAGTGGGCCTGGGTTTCCCCTTGGTCTAGAGAATGAAGCCCCCCCCCCCTGAAAGTCGGTGAGGAGTAGTAAAATATAAACAAACATCCCTTAAGAAGCTTTGTTAGTTACAGTGGCTATTATCTGTAGCACACTGACAGTGACAAGACTTTGAAACTTTGAACGTTAGGCGACAGCGTTCAGTCCAGCAGAGAAGTTGGCACCTGTCACGAGTTACATGTATTCCAGTGAAATTCTGCAGTCACAACTAAGCAATTTGCCTCCTCATTGCCTTTCAAGAAAGCTTGTTGAATTCATAAAACGGGATGACTATCTCGTACTTTTAAATCATCAACAACTAATCCATGTAGCGTCATACAAAAATTAAAACAAAGACTGATTAGTGCTCAGTGCAGGCTGAAGATTTCAGACCAGGCTTTAATCATGAACTACGCTACTGCAATCGGTCTATAATTACAGACTGTCTAAGAACATCTCAAGTTATTCGGCTAAGCGGATCTAGACTAGTTTAAGACCCCTTGGGGCAGTTATGAGAGGATCCAACATTGTAGAAAAACAATCCAGCTCAGACTACATACCTCTGCAGTATTCCATGAGAATGAGTACTTCGTAGACGCCAGTGTTCCCCTTGGTAATACTGGAATCAATGTAGGGTACAATGTTCTTGTGACCAGTCAAGCTAGCCTGTTCAAGAAAAAAAAAGAGAACAAAATCGAAAAAGAAAATCTGTGTTAAAGGCAGGGTATACATGAACACGTAAATTAATGACCTTAAAAGCTTACTCGGTAAGAAGCACTGGAGAGCTGTTGATAGTATAAAGCACTGTGAGAAACGATTCCCTTGGAAGTGTGGTTTTTGAGAAAGAGATTATTTTCTGCCCTAAAAAAATTGAACCTGCGAAACGACATGCAGTCTCAGCGTTTTCTGATCCTTCTGTGTGGAAATAATCGCTCCAGATTTTAGCTGGTATCTCAAAAACACTACCACCTTTGGAAAATTTTCACAGGTTAGTTTTATGGTATATATACATGACAGTTATCTAGAATTGAAATAAACACCCAGTTCCAAATACCAAAGGTATCCCTTGCCTTTAAGGCTACAAAACTTCCCCCATGTAAATCTCCTCTGGTGATTTTGAGATACTTGTACTTCTTCCGTTTTACGACCCATCTGTAGAACTCCTTGTCATCTGCCAATCAATTAAGCTTCGCCAACAATGTAACAGTTGGGGAGGTAGAGCCTTCTGCTCTACCAGCCAGGCTTCTGAGGGATGATACCCAAGCCTACATCCTTACGGACTGTAAAGGGGGTTACCCTATTTCAGCCCCAGGAGTAGGTGGCAACGGCCCATGGAAAAAACAGTTGATTTGTAGCCCACACCTCGAGTGGCTTACTTGGTCTTGTGTGTCTGGTGACTTCCATAAAAAAATTAAAAATAAAAAATCAACAAAAAACAGAGGGTGGTGTTTGTATCAGCAATCATTAAAGGATAGCGGATGTCCATTGAAATGAAAAGAACAAATTTCTTTTCATTGTGTGCTTTTGCTCCATAAAAAAAACGTGAGTAAAACTTGTTCAGGTTATTTAATAACAATTTTACTGATTTTTCTGACACGTCTGAGGGCGACAAAACTAGAAATCAGACTTAAGTAGGAAGAATAGCATGCCTACATGCATCTTAACCAGGTCCCAGCGGAAATCTTCCATTTCCTCCCATCCAGCCCGACAGGATTATTTTGATGGAATTGCCGGAATCGTATTTCTTTGAGAGTACCGCTGGCACAAAGAAACCCTGACTTCACAACGTGAAGAGAACAAAGATTCTCTTTGAAGTACAATGTTCTTGGGGTTTTTATTTATTGAGAAAATGTCAAAATCACACACTGTAAAGTTCAAACCTAGCTAGCCCATGAGCTACGGCCAAAGATTGTTCCTCAATCCGGAACCATGTTGGAAACACAACTCACTCTGACTTATCTCCTCCATTGAGCTGAAATAAAATGAATAAACAATGTGGTGGAAGCCTCTCCATGCCTCGTAATACTCTTCTCGGCACGAACGGAATCGGGGATTACACAATACCCCTCCACAATGGGCAAAAATCTGCAAAATATTTAGCACCATTTTTCCCTTTTTGTGTAGGTGCAATGAAGAGTTGCACGGTGAGTGCATACTCTGTGCACGCTCTGACACAAAATCTCTTGGCGACCTTTGTTCCGGTATTCTGATTTTACACAACCCCTGTTTGCTTGGACAGTATTTGCATGTATACATGTTAACCGGCGTCTAATGTTTAAACCCTTTATAAGGTTTAAACCCTTTATAAGGTAAAGAAATATTAACATTCAAATCTATATAACTTACGCCTAATTTCATGTGTGTTATTTGAAGTCTCTTATTCTCATCTATTTGATGAGCATGTGAAAACCAGTCTGAGTTTTGGAAGGAAGTACCTGGTTCAGGCAGGAAGTGCCTGGTTTTGACGTGGACTGTCACATTCCTTTGAAACCATGAGAACTGTTCAGAAATTCTACGCAAAAATGAAACATTACTCTTGGCTTGAGAATTGTCATAAACATCTTGGCACTGTGTTTGTTCCCACTAGTAGCACGCCTCGATCTTAAGAAAAACGGGGGCAGGCCTTTGCTGGCCAAATCAGAGAAATTGTACAAGGGCATGCTGGCCAAGTTGGTAGTGTCAGTGAAAGAGGGCATGAGGCCAATGGCCTCGGTGGCCTCGGTTAAGATCAAGGCCTCACTAGAGGATTTTTTGCCCTTTTTTTTTTTTTTTTTTTTTTTTTTGAAAGGGATTCTTCTTTTCTGTTCTGTTTCATTTGTTATTATAACCAGCCCGTAAACTTCCCTGTTGAAGGGGCACAGAAATGTTCCTCTAGTAAGAGGCACTTCTATGAGGAGAATGTAAATTTGTGTCGGATCTTTGCCATGTTTGCAAAGGGCATCGCAGCAAAATCACAGGGAACCACAGCAATTGCTGTGGGTGCCGTGGGTTAATTCAAGTTTAATAGTTAGTGTGTCGTGGCTGAGCGGCTTACTGCATCGGCTCAGGTTCTGGTGGTTAAGTCATCGGGATGTGGGTTCGAATCCCGGTCATGACACTTGGGTCCTTGAGCTTCAAATAGAGGGGTGAGAGAGGTAGTTAAGTTTGTCTCGCAACCGATTCATTTACCCCTTCCCAAGTTCCTGTTCTTAGCTGTTTTGTGAAGAGACTTCCGTTTATATCTCGCCATGTCTTGTTTCTGTGCATTTGGGCATGTTTCTACCCCTTGTGTAGCCAACACCTCGAGTGGCCTTTGGCCCTTTGAATGGACAATTTGCATAAGGGAAAAATACATAAAAACACTTAATTAGTGGTTGCTGTCATTGTTGTTATTTCAGTTGACATTTGCTTTGTTACTGTGGTTGTTTTGTCACTGTCGTTCCTCTATCTTGTACTCTCCATTGCCCTTAGTGCTGTCTCTATTTATATTGCAGTTTGGAACACCTCAAGACAAGCCGTTAGCTTTTTAGGCAATCCGTCGGGCCCTCAATTTGTATTTATCTGTTTTCCCCTCTGTATTTCCTTAATGCAATCTACAACCTTGCTCTTGTCTGTCATGTCTGTGTAAAATATTTGTACACATCAGCTGGCGCCCACAGGTTAAATTCGTAGCGTGTCCTGACCGAGTGGTCAGAGCGTTGTCAAGAGTATCCCATTGGTAAATTATCAAAACAATAAACTGGGGAGTACTGGGGACAACTTCCTTGCAGTATTTCTGGTAGAAAAATTTGTTGGGACATATTATGTGTCTTTATTCAATAACAACACAAGACAGGTACTGTACAACAAAGCCTGGGACATCATTATCATAATCACAGGGATTCAAAAGAAAAGCAATGTGAGACGACAATAAAGCAAGGCGAATATAAAGAGAAAACAAAGGAACAGAGATATTGGAACATTACAACGAACCAAACTTTTGTCAAAGGGTTGCTGACTTACATGTAATTAAAAAAGTAGTACATTGTACATGTACAAGGGGGAATTGAAAAGCTACAGATATTAAACACGTGTGGGAAAAGACAAATGAGCAATTAACAACAAATAGGATAAGAATTGGAGGAAGTGGAGGTGTGGGGTTATTCATCAACTCGTCAATCTAGTTGGTAGAATGGTTCGAGTAGGACATTACAAATGATGAAACCAGCGCTATTTTGGAGATCGAGAGGCGTGTGATGGATTTGTTGATTTATCTTTTGGACAGAGCATGGAACAGTGATTTGAAGCAATTTTTGTTGTCGGTATTAATTAGGCCTCGCCTTCCTACCTCAATGGCTATGAAAATAGCAGTTGAAGCCCAAATGGGTTAAGTCGCAGTACTGCCTTGAACACAAGCCTATCGTCAGTGTTTTACTTGAATTCTTTGGCACTAATAAACATGGAATAGATGCTGAACAAACTGAGGTGTATATGTTTATGTTGTATGCCTATTTTCAACGGAGGTACATGCATAACAGACGTAAGTGCCTCCATGCCCCTCGTCATTGCCTTGGGGCCCCATGAAATAAGTGTTCCAGTAGAATTGTGAACTTTTCTCATCGAGGTGCCCTTTATTGGGTGGTCGGGTTGGCGTAGTGGTATCTTTCCTTGCCTTCCACCTGTTGAGTACCACGGGGGGGGGGGGGGGGGGCACTATGTGGATTGGGTTTTCAAGTCTTGTGGATTGGGTTTTCAAGTCTCTACGGGAATAAATCTGTGGCTGTCATCCCACATCTAAAACTGAAACTTCCTTCCTCGTCTTCTCTCTGTGGGGTTCTTGGCTAATGAAGTGATCAAGTTCACTTTTCTGGGAATCCTTGGCTTCACAACCAGAATTAATAAATGAAATGAAATGAAATACTCAGAAAAAAAAAACTACCATGCCCTTACAACTAATCAGGCCTGTACGGCATCACAGAATGGCTTCTTGGTATATACATTTGTCCACACTGAGAGCGGAAAATGTATCTAAAGGAAGATTGACCGCTGTACAACGAGGAAGCTTTTAAATACTTAAAACTAACTGGTTCCCATACAAAGTGACTACAAAGCGCTAAGAATTATCTAGGAATCATTTGAGCTTGCAAGTACTTTTACTAGGTTACTGCTTTTTATTCAATCAGTAACTCACGTAAATGTACATGTAACTGAGTTGGCTTTTAACGTAAAACAAATGCAAGACTGTAATGTCGGTGCAGAGTGCTTGACAGTCACAACAACCAGAAAATGTCAAGATGACATAGGATGCATCCCCTTCCCTCCTTCAACAAGTTAGAACAAGTCATAATCTGACCATTGAGATTTCAGGTTGCTCGACTTTTTCAGACTCAATTCCATTCAGTACACTACGATATTTATTTGGCGCAAGAAGATGGACTCGAGTATAATTTAACGGAAAACAAAGTAAGATCTAAGCAAAGATAAGAGAGATACTCAAAATAAGAGAGAGGAAAATCATTCAATGGTACATGTATTGTAAAAGGTGCATACTACATGTAAAGTGCATAAATGTACATGTACAGTACAACTATTTAAAAACATGTACCCAGATGTACTTACAGTACACATACACTGTACATGTACACGTGCCTCTCACATGACCACGTCTTTTGAGTTTACTTAATTTGTCATTAACTAATTAGAACAATAAGCTACTTGATCATATTATTTTGGGCACAGGAGAATTAAACTTGTTTCAGTCTGCCCACTTAAATTAAAATGTATGTACTCATAATGTTGCACACGTATACTATTAATACAGGCAATTCACAATACAGTATGCCCTCTACAGTTAATCCCGGCCATTTCCCCCCACCCACCCTAAAAAAAGCGGTTGACTAAAAAAAATTGTACCAACAACTCAGTGGCGCATGGGCAGCTCGGGACAAAAAAAAAGGGGAAACTAACCAAGAAAAAACAAACAAACAAAACTCAAAACTACAAAAAAATCTCAAAACTTGAAACTCGAAAAACAAACCCAAAATTCAAAAACAAAAACTCACATATTGAACTAGAATCTAAAAAATCTCCAAACTAAAAACTCATAGAATATAACCCTCAATTTATAAAAAGTGATCTTTTAGATAAAAAAGATGGACTTCTTTTTTTTTCTTTTTCTTTTCTATATAATTATTGTGTATCATTACCAAAAAGTGAAGTCCACCTTTACTGGTAAAATATAGATTGGTAAACCTGATAGTGCAGTGTTCTTCCTCTGTCTGATTTACATGTAATACATGAAAAAAACAAACCTGTGAAAATTTGGGCTCAATCCGTTGTCCGTGTCAGGACATGCAGGAGCAAAAAGTGAAAAAGCTTGCACAATTTTCAGCATGTAAACACATTGTCCTTAATTTCGATTGTTACAACCGAAAGTAAAATCGGGGGGGTCTTCAAATTCTATTTTCTCAACTTTGACAGTTTTTTCAGATAGAAATATTCCTCTGGAAGATAGGGACTGGTATGAATTTCATTGTCAGATTGATATTAATCAAAAAATATTGTTGATGAATACAAATCCTGCATTCTACCTTTAAGGATCGATTCACACGGGACCCTCTGAATCTGTTGTTGTCCGTAATATAAAATGGATTTTGCCTTCAGGTATCTGGTTATGAGACATCAGGGATTTCCATAAATAGCTTTGATACCTGTTACTGTGACACGGATGGCAACATGTTTTTCCGGAGTAACACAGTTTTTTGTAAATCAGGAACAGGCTTTTGGGGTCAAGTCTAGGAAATTTCCCAGGAGAGCTGCAAAGTAATTTCTTGTTCATTTTGCTTCAATACATTTAGCCGTCTCTTTTTTAAATTTTTTTTCCCATAATTTGAAGAGCGTAATAAAACGTGTCAAGAATAAACAAATAATAATACTAATCGGCTGTTACTGGCCTAGTTCACCTGACATTATCATAATAATCTTGGTTGCGCCATTCTGGTAGTCAGTGTCACTGTGTGTTTATAGTGTTGTGTGAATTTTAGGCAACGCGGCGTTTACATGCTTACCTGTCAACTCCCAAAATGGTGTGCAAGGCACAGTCACCTTGTGTGATGTGCGTGCAAGGGGTCAAAATAGCCTAATTCCAAAGTATGATCATCACGCTTCAAACCCTTGGTCACTGGGACAAAGCGTTAATTGTTTTTTCCACAGGTATGCAAAGCAATGTTTGGAATTCGAAGACTCATTTTGAATGGACAATACATGTAAATGTAGCATCTTGTAACGGTTTACAAGGTTATGTGATGAAAACTTAATGCAGCCAACCATGCCAGAAAAAACCGTGGCGAAATCCTTCTCTTAACAACAAGTGTACTGGGGTCGATTTCACAAAACTCTTCCTAACTTAGGACTAGTCCTAAGCAATGCTAAGAGATAGGACTAGTCCTAAGTTAAGAGGAGTTACTCATCCTAACTTCAGATAAGACTAGTCTTATCTCTTTGTGAAATCGGCCCCTGGATTCTTTTACGTACAATACATTGCACGCGGGACCTACAGCTTTACGTCCCATCCGAAGGACAAAGCAATTATAAATGGTTTAGTGTCTTGCTCGGGGACACAAGTGTCAAGACCAGGATTTAAACCCACACTCTGCTTGAGTTTGGTGCGCTTGACCGCTCGGCCATGACACGCCACATTCCCAAACACTTTTTTTGTACACAAGCAGGGCGTACATGTAAGAGCGTGGACCTTGTGCCTTGTTTGGTAAGGGAAGGGTTAATTTTCCAGGACATTGGGTTTTACCTCGTAAAGTCTGCTGCCACCTAGCATGTCAAAAGTCTCCCACTCCAGTCATGATTGGTCAATACATTACAAGGCAGGGCTTAACGGATCGCTCCGTTATCGCGACCGAGCTACGGAGTACTCCTTACCATTATTTTGATTTCTCGTTTGCACACAGCCAGATCCTGCTCGTTGTTGACGAACATCCGTTTCAGCGCAAAGTGGCGTCCGTTTCTGGCTTTGACGAGGAACACCAAGGCGAACCCACCTGTAATAAAAAAAAAATAAAATCATTCAGAGAAAAATCCATTTCAATTTCTCGGCATCTGTACAACGGTCCTGATATTAGAAGAAAAAATGCTGAAGGTTGAAAAATACGGGAAATCTAATTAGGAGAGGCCGCTCTATTGATCTCTCTTGAGTATGTTCATCATGTTAATCATTCGGAATGTTTATCTATCCCCCCAATCATCTAATGCAGTGTTCTACTCCTTCCTAAGTCAACAGGAGGAGGAGGCCTAGCTAAGCTGCTTGAAGCTACCCTCGGCCCGATTTCATAAAGATGTTTACCGGTTGGCAAGTTTTCGTGCTTACTACAGCTCAGAAAAACATGCACAAGCAAAAGTGTATTTCATAAACGATCCAGAAGATTTGACAGTGCGTGTTCGCAATGGATACATGCATTGTTGCGTCACTCGTATGCTTACAGAAACCACCGGCAAGTTAGCGTTTTATTTGATGACCAATCACAGGCTCGTAGCTTTTTGACCACAGAGCAAGGACTTTGACCCCTACCATGCCAACAGTAACTTGTACACAGCGTGGTGGTACTACTACACAATGTACGAAAGAGGCTTATTTAGTGGACAAAATGGCGTTTTCGAGGGAAATTTTGGATCATAGAGCAAAGAACAGAGGTCGCTGTTCCTTGATTTATGGTTGGATTACGGTTGAATCAAGAAATAATAAACGGCTGTCTAATCTCGGCTGCTGACAAGCTACAAATCAACGATATTCGTTCAGAGCAGAGACAGTCCTTCAACATTTCAATTCCAGTGGGCCTACATTCAATGCTGTCCTTGGAAAAGCAATACATTTACTTGGATGATAATATTCGGCATGTTGGAGAAGGGAATCATTCAAGGGCATGACGCATTTGTAATTTGGCTCACTGGATAGTAAATCCGCTATTTTTCAGCCCCATGTACGTTACATTATATCTGATCTGCATCGTGTGCTGGAGTTTTGAGTGTACATCATTCTCAATGTAGCCTTTCGTCAAGACCTTCTTGGCTTTGACAGCTACAGTATGTAGCCATGAAGACCAACACAGGTCAGCGAGCAGGATCGAGTGGCGAAGCCACAAGGGCCTTTTCAAACTTGATTTTGCGGCTTTTGATGTTGAACTATTCATAAAGTTTTAAACATAACTTATTAATACATTTTGCGCAAATAAGAACAGCGCTGAAAGGTTAGCCAATCATAATACAGACGGTGTTAATGCATGCTTTTCCCACTGCTTCTGATTGGCTGGGAATTTTGCTACTCTGTTGGAATAGCCAAAATCGTGAAATAAAGAAAAACTTTAGAAATTCCTGACAAGTTGGAAAAGGTTCTCGTTGCTTCATCACTCGACGAGTGCGCTGACTTGGTCTTTGCTACAGTGGCTTCGCAGCAACAAACCGAAGCCACAAAGGCCTTAACGAAAGGCTATTCTCGATGGGGCATAAAAAAGTATGGCAAAATGCGCCTAAACCATTCCGTCCGTACGGCCGGCCGGCTGGCGCGCCTTGATCAAGGCTACTACCGAACAGCAGGTCTTGAACTTTCAAAATTGTCTCCACTGGATCTCAGGTTTTGTAGCTCAGAAATTTTACTGGACTGGGAATATTTTTACAAGACACACAGTACATAGACCTACATATGTACATGTTGTCCTTCCCCCTTTTTTAATACTCGCTGAAGGAGGAAGTTTGATTTTGAAAATCTATAGTATGCAATTATGTACAAGTACATGTAGTAGTTCTTATAAAGTATGCCTTTGGAAAACCAGGAGTAGACTGAACGACTTGTTGGGTTGTAAGTAAGCCTGCGCTGGTCACACGACCAATCCTTAACCGACCAATCATCCTCTTACATGTTTACATTTTTACGGTTTGGATAAATGCATTAAAGCCCCAGCTCAACATTGGTACACTGACTGGAAGTTCTTGCATTCTTTGCACAAATCAAGGTATTTGTAATAAAACCAACCTGTGGAATTTTCAGCTCATTTCGATGTTTCATTTGCGAGAAAATGGTAAAAATGCATTCAACATTTTTGTACGCATTCCTACATGTATAGGCCGAGTTTTTCGTTTCACTGAGACGAAAACTAATTTTGGAACTTAATGTATTTATCGATTAAAAATGATAACACTTTGAGCAGAACTATTTCAAAGAAACTTTTCTACCATCATTATTTTTATACCATGTAAGGTATGTAAATCTGTGAATATATGTTTTTCCTATTTACATGTTGAGCTGGGGGCTTTAACTCTTTCACTACAGCACGCCGCTCACAGCGGCTTGATGATTTACTTCATACGCCGGAGAGCCGCTGGAAGCGGCTCAAAAAAAAAATTAAACAATTCTGTCACAGCTGTACATTATATTCCGTAGTGAAAGAGTTAATACAAATCTAATTAGACTGTGTGACGGTGATGACGTTTGTTTTTACAATAAGGCTGAATCCTTCATTGTAAGTACCTGAAATACATGTAGTACCTTTTTTTCCCTGGTTTTTTAATATCTAAATTTTGAATTGTTGTTTTTTACCATTGTTGTTGGTGTCGTTGATGTTTTTCTTGGTGTTTTTAACCTTCATAATGTTTTGTTGTCGCTGTCGTTAGCTTGCTATTGTTGTTGTTAGCCTGTTTATACATGTATTTATCTTGTTTTTCTGCTATTTGTGTCACTGTTGTTTCTTGCTATTATATGTAGGCCAGTTGTTTTTTCTTGTTTTACTCTTATTGTTCTTATTATTGGTGATGATGCTGTTGCTGTTGTTGTTTTTGTTGTTGTTGTTGTTGTTGGTGTTTGTGGACTTACATGTACATGTACAATGTATGTACACATTTACATGTAGTGTTGTGGTATCAACAGTAATCCAGTGGTGTTTGCTGATTTCAGTGATTAGCAAGTGGGACCAGTTACAATGTACAGCTTGGTTGTTTTAATACATGAAGTCACTGGTAGTCCGTCAGTTTGTTCACTTGTCCAAATTACATATTAACCCTTTCCTTACCAATGGCCGATTTTGTCGGCTGCACTCAAACCTCCTCTTCTTTACCATTGGCGACTGTTGCCGCCCAAGCTTACACACAAAAAACACTTACGCCTGAGCACAAAGACCATTTATTATATAAAGCTGTAGTTTTGTCCATTTTCACCCTCCATACCCAAGTTTACAATGGTTGGAAAGAAAGATCAGATCTTTCTAATGATGGTAAAATAAAATAAGGTTGCTATTACAGGCAATCCCTTCAGAGTGGAAAGATCTGAATGCCAAACACTTACAGAGCATATATTACATATGGTTGTGTACCAAAAAAAAGGTTTGAGTTTACAGATCACACTAAGGAAACAAAGACCTACACATAACCCTTGAACATTTATTGGCCAATCTCCATACATGTTTTTTTTATATTATACGAGGGAATTTATTGGGACGTTTTTATTACTTATTTTACTGTAAAACAATTGTTAAATTGGCCTTTGAACAAGAGCTTTCTGTTGTGTAATGTGTGCTTCACGCTTGAGTGGACAAACAATGCGGTCACCAGTGGTTGTTTACATCAAAACAATTCGGTAAAATGATAGTGAAGTACAACAGCCACAATTAGGGTTCTCCCTACGATTTTTCAAAAACTGTGGGGCATTCTGGACCCAAATTTTGAAAGTGTGGCCAAAGCACACTGAATTGGTAGCAGGTCCTTGGAATGTTTTTATTTAATGTTTACAATGTATGTTTGGTTTGAACAGCTCTACTGTGCAAATTTGTTTTTTTGTTTTTTTGTTTTTTTTTGGGGGGGGGAGTTTGCATATCAGCCGTAATTTCTGCGTATCAGCCCGTACTTTGCGCGTATCGGCCCGATACGCTAGCTTGGGAGGACCCTGACATTGTAGGAAGGCTTGTTCAACACTGAACTACATAGCAATCCGGACCTTCTGGAGAGATGTATTTATTTAGCACGCCAGTGTATACTGCAGCTAACGTCGAACAATTTCCTCATATGGAAAAAAAACATCAGAATTTTACATTAACATGTGAATATCAAAAAGACTGTCTGGTGTCAAAACAAACACCCAAATAAATGTCACAGGGTCAACAAACTTCATAGGCTCTGCTTAACAAGAGTGCTTTTACCACAGACCACAGACTAATTGCACAGGTGTAACAGTGACATATGTGTGGGTGGGGATTGTATTGGTGTGCTGTAATAATGCACCTTCTGAAAAAGGATAATTTCTACACTACTGTTTGTACATGTACAGTATGTGGAAATTTATTATACATGTACGAGCGAAATGAAATGTCCTGGAATTTTACAGACGATAAAGGAGGCTTTAGGAGCATGTTTCTAAGCTAATGAAAAAGATCAAATCGATACTGGCTACATGTTTTTTTTTCACCTATTAACCAGTTGCCGTGGGATTCTTCCATTTTTTCCCATCCAGCCTGACGGGTTCATTTTTCCCGGAATTGCCGGAATCATTTTTCTTTGAGAGTACCGCTGGCACAAAAGAAACCTTGACTTGAAAATGCTAAGAGAACAAAGATTCTCTTTATTGCACCGGGGTTTTATTGCACCGTGAAAATGTTAAATTCGCGCACCATGAATTGCAAAACCTTGGCCGTGTGCCATGGTTTACGATTGGTACAGAATCTATAACCAAGGCTGGATCCCCGTCTCACTCTAACTTACCTCCGTTGAGCCAGATTACAATAAATAAACAATGGCGGAAGCCTCCCGATGTCTCGTAATCCTCTTCTTGGCACAAAAGGACAACGGTCTGGGATTGGGGATTACACAGTAATGCCTGCACAATAGCCAAAAATAGCCAAAAATTGGCAAACTACTGAGCGCCATCTATCCTGTTTGTGTGGGTGAGATGAAGATTTACACAGTGTGTGTGGGTAGGCACACATACAGTTGTGGGGACATTTATACAATGGACCAAAGGTCCCTACAACGTTTTTCTTTGTAAAACCCTGTCCCAACAAGGTAATTCAATAGAAAAGGGAACAATAGAACAATAGGGAGTCCCCACAATTCGGTGTTAAAAAGAATGTGCGTGTGCTCTGTGCACGCTCAGCGATGTAATGTCCAGGCAACCTTTGATCCCATACTTCGATTTTACATACAGGTAATGGCATATTTTAACGTCGCTTGTTTGCTGATTGACCAATATTTTCGTGGATACATGTCAGCCCGCGCCAACTGGTTTAGGCTAGTTTCTGCAAGGAGTTCCAATATCTAGGGGATTGGGTTGGAAGTACAAATACCTTTTTTCACTGAAAGTGGCCTCGCCCCCTCGTACATGAGTGATATCCCCAAGCGTGGGCATACACATTTCTGACACATCAAAAAATAAATAAAAAGAGACAAGTTTTTTACTTGGACTCTTCCATCCGATTCAAGATGGTCCATTGTGAATTGCGGGACATTTAAAATTCAATTTTCTATAATTTCTGTTAATTCCCAACCTCAGCCCCCTTGTTTTCCTCTGCCCTTTTGATCAATCTTTGTAGCTTGCTACGGGCCTAAAATGTTTGTGTTTCACCTCAATTTGCAAGCTTGTGCACATTAAGGACCCCCGGTTCCTGTTGACACTCCGTGTCCACGCAGACATGAAAAATGCAGATCTATGAATTTGCATTCTGAATTCTTACCGACTATCGGACTGTCGTCCGGGCTATTGACAAGTAAAGACTCTAGGCTTTTCAGAGTCGGCGTGTACGGCGATTGTTTTCATGTACTTGAACTATCACAATGCTTTCAAGGTTTAGATCTCCTGCAGCCGGGAACGGGGCCGTGTCAATAACGGTGGTGCATTCAGCTGTGTGGATAACACCCTTCTTGGAAATGTACACTACATGTATACGTGATACTACTGTACATGTACATCTTTTATCAGGATCAAATACACGGGTCGTTCTGTAATTGAACAGATACATGTACATGTTTGTACAGTTTGTACACTCTATACTGTACAAGACAACAACATCAACAGCACTCGGGTAAAATTGT
The DNA here is from genome assembly GCA_911728455.2 of Marthasterias glacialis. Taxonomy (NCBI): domain Eukaryota; kingdom Metazoa; phylum Echinodermata; class Asteroidea; order Forcipulatida; family Asteriidae; genus Marthasterias; species Marthasterias glacialis. Next base: position 3,995,314 of record OU452237.1, on the reverse strand, counting down.
AAGAAGAGGGTACAAGGGGGTGCACCATTTTTCTAGGGGGGCCACTTCCTGCCAATTAAAATTTTTAATTTTTTCGAAACAAGCTCCTTGCCAGTGCTGATGTTATGCCGTTTACTAATTTTTATAAGATAATCTGACCTGGAAGTAATCAAACAAAAAACATGGTTTACTGCTTGATAAAATAAATTAACATACATGTGGTGAAAATTTTTTTTGTTGAAATTACTACATAAAAGCTTATAAAAAATTTTTGATGTGAAAAGTCAAGATTTCAAATGGGGAAGCACCAGGGTACGGGGGGGGGGGGGGGATGCACAACCAACCCCCGCCAACCCCCGGCCACCTGTCCTTCGTTATGCCACTGAGCAACATTCAGGGGTTGTCAAAATTAATAGGATTGTCACTGCAGCCTGTAGGGCTAAGCAACACAGATGTTTTTTTTACTGACCATGATTACATGTAGATTTCAGTTACTCGAAGAAAAAAAAGCAATTTTTGAAATCTGTAATTCTTTATTCTTACATACTCGATCCGAGGGCAGCCGGCCGGCCTCAAACTTTCAATCAATCAGGTAAACCTTAATGCATTTACATTGTATATAGAGTCAGACCTGGTAACACGGCATGTTCTTCATCATACTGTGCCTCGTTTACGTCTATCAATCTGATTACCTGCTGAGCGAGTGCAGAAACTAGTCGCTTCATCGTGCATTAAATATTGACACTGTGAAGCGCACTGAATATCCCATTGCGCACACTCTACAGTAGGGAAGTAACTTTTGACTTGAGCAGCCCTTGCTGGGTACATACTACATTAAGAGTAGGGGTATAGAGTTTGCCATTCGCTAGTTACATGGACAATTTTTAATACTGTCCGGTACAATGACTTCAATAACCATTCAACTGGATTCTCCAGACTAAGGACAGTGTCACTTGGTTGGGGCAAGCTTTTGTTTAGCAACCTCCAGATGGGTAAAGCTGTCTCACTGTCTCTTTAGTATAACAGCGCAAGCTTGTGACATAGCAACTGTCTCTAGTCTGAGGAATTCAAACTTAAGTAGTCAATTTTGACTGAGAAAGTCACTGTACCAGACATTATTCAAATCTAACTCGCAAATGAGTTATCTCAGAAAGTCAATGGAAACTATATCTGTACATATGTAAACTACATGTACATGCACTTTTGTATGTAATATTACTTAGACTTTAAAAAATAATTGTATATTATACAAATTTGTTCAAGTGCATCATCTTTCACATATTTCCAATCATGCAGAAAATCAATAGTTTGACAAAACGCAGGTGATTTGGGTGTGTCCAAAACCAGATTGCACACAGTCCAGGGACCTACTATGTAGAATCAGTTTATTTATTGTTATTGCACCACTAAGCCCGAATAGATTGTCTCACAAACCCATGGTCAGACGCACAGACATTGCATACTGTTAGTACTGTAAACTTGTCTAGGCTCCTGCACTGTAGACATGTACTGGAAATCAGGGGCCCGATTTCATACAGGCTGCTTTTAAAAGCACCAAAAGCAGACTACCGCAACAAAATTAAGCTTACCAACACCAGAACAAGGTTACCAGCCAAAATACCATGACACATGTACAATCTGTGACTGGTTTCCTGATTAGTTTTGCTTGGCAGAACGTTTTTTAAGCAATATTTTCTGCTGAAGCAGCTGTATGGGATTGGGCCCTGGGCAGGTCTGTAAACAAGTCTACTAGAGTGCACTACATTCAACAGTGAGAAATCCATGTGGCGAGCCTCATGCATTAAACTGCGAGCTCGTGCAGTTTTTTTTTCTGTAAATCAAGGATTTGAAGGTCCTGGCTATACCTGGCTTTTAGGGTATGTTAAAAAAAATGGTATAACATCGTGCCAAGAGGTTGTTGACTTTGAATCTGGGTCACTTCGGGCACACTAGTCCTTGAAAAATAGCCCTATTTTGCTCAGAAGCATAGGGCCCTTTTCCCACTTGACTTGTTTCGGGATGTTTTCATTTTTGGAACTGGGCATGTGCAGTGTATAATAGCTCAAAAGTTGAAAGGCTTAACATTCTACATAATTTTTATTTTTTATTTTTTTTTATTAAAAAAAAAAAAAAAATGGTTATTAATTAATTGTTCCTTTTTTAATTTAGCAACAATTTAAGAGTAATTAAGTCCCTTTTTTCTGCACTTTTAGATCTTGAAATATATCTGACAGGTTTTTTGTTCCGTTTTGTTTTTTTAATTCCAGCAATTCATACAACTCGGACTTGACTTTTGTGACTTGCGACCCAACCCAATTGACTCAGGACTTGGACTTGGACTTGGACTTGACACTGCGGGACTCAGCCTCACAGCCTCAGACTCGAGCACTGAGGATTTAAATACAAGACCGGTAATTGACGCGTACAATTTACTTCCAGCCCTAAATACACTACGTAAAGGAAGCAACGGAGGCAATCGCCTCCATGCCCCTGGTTGTTATCTTGGTGTCCGTTGAAATGTTCCAGCCCAATTTACATTGAGAGGTGCACTTTACATGTACTTCAACCCTCACCTTCCTAAGTCCTCCATAATCCTCCGGAGGATGTGAAGAATTTGGAACGATTGAGGCACATTCGAAAATCACCAGTTGAAGGATTATGAAGGATTAAGGAAGGTGGACATTTGATACATGGAAGATTGTGGAGGATTGAGGAAGAATCCTTCAATTAGACCCTGGAGGATTGTGGTGGATTTAGGGCATAATGAAAATTTACTATGGAGGATTCTGGAGGCCAATGAATACTTAGGGAAATTTATTCCTGTATGTGTAATGGTATGCTGGGTACATGTGCTTTTTCTTGCAAATTGTACATTTTTATATAGGCATGCAAAAGTGTTTTTATGCACAAACTCATACTGGAAGATTTTGAAGGATTGAGGCAGTGAGTTTCATGCACAACTCATTTTGGAGGACTATGAAGGATTGAGGAAGGTCCTTAGTAATTAATGCTAGGGAGTTAGGGTTAAGGGAATGAATGCCTTATCCTTGCAAGAACAAAGTACCAGCACTGTGTTTGGCTGGCATTGCAAACATATCATGTAGGCCAACATGAACATAGCCTACACTGTACATGCACAAACACTTAGCGTGTTCCCTGCAGACCCACTTGTCTGCATGAGACCATAAAATCGGAAAACTGCCTTATGGAAGGAAAACCACACAACACAACAACGTGTCTGACTCAAAAAGGAAATTTAGGGCCTACACGATACAAATACGTGGGACATTTGATCAGGTTAAATAAGAAATGTTGATCACTCTGGCAGATTTCTACCCAACTGATGACGACAACGATTCAAATACATGTACACTCACAGTAAACCAGTGTTGAGGAGCACAGTGTGGGAGTTCAGCTGGTCATCGTCCTCCAAGTATGAAATATGACGCATTGTTTGTTATTTGGATCAATTCAAAGTACACAGATGGGTCAGGTCGGACAATGACTTTACCAGCCTGGATGCCTTGTTTTGGGAGCTACAATTACAAACCACATTAACACATTTTTGTACAAACAATTATTTCAAAATTATTTGTATTATGTACCACTCTGTCTGACAATGAATATGATGAAGAATTTAAAAAAGTAAGTAAGATTTGAAACTGTGCATGGTGGGAATACAATCTAAGTAAGTTTTACGCTGACACCATGTAATTATCTCTAATGAATTGGTGTGGTTCTGAAAAGAACCTACGGTATAACAACTCGACGTTTCATTCAGTATACTCTGACCGTCTTCAGGAGAAAGACCCTAATTAGTCAAACAAACGAGGTCTCAAACCTCTCAAAAAAATGTAATGTACATGTATGTACATGTTATACATACACTGTATGTATTTTATTAATGTGCACAAAATCACAATCAGGCTGGCTCACTCGGTGGTTCCTGCCCCTGCCTGTCACCTCTGTGGACCCCAGTTCAAATCCCACCTCAGACCTAGAGCCTTGCAATTGTGGATTGGGTTTTCAGTCCCAACCTGATTGCATGGCCTTTTCCCCCCATACATGTATTAGGCTTTTTCCTCCCACATTTAAAACTGAACATTCACCATTATTGACACTTGCCCTGACATAGGTGTAAATCAACAAATAAAAAAAACAATCATCAAACACTTACATACCCTATTTGCTGAAAATAAGACCACCTCCTTGGATGAAATTTTCACAGGTCATATTTGGACAGTGTGTATATATTGACAACTAGTTTACTGTACATGTACATTGTAGGATTGAAGATTGAATGCCCTCTCCAAAAAATTATGTACATGTATACATACATGTACTTAACAGGGTAGGCACACAATACAATTCTTGCACGCTGTGATGTGGTCCATGGTATTTCGAACACCTGATGGGGTCAAATGGTACCCGAGGCAAAGCCAATGTTGCCATTTCCCACAGTACCCCCCCCCCCCCTCCCGCCCCCCGAGAGTGTACACAACCCATGGCAATAACATACAACATGATTGTCAGTGATTTGGTGTATGCTCAATATAGCATCTTGACATCAGGGGATCATGTGGCTCAGTCATGTCAATGATTTCTTTCCCTGCCTTTCACCTCTGTGGACTAACTACAGTGGACCCCAGTTCGAATCCCTCCTCAGACCTGGGAACGACTTCACAAAGAGCTAAGATTGATCTCAACTGCCATGGCTGCAAATCAATCTTAATTGCTAAGCAAAGTGTGATGTCACACTACACATTACATGTACAAATCCCTATGGTAATACTGACAACTCACCTCAATATTAATCTTAGTGCTTTGTGACATCGAGCCCAGCTGTCGATTCCACAAAGCGCTAAGATCAATCTTAAGATGAGTAAGTGTATGAATCAATCTTAATTGCTAAGGAAAGTGTGATGTCACAATACAAATAACTACGCATCTTGAGGTAAGAATGATTCTTAAGTTAGGAAGAGTTTGGTGAAATCGCACTGCTGGAGCCTTGCATGCGGATTGGCTTTTCATTCCCTACAGAATTGCGAGGGTTCCTAGATTGGCTTTTCAGTCCCTGCCTGATTGCGTGGGTATTTTCCTATTTGGGGATTTCCTACCACGTCTAAATTTGTACATTTCTTCCCGTTTCCTAGTGTATTCACCGCTGTCCATCCTGTTATTGGCGCTTCAGCTGTTGGGATGTGTAATGAAATAAATCAACTTTGATTGCTGATGACTATAACAAATGAGCGTGTGATTTGGGGCTCCTGAGGGAGTCCCCAAACGCTATTGTCTAAGCTCTGGAAGTATTTTCAGTTTCACACAGTTTACTTTAATATTTCACTTTCACACAGTATTGTATCCCTGACTGATCTGATAGTGAAAAAAACTTCATAATCAGTGACCCTGAACAAACAAGCTTTCAGTATCCATCTTGCCTTGTTCAGGGAGAGGACGTGATTTATTCAAGGCGCGGCAGTAGCCTACATGTTTAGAAATACAATAGCCAGGCAAGACAGACAGTGGTAATTTATCAACACGATGTACACTATTGCTCTCTGTCCTTTGAACTTTGAACTCAAAGACTACAAACTGTTTTGCAACGTTGTACATGGGTCATTCCATGAAGGTGGGACACATTTTGTGCCATTTTTCAATATTATCATTTTTGTTCAAAAAAAATGTTGTTTCTAATTTATGTTTATCTTCACCTTTTATTTGGGTGTTGAAAGTTTTTCAGAAAGTTTCAAATCCTTCCCACACCATCTTAATTTTTGCTAAAATTCTTAAAAATTCAAGGTAACGATGTACATGTAACAGGGACACCATGCTTGTATCACATATTTTTCGATATTTAGGAAGAAATAAGCAAATTTACAAGGTTCAACAAAAACTTAATGCCAAATCCATAAAATAGATTTACTGCCTTCATGGGTATTAAAGTACACATGGCTGAGAATATTAAGGATATAAATGTCACAATGTAACGGGGACACCAAATGTCACACCTACAGGTGTCCACATTACATGTACATCAGTGTAGGCACTGTACCACGTTTATTTTACACCACAGTAATAAAGTAAAACCTTTTTATGGTTCACATTTGGTGTTATTTATACTACGTAAAGCAAGATAGACGTAGTAGACTAGTGAATTGGTGAAAAAGCTTCATACATGTAGGTGGTAATAATAATTATAACAATTGGAGATTTGTATTGCGCGATTTCCATGAAATAATCAACCGCGCATTAGCCTACAATATAAAAGGTATATTAGATAAAAAGCAAACAATACAAAGGTAAACAAGCCCGCTGGTTAAAAAGATAAAAGCGTGGTAATGATGTAACTGTGTCCCTAGTGTTCCACCTTCATGGAATGACCCACATACATGTACAGCGTTATCCCCCTGCGAAGTAAAGTTTCCCTTGTGGTTTAGCACTTTAATAAAAACTGGTTTGATGTTTTGTGAGAGACTTTGTGCATTATCCTATCAGGCTTACATAGTATTTCGATTATGACAATAATTTAAAAAAAAAACATTAATCAATCTTCGAGGTCTGCAAGTACCATTTCCTTGTCTTTGACAGTATTTCAGATGGTAAGTTTTCTCTGGAGGATTGGTAACTACTATGAACTTTATAAATAATCAATTCAGCTTTTAGAATAAACTTGGTGAAACTACATGTACTCAGAAATTATGTCTTTCTTGAAACCCTGTATTTATGTATAATTGTGATGACCTTAACCATAGATCTATTTTTCTTGATTATGTCCTGGCATATTTGACCATTCAATACAACTCCATGTATTGATCTTTGTTCTAGATATAAATTAAGAATTTTGTCTTATATGAACATGTTGTGCATTCATTTTGACAAGAGGACTACTATCTGCTCACTTTATTGTTTGACACTCTTCTCTGCATACTAAAAACAAACACGATTTCAAAATGCATAACTTGTCCCTCCCTTGTGATTTTCCAGCAATTTTGTTGAGTCTTTTGGCAATTTTTTTGAACAGGGTATCACAGATTCGTTTTAAATCCACTCCGAAGTCCACTTGCTACATATACATGTACGAACGATATTTAAAGTCAGAATCTAAAAAAAAAGAAGTACGGTGCCCTAGTTACTGGATCTAATAACACCAGTAAACTAGGCCAAAAAAAGTTACATGTAACAAAGTATTAGTACAGTAGGCCTAAGGGCCTAGCTAGCCTAGCTTAGTTTTACTTTTTAGTATAGCCTAGGCAAAAAACCAATGGCTGAACATAAAAAATTAAAAGAAAAACAAAACTCATTAAAACTTAAAAGTAAACACAAAATATTGTTTGAAATCGCATATTATTCACATGAGTAAAATTATGAAGAAATTTTAATTTCATCTTCTTGTAAAGAACTTAATGAGTTAACGACTTACCCTCGGCGATAACATCCTCAACGGTAACTTGATATCTTCCAACACTAAAGACTCGGCCAACAACGGAGGCAGCCGCCGTTGTCGCGAATTTCTTGTTCTTCTTCATCGCTGACGAACCCAACAAATTTATTAATAAAAATAAAACAAAAATTTATACCACTTTCCTAATGCATGATAAATTTGCAGCTACTCTAGGTGTACATTCTGTCTAGCGTGACGGAAATGGTGAGAAACTGTAGCTGAAGAAATGTTTTTTGTTACGGAATTCGTGACTATTTATGACAGAAAATATCCTCGCAGTGTTCCACATCACAACTACAACAACACCTATTTATCATATAAAACTGAACTGGTTACTGCTGGATCTGTGTAAAAATTACGCCACAGTGAGGGTACCAGTCGTGGAGGATGAGTCATCAGCAGAACCCTTGAGCTGCACGTTTTGAATGCCCTTTTCGAAGCCACGGTTTCAGCTTGGGACTCCGTTCTTCTGTTTAAGCCCCGTCCTATCAAGAACGCACGTTTTTGACATAATTGACAAAGCCGAAGTCGGAACCCATGTGGAAACCTTGGTTTCGAAAAGGGCCACAGGCTAGATAGTGTCTGGTTTCAGCCGCTTCCATTAACCTTTAAAAATCAAAAGATTTACTTCTGTTTACCATACTAAACATGAGTGACCCACTTTCTTGACCTATGACCTCAGCTCAAACGCCAGCGTGCAAAATGGCAGATGTTGACAGCAAAGAAAGGTTTTTTTATGCTATTTCTTCTTTTTTATTATACATTTCTCAGCAAATATAATTTTATAGACATTGTAAGAGTTAATTTGAATGTGATGTAAAAGTTATGTGCCCAGATGACTGATTTGTACAAAAAGATGGAGCTCAAATTTAGTTTTATTATTGAGCATCAACACTATGCTGCACCAGTTTCGTGATATTTATTGTTTTCAGCCGGCCCCGCTCTTCTCATCCTAGCTTGGCCCTACGCCCATTAGCCCCCAAAATGTGACATCAACTTTCGAAATGAGACTTACATTTTTTGCAAAATTGTATCCCTCGATGATTTTTGGGTCATTGCCAGAGACTAGAGAGTCTGATGGAGTAGATTCGCGATCCCAAGGCCAACAATGGCAATGCACTAACTTTTGTTGTTGTGGAATTATAATTGATATGAAAAATCTCACTCTCACTGTCTCAGCTCAGGGCTGATAGTGATACTGACACATTCAAACATCGTCGGAGCCATGATGGTTGTTGTTGCCCGTGCGCGCTGCTGTTAAGCGCTATGAGTGACTTACCGCAGAATTCTGCACTGTCTTACTCTTTCTTAATGAAGCCCTGGCGCAGCCCATAGGCTGATAGGAGTATGCACTTTACAGGGGGCTGTGTAGCTTACGGCACCCTATTCCAGCTGCAACCATCCGGCAAAGTTTGAATGTGTCAGTATCAGCCCTGAGATTTTTCATAAAATTCCACCCAAAAAATATAGTGCATCGCAAATCTGATGATGTGCTCCAGAGTCTCCGGCAATGACCAAGTGATCATTGAGGGAATAAAGAAAATATAAGTCTCAATTGGAAAGTTGTCACATTTTGGTGGCTAATGGGCGTAGGGCCAAGGAGCGGAGGTAGTCCAGCGTATTGGCACTATGGGGTACCGTAGTCCAAATGGTTCAACGCAGTATTAAATAAATAATACTAATAATAAACTACCAGAATTTAGGAATCAACACGCAACAATTAACATTTCTTTTCACATCTTCTTCAATTCAGTTCTGCAACAGAAGTTGAGGAAGAGGTTGCCATGGAAACCTGTGTGACAGACAGTTTTGATGTTGCCGAATCACAGGAGGTAGAAATGCAGGAAACCATCAGTCCCTCGGACAAGGACCTCTCACTTTCAGCACCCCCCTCTGACGACGATGGTACAACCACAGATAACAAGGAGAATCTCTCTGTAGATAGCGGTTCCACTAACGGAGAAGGGGGGAAGCCTAAGGACATTCTGGGCAGAAAGGGAGACTGCTACTGGTATGAACAAAGTTGATACATTTCGGACATGTAATATTTGGTATAAACCTGAATCCTACTTCAGCTCGGGCAACCTCCAAAAGCGGAAACATTTTCCGAAACAGAAAGCAGTTTTCGTATCGGTAAACTTCCGGAGTAAAACTGCACTTACATAATGTGCATGAAACAAGGCCATCTACATGTACACGTAGGAGAAACAAGGCCATCTAGAAATGTTTCCCAATACGGAAACTCAATGTTTCCGTATCGGGCATTGTTTCTGTTTTGAGAGATTGAATGCCCGGAGTTGGCTGGATGTTCCTTTTCCGAAGTTTATGCACCTGCTACTGATCGTCATCTAAGGAAAAGTGTAGTTGAGGTCACAAGTTGTCAGGTCATGACAAGACCGAACCAATTATTCAACCACTAAAGAAGTCTCTCTCAGTGTGGGATGATTCAATCTGATTGTCATTCTTTTCCTTTTTTTTTCTCAGTGGGAGACACAGGGATCCGAATAACATCGAGCTTCAATGCAGTGTTTGCCTCAAGTGGTACCACAAAGATTGCATCACGTGTAATGTAGGGTGAGTCAGTGTAATGTACATTGAGTTCTTATGTCAAAGCGTCAGTGCTAAAACATACCTCAATTTTGTATTTTTTAAATTGTGTCTCACACAAGAGGCTCAGTCTCAAAACGTGATGTGACAAGAATCACAAGAAAGTGTACCCATTATCTACCTTCACAGAAGCAGTATTTCTGATGGTTGTAACTCTTTCAAAGTGCCTTAACATTTGAATGGACAAGCAGGCTAACACTGAAAATGATTTGAGTTGATTAGTATTATTAATTTTTTAATTACCCTCAAATTTCTCCTTTTTTTTTAATGGATGGAAAAGGCAAGTAATTTTCATAGTTAATAGATCAAGTTGTTGTAACATTATTATTTTTGTCATCGAGCATGCTCAGACCATTCCTTAAACTGTTTAACTCCCTGGGGAGCATACAACCCCAAGCTGCTTGTATGAGCACTAAGGAGTTAACTAAACACAAAACTATCTCAGCCCTCACAGGTTCCCATTTATACACCTGGATAAAGAGAAGCCAACAATGGTTAAATTTTTGCTCAAGGACACAAGCATCATGGCTTGTTGTGGCCAAGCGGTCAAGCGCACCGGACTCAAGCTCTGGTGTTTCTGATCAGCAGAGTGTGTGGGTTCATGTCCCGGTCTTGACACTTAACCATTTCTGCTTCCTCCCTCAGATGGGACGTACAACTGTAGGTCCCTTGCGTTGTTTACATAAAGAACCCAGTACACTTATCGAAAGAGAAAGGGTTTGCCTCTGTGTTTCTCGCAAGGTTGGCTGCTTTAAGTTTTGCCACAGCACCTTGAAGACCATCACAAGGTGCTACATTTACATTCGTGTAAAATGGGTCTCATAAATCCAAACACAGCTCTGCATACCTGTACAACAAACAATGAGCGCTTTGGAAGCCCTATTTGAGTACTATATGATAACTGTGAATTATTATTATGGTGAGATAGCTGGAATTTAAAAGCACTCTTTTTGAAATTTGTGTTTTAACCTGTTCAAAACTGCCTATTAAACGACCGTTAATTTTTCCTCCAGAAACTGCATCCCGTACATGATGACCTACACATTCTGCTGCAAAGACTGCAATCCAACGAAGTCAGAAGTTTACAGCCGAAGAATGGCAAGTAAGTATCGGCAATTAAACTAGAAACGGGATAATCAGCTGTTGTCAGAGAGTCAGACCTTGAACTCTGCTCTTAATGGTCACATGGGAGTCATGATCACTTTCCGATTTGAGATGGAATAGAGACAAATGCATAAAGCTCCGCACCTTAATGCACTGACCAATCACAGCCAATCACATGGGATCAGGTTGTCTGATTAGTTTCTTCCCCTGCCTTTCACCTCAGCGGACCCCGATTCAAATCCCGCCTCAGACCTGAGGATTGGTAATGTGCAGGAAAATAGTTCTCCAACCAGGTAAACAAAAAAACTTTGAATGGTCACAACGCCCTCTCATGATGTGAATAGTGAACAGCAACTGAAAAACTGAATCTAGGGAAACTAAGAGTGTTCCTTTAACTGTAAAATTGCTCATGAGTTCATTGTTGAATTAAAACAGTTCAGCTAAAAAATAACCTGAACCATTTCTTATTATTTTGGATGCGTGTTATAAAACACATATGGACAGGCCTAATTTGGTCACTAGTGGACGTCTAACTCCCCTCGGGCCTTCGAGTGAAGAGAAGAGGGTGCTATTTCAATCGGCATTCGGCCTCGGGTAAATAGCACCCTCTTCTGGTCACTCAGAGTTCCCCGGGATGCATAGGCGTGCACTAGTGACCTCATTGCTAGTCCATATGTGTATAATATCTCTGGTGACAAACAGACCATATTGTTTGAAATGTCGAGTCAACTATGAGTTTCTTTTATAACTACACATACTCACGAAAGAGATTTTTACCATATTCCTCTATCTCATCAAACATTCACTTTGCAAACCTTTCAAGTGATTTCTGAAATAATTCATAAACATTTCTTCTTGATGAGATTTGATGAAAGATGTAAAGCTTGCTGATGATTTTTTGTTTTCTTCTTAGATTTCAGCCAGCTGTGTCACATGGCATTAGCCAATCTGACTGCCCAGAGTATACAGGAAGGGTCGGATAAGACACTCTTCTCCAAAGAGAAAGATCTGATACCCTTCATCAATCAGAACTGGGAAGCCCTGACCCCAATGCAGAGGAGGACGACGACGACCTGGCAAGCTACGATCGTTAAGGCTATGGTGAGGATCTAGTTGACTCGCAGTATTTCCACAACATGAATCGGAAATTAAACATTTTCTGAGATGTTTTTGTGTTGACATTTCATATTTTCAGTGAACAAATTTCATCAGTGATCAGTTGATGTTTGTAGCCTTGCATGGTGTGGATGATATTACTCAGGTGGGATTCAAACCCACGACCTTTGCCATTCTAGAGCAGATGTCTTACCACTAGACCACCGAGCTTGCCTGACTTTAGAGGCAGTTCGATTCCTATGTTTTAGCAGTGAGTACCACGATTAATACATGTAAATGCTAATCTTGCATCGGGGATAAAAAATACAATTTGTGTTTACCCACACACCGATGTGTGTTAACCAGTTGCCGCCAAGATTCTTCCTCTCCATGTCTCGTAACTTTCACATCAAGCAAAAGGACAAAGGTCTGGAATCGGAAATCACACTATTTTGCCTGCCAACCGGTTAAGCACTGTATACTCAGTACTTTCCCGAGTCCTGTGAAAAAAAAATATTCAGGCATATTACTTGATCAATCAATCTATAACCAATCATGGCTACTATTTCTGTTTGATTAACTCCAGACAAAGGACAGTGATATCTTTGTGTGTAAGGAGAAACCTGACAATGGCGGAGAAATTGAAGAGGAGTATCCACTATTTGGTCTCGTTGATCAGGTAAGAAGCAATCCATCCACCGCCATGGCAACTGATGACAACAGAAATTACATCGGTTTCACTCTAATTTTGGTCGAATAGGAACTGCAGTATTTGTCTAGAGTGTTTGTAGTTAATTTTATTCTACAGAGACATCAAAGATGTTTAGTAATTGATATAGCTTGGTAAAAATTTTCTTAAGTTTTGCAAATATGTAATAATAATATAGCATTTGTAAGGCGCACTTTATCTGTAAAACATTCAAAGCTGCTGGTGTAGATCAAATAAAGGAAATTCTCACTTGCTTTACACACAGAGTAATCTTTATGGATACTGCAGAATGATTGGTTCGACAGATTGAAGCAAACTTGCGCACAGCTTTTGAATCTAGCGCATTCCAGTCCAAACTGTTATTGGACGCACATTTTTAAACGGTAGCACAGAGGGTTGCATGAGTGGAACACACCCCCAGGCTTATGCTGGAATTATGTTCATCTTACCAGCAGGATAACGTCACACTGGTTTTTGATTTCATATTCTTCATTTTTCAGGATTTGGCAAAGATAAGCCCAAACTACGACCCATCAAAGCAGAGTACCAGTGTCAAGGGTGACCTAAGTCAAAAGCTCAGCTCATCACTAAGCTCATCTCTGAATGGTAAGACAATGTTTGCGATGATAAACAAACTTGGGTCATTGCATTTGCGAGGAAACAATTTCCAGGACCTGATTTCATTCTGCAAAATATGTGCCAAAAAAAGTTTGCTTTGACATATTCACCTAAAAATACACTTTATTTTCTATACTATTACAAAGCGCATGGTATACTTCAGAGGCCTAATTTGCATATTGATCATGCCCCCATGTTGCAAAAGTTTACTTGTGTGGTGTCATCTTTTTGTGGTGGGATGCCAGATTTCAAGCTAAATTGACTGAATTAAACAAAAGGGATCCGGGTGTTTTCGACAGCGAGGACGTCCTCGCTTCGCTTTCATTTACAAAAACAATGGGGACATTGCTAAAAAAAAAATTAAAAAAAAGTCAAAATAATAAGAACAGAGAGAAGTCCTCGATGTACAGGGTCAACAAACGTGGGTGCGTTGGAGTGTGTCGGCGCTGTGTTGGGATGTGGCTGGAAGGGTGAGCCTGAGTACGAGTCTGTTGTTTCATTGATTCAGTGTTTTGTCCGACTCTACAGGAAGCAGTTTGTCATCTTCATTGGGGAAGAGCCGTGGAGCTAAGAGGAAAGGTCTGGATAGCAGTCAAAATATCACATCAGGGAAAAAGACAAGAAAGTAAGTACATGTAAAAGGAATGTGTTTCTTCAAATATTCAGATTACTTTTTCTCTTGTGCTGATGGCTTGCAATAGTTGGCCAACCACTGGTGGGCAAAATTTTACAACCATAAGATACCAATAGAAAGGATTATTTCAGTTAATTACTCCTCAACTTGTTTGCTTCATTCGTTATCGGTGTTTTACATAATGTCAGTGTTTTTTAAAATATTATTACAAATATTTTAGGGGATTAGTCAAAATAATTATAGGGTATAGGCATTTGTTAGTCACTTTTGACCCTTTGTATCAAAGTGCCCTACTAGGTCACAACTACTGCCCCTGTTCATTGGACCTCAAGCATTCCTGAAACATCCTCAACTACTCTTTTGGAGTATGCAGCACCAGCAGCCAAATGGGTACCAGGTTGCCGATCATTCAAATCAACAATCTACTCCTGGGTTATGGGAAGCAATTAAAAGTTGAGTGTCTTGCCGAAAGACACCAGTCCCATGACTAGTATTCGAACCCACACTCTTATGACTTAGCCATCAGAACTTGAATCAGATGCTTAACCACTCTTCAAGTTGAAACAGTTTTGTTATAATTTGCCTACAGCGATATGATCACCGCACAGAAGCTTCCCCCGCACGGCTACCCTCTGGAGCATCCATTCAATAAGGACGGTTACCGTTATATCCTGACGGAGCAGGACCCTCACGCTCCCAGCAGTGCCTTCGAAGAAGACATGTGGATCGGGAAGCCTATCCCGGCGTTGCTGTACCGTATGGCTCTCGGACGTGAAGTGTACATAGCCTTACATGACAGAGGTGCGTAGTAAACTCTGAATCTCCCTTTTTTTTTAGCAAATCTTCATCTTCCACACTCACTCTGCTTTTGGGTTGTCTTCCATTCTGTAAAATAACTTCAGTCTCTGTTTGACGTTTTAACTTGTTGTGGTCACTGGATATCTTTGATTTTAGATTCACATATTACTTGAAATTAAAAAATTTTTTGAAAGCCAATGAAATTTCATACTGTGCACATTCTATAAGTCTATCAAACACAATACTATCTCGGCTCTTGCATGTACCCATTTGTACACCTAGGTGAAGAGAAGCAAAGCATGGTTAATTGTCTTGCTGACAGATGCAGTTATCACAACCGGCCAGGCCAGCATGCAAAATCCACATTCTGACAAACCAGAACATAAGTTTGGGTGGTAAACCACTTTGCTGTGATATCCAATGAAAATCTAAAGGCAATCGATTTGGGGATGGATTTGTTTGGGTGTGAAATTCACAAAAACTATTTTACTGTTTTTCAGCTCCTCAGCTGAAGATATCAGAGAACCGTCTGTCCGTTACTGGAGAGAAAGGCTACTCCATGGTTCGAGGAACGCATGGAACCAACCGGGGTTCTTGGTTCTTTGAGATAACAGTTGACGACATGCCTGAGGGAACCGCTACCAGGATCGGGTGGTCACAACCATTAGGTAAAGAGAAAAATTACCCCAAACCCTACAAAAAACTCAACACTAGTTTTGCCAGGGTTTATGTACTTGACATCTAACTTACTGTCTTTAGTGAGGGGGGCTAGGAGTACCAACTTGGTCAAAGTCCAAAAATGTGGATGTTAGGTAACCAAAATGTCTAAATGGTGGGTATGGGGAAGGGGTTTGATCGAAGAAACCTCTGAATCAAGTCCAATAATAATTGTTCTTATATTCTTGACTTGGGGGTGAAAAAAAAAAAATGGTCTAGAAGAGGATTTGAACCTGTGACGTGCCGGTGCTCTAACATTTGAGCTATGTAACCCTAATGTAGGTGGTTTCCCTGTTTTGTCAGAATCTTTGTTTGGGGTTGCCAGTCAGAAGCTATACTGGCATCCCGATTAAAGATATTGACACAGCGGCTTGAAACAAGTGAGTTTTCAAATGCTTTTAAAAAAAATCCAGATCAGTTTGAGAACCAAGTCTCAAGTAGGAGAGAGTTCCAGAGCCTTTGACTGCCACACCCAAGTGCTTTTTCTCCATAGATCCAGGCCTGCAATGTTATCTTTGAGAGGGCAAGGCCATTTTCATCAGAAAATCTGAAAGTCCATGAGAAACCTTTGAAGGGGCACCAAGGCCATGACCAGGGCAACAGAGGCCATGGCCTCTGTGCAATTCCAGGCCGGCAGCTCTTTGTTTTTCCAGGGTTGACAGAGAGCAGATATTCTGAGGATGACCTGAGGAACCGATTGGCTGACAATATGCCAATCAGTAGCAAGTTCCTCTCCTGGACCAATCATAACTGCAAACACACCCATCAAAAAAGTCTGACACATTAAAATTCTGATTGGCTGCCAATTCTGTTATACAAATGTAAACATGGTTCCGCCATTTGAAGTGCTGTGTCATAAGCAAGACGCATGTGTGTTGCACTCACTTACTACGTGGGGGCTATCCTGCTGATAAATGGGGTCCACCTATTTTAGGGCTGGAGCCTCTGATTCCGAGCAGGGGATACATCAGTTTGTTTGTTATTTGAAGAAGGGTATATTTTGATGATTTGGTTCTTTTTTGTTTTCTTCTTTTTTTGGAAGGTAACCTTCAAGCCCCACTAGGATATGACAAGTTCAGCTACTCCTGGCGGAGTAGGAAAGGAACACGTTTTCATCAGAGTATAGGCAAGCATTATGGAGAAGGGTACAAGACCGGAGATGTATTAGGACTGTACATTAAGCTACCCAGTCGGGTTCCCCCGGATCAACTCATTCCATTGACGTACAAAGACAGGGTAAGCAACATCAACAAATCTCACAGTAAAGGTCTAGTTTTTGAAAAAAATAAAGAGTGTAAATAATGATTTGTTTTTTTAAATGGCAATAAGCACTACATGGGCTCAGTCAGGAACAGTGTTTACGTACTGTGACCAGAGCCCAATTTTATAAAGTTAGTAAGCAGAAAATTTGTTATGCTTATGGAGTGATCCTTCGCACAGTTTCTATTTCGTAAACACTGCTAACCATAAGCAATGCAAAAGGCACGCTAGCTTGGCAGTTGTGAGCAGAAAGAGTGACAAAACAATGCAAATCCTTCCGCAGATTCTTCCTGATTTGTTGATGACCACTGAGGCGTAAAGCGAATGAGTAGGATCTTTCATTATTGCATGAAGTTTGGAGACAATTGCCGATTCGAAAATTACTGTGAACACGCTTAACATCCAGACCAATCGTTTTTGAAGCGGTTTTAGTTCCAATTTACAAGTGTCCTTGGCCCTCAGATTACTATACCATGCAACAATTTGCAACATTTGTATTTTAACTGTGTCATTTGTGTGGATAAATTACTGTATTTCTAAATGTGCTAATGTATTTCTATATTTTTAAATGTGCCAATGGAAACTCAATTTCTGTATTTTTATGATGCAGACAACATTGCATAACAGTTCTAATCTAATCTAAGATCACTGAAAAGGCTCACTATTCAATGTCGTTGCTGATCCAAGCAGCCATAGACATAGCCAAAGTCGCTTGAATCGGACACAGCCGATAGTTTCAACAACATCTTGAAATACACATGAACGATGCTTATAATGTGCATGACAGTTCTTAGTTCTTCCCTCCAAAATGGTGCATAAATATAATGTGGATGTAATTAGAAGGGATTTGTCTGATCCTATCTTTTATTCCGTTCCAGGCCCTGATCAAGTTCAAGAGTCATCTATACTTTGAGGAGAAGGATCTTGTTCAAGAGACAGAAAATGCCTTAACACCTTGTAAAGGGACCAAGGTACACAAAACTTAAATTTCAAGAAAACTATGTACAGTTCTTGTAGTTCAACATAACACTGGATGCGGAAGTAGTTTTACAAGACCATTGAAAATTCATTTCTCTTCTGAACTGTTTGAGGAGGTTTAGACTTGAAGTACTATTTAGTCAATAAGGAGAGATTTGCTTTGACACCATGTAACACTCTTTTGTAGAGGTGGTGGCTCTGAGAAGAGCCGTTGGTTTTCTCAACGTTTCAAACAGTATGTTCTGTTCTTCGTCTGGAGACTGCCGGATTCTGATGACTCTGCTGCTTACATGTGTGAGAGCGTTGGGCCGTGTATTTAGTCAATCTTGAAGAATATGTGCAGGCCAGGAATTACATGGAGGGCATGGAGGCCATGGCTTCTGTTTTCTTAGTCTTGGCCTTGGCACCCCTTCAAAAGTTTAAAATATTCCAATGGAAGTGTCCTTTGAAAAAAGAAAATGGCCTTGCCCTCTCATAGGTGAAATTCCAGGCCGGTATGTGTTGGGGAAAAAAATTAGACTGGCGGACTAGTTTAATTGTTCGGTAACTGGTAAATATTTTGTGTTCTACTGGTATTTGAAACAGGGTGCTTGTACTAGGTTTTAAAAGGAAATGACATTATTGGAACTGTATGTTTGTTTCAATGCAATATAATTGAAGATATAATCAAACCATACAACTAACCTGTGAAAAGTTTCATTTTAAAAGGTGGTAGTGTTTTTTAGATGTCGGCAAAAATCTTATTTCCACGCGGATGGAGAATCCATATTCAAAAGAAACCCTTTTTTTCTGCAAACTATGGTCGGTCGACCATCGCTTCAGAATGAAACAAAATCGGGTTTTTCTTTCAAATGAAATAACACCTGGCGAAACAATTTCACTCAATACTTGCAGCCAAGTAAATTTGTGTGCAGTAACCGTGGAAGTACATTTTTTTCATGTCTGCGAATGATATAATTTCCCTTGAAAAGACTTTGTTCAGATCATTTTTTTTTCCTCAACCAAGTTTTCTCACAACCTGTTTAGCCAAGTCGGAAGAACTTACGTTTGAAGTAAAAACGTTTTAGTTATTGACTCGACTTTCATGATAACTGTTGTGACACCTACACAGATTGCGTTTTACAAGAATGGAGTGAGTCAGGGTGTAGCTTTTGAAGACATATTTGAAGGCACCTACTACCCAGCAATATCATTGCACAAGTCATGCACGGTGAGTTCAGTTTGTTGGTTATAGTAGTTAGGATCAGTCATGATACAGTGTATGGTTGGCATACTGGTATCTTGCCCTGCTTTTTTCACCTCTTTGGACCGAGGTTCGACTCCCATCAGAAGCAGAACCCAACAGGTGGATTGTGTTTTCAATCTAGACCAGGGATGCAATCCACTCTGACCAACATATGTATCTGCCATTTGTTTCGATTTAATCGTAATCGTCCCGATTCATAAGTTTTCAAACCCTAAAAAGATCGTTGCAATCCAATTAATGAAAACGAGGGGGGGAAAAAGGGCAATGTTTCACCAACACGATTCTTTTAAGCAAGATGGGTAAAAACAACCCCCCAAAAACAGTCACAGAAATTTTGTGAGGAATGCTTGCGGCAGTTTCTATGTGCAGAGATGCAAATTATTTTGATAAAGTGAAAATCTGACTTTCACATTTTTTGCATCAAAGGTTTACCAAACAAAATTCCATATTTGTGTCCTAAAATATGATGTGTTTAAATTCGAAAATATCAGAAAATTCGGTTGTCTAAAAATGATAACCCTATATGTGTGGATTTGGGCGCATTGTGAACCTCTTCTACCAGTCATCAATATTTGGACACGGTGTCGTGGCCGAGCAGATATTACCACTGGACTCAAGCTCTGGTGTTTCTGATCAGTAGAGTGTGGGTTCGAGTCCCGGTCGTGACACTCATCTCCTTAAGCAAGACACTTGACCATTATTGCTGGGGATGGAACGTAAAGCCATAGGTCCTGTGTGTTGTGTAATGCACGTAAAAGAACCCAGTGCACTTATCGCAAAGAGAAGGGGTTCACCACGGTGTTCCTGATTTGATCAGCTGCAGATTGGGCCACAGCACCTTGTGAACCATTACATCGTGCTATGCAAACGAACAGGTCTCATACTTCAAAAAGTAACTCCGCATACCATGAAGGAAAAAACACTGAGCGCTTTGAGATGCCCATTATTTTATTATTGTTATTATTTTTATTTTCAACTGTCTTTTAACAGTGGTCACTATACCAAGTAACTTTCATGGCCTGCATACAGTCCCTTGGTATTTGTTGAGCAGTGTTTGAATGTACTAAACTATTCTTGATTTTCTAAAACTTAGGTGTCAGTCAATTTTGGTCCGACCTTCAAGTATCCGCCCAAAGACACGGAAGATTACTTGCCAGTCAGTGAGTTAGCCCACCGAGCCATGGTGGAGCAATCCCTAGCCAACCTTGTGTATCACGTACAACATGAACAAGACTTCATCGATGCCAGTAAAGGGCTGCTACCTCAGTCTTGTTAAATGGAAATCTGCGCTTCTACGATGTACTACCTCACGGCAGGCATGACGTGCTTGGTAACCCAGGTGTTACACAGCACTACCTCTTCAGCCCGATGGTGTTTTATCTTGGAAATTTCATGGTTACTCAACGCTGCAGGTATCAGAACAAATTTACTGGGATCCTTCCTCCAACACCATGTGGTAACTCGACATCCGAAGATTTGGACTTTATTGCGGTATGCCTGAAGAGCACAAACAGTTAACTAGTGCAGTACTCAGTCCAACGGAAATCAGACAAAACTTGCTCTTGGTTTTTGAAGGGTTGGTGATGGTTTTGGTTAATGTGTTAAGTGTGTTATGCTTCTCTTTACGGCCCGTTTATAGTCAGTGATAAGATGTTAATCGTTGAACGCTGATGATCGCCAAGTGTCTTCAGCGAGTGGTCTCTGATGCCTCAGCGAAAACTATGAACTTTTTTTTTATGATCGCGCGTCAGGTTTTCAATCGCTTTTCCATTGTGCCACTGACTATAAACCAGCCTTTAAGCACCCTTCTTGCACACAATTGAAATTTCCCGATACTTTTCTCTTATTAACCCTCCTACTCTAAGGCCCCTTTGGCATCGAGTTGACTGAGGATCCAAAACCATTCACACCCTTGAGTGACCATGAAAGGTGACTCATTCACCGCATTCACTGCTCTTAGTGTTAAACCAATGGTTTAGAATGGTTTCAAAGGGTTAAGGATAAATTCAGGGTTTTCTGCTTTCACATTTCAAAAATGAGACCAGATTTCTTTAATGTTATTGTTGTTTTTATATCTTTCTGGTAATATAACCAAGGGACCCTCAAAAGTGACTCGCACGGTGACCCAGGCCTCGATCTTAAGAAAAACGGGGGCAGGCCTTTGCTGGCCAAATCAGAGAAATTGTACAAGGGCACGCTGGCTAAGTTGGTAGTGACAGTGCAATTTTTCTGAAGGGCATGCTGGCCAACTCGACAGGGCATGAGGCTAATGGCCTCGGTGGCCTCGGATAAGATCAAGGCCTGGTGACCCGTAGACCTGAAGACAACTTGTGTAGAGAAGACGATGAAGAAATGTCAGTCTTAGATTTGGGAGGAAGCCATCAACTAGGGAAACCCATGCAGTCACCTTAGGGACTGAAAAGTGCCTGGTTGTTTGGGCATGGCCCTTCACATTGACAAATTAAAATAAGAAAAATAGTTGTCGGGGAACGATAGACTTGTATATTGTAGCAGGGGTGTAGTGACGAGGGGGTTATAAGGGGGTGTCATTCCCAAATATATACCCCACCCCAATACTTTGCTTTGTCGACAACTTTTAGCTTCAGTTGGCAAATTAAGCAAGAAATCAAGTAGAACAGAACGCACCCAGACTAAAATGCAGTCATTCTGCCGACTGAACCACACTAAGTTGCAAAAAAAAAAAGGTTTCTTGATTATGACGTCACTAAAAATACGGTTGGGTTTGTTATTGTATTTCATAAATGATCAGGAAGATTCTACAGCGCATGTGCGCATTCACAATGGATGTGTTTTGTTGCATCACTCATCTGCGTACAAGAACCGCCGGTAAGCTAGCATGCTTTTGCTCGCCAAAAGGTTGTAAGCAGTTTGATTGACAGAATTGTGTTTCGAGGGAACCAAGTGTGAAAGTTTGAGCGATTCCAAGCCATTCAATAGTCATTGTGGGAAAAATAAATTAGATTTTGCATGGGAATGGTAAAAACATGTGTCAGATGTAATTCTTGTAAACAGATGTAATTCTTGCATCAAAGAAGTATTAGCTATTTACCTTTTTTTTCATTTTCCCCCCCTAAAATAGCCATTTTATTGCTTACGCCCTTCTTTAACAAAATCTAACTTGCTTTCCGTCGGGAAGAATGCAGAGCTTTGTGTTTTGCCGGACACCCGATGTATTTGTGCCCAAACATATGGACACCACAGTCCCGACTGTGCATTGCATTTGTGACATATTGTTTTCTTTTGTACTTTGTTGTTATTAGTGTCATGTGTAGTTCTTTGCATAGTTTGAAATTTGAAATATTTAGAATTTGACCAAAGTTTTTTGTACTACAAATTTAGAATGAAACTTCCGACTTGCAGGCAAGTTTGTTGAGATCTTGCATTCTTGAAGTAACAATGATGTGATAGAAGCCATGTACATGTATATATCTATTTCTCCGTATCTTTTGTACATTTTTTTTTTCAAATAAAGAGTCTTTGCTTGAAACTTTGAGAACGGTATTTTCAGATGGTTTGTGTTATTTTTAATGAAAGATTATTTCTTTGTTGGAATTTCTTAGGACTTATATAAATTATTGTTATGTTTATCTACTGATAAATATACCTCCTACTGTTTATCTACCTCCAAAACTGTAAAAATTTCACAAAAATGAAAGAGAGGAAATCATTTCTTGATAAAATGTCTTTTTCTTCAACAAGACAAGTTCAAAGCCGGTTATTTGAAGTTTAAAATATTTACTGGAGAAGATTAAGGTCATTTAAAGACCAAAGTGTTAATTTTATTGATTACGTTTTTTTATGTTGTTTCTCGAGGGTGGAGAGTGCCACAGGGGTTTTGCTCTTGAGATCAGCAATCTCCCTCCCTCTGTACTTCACCTCCAGCTCAATCCGACTCACGTCATTCTGTAACTTTTTGACGTCAGTTACCGCTTTCTTCAGGTCAACCTGAAGCTGGTTATGCAGGGCCGTCTTTAACTGTCCGACACTCACATTGCATTGATCTACCCTCTGGGAGAGATGATCAAGTTTCTTGATCGCGTTGTTGTTCTTGGTGTCGTTGAGGTGGTTCTCGTGCCGAGCGACCATTTTACTGATGTAGACGATGAGTTGGTCGATTTTCTTCTGCTCAGTCTTGAGTGAGGTTATCGTGGCTTGATTGTCCCGGCTGAGGTTCCTTGATTCTTTCAACGCGGCAATTATTGACGCTCTTCCCTGGGACAGTTTGAGGACCTCGAAGGACGTGTCGGAGAATTCTTCTTTCATGAACTGTAGGTGTCCCTTGAGCTTTTGTATATCCACCAAGACATCCCGAACAGTCTGTGCCATTGTCGGGTCTGCAAAGACCTGCGGAAGTCATGCTTTTGTGAAATATTGACTTGCAAAATAGTTAAATGAGTATGCTTGCATGTTGATAGTAAAAAAATGTTTCTTTATTTGAATCTGGAAAATTGTGGGGAAAGACACATCCGTTGTGTAATTATGACATGCTTCTTTGGTAAATTTATGGAACAAGTCACAGCTGTCGTTTTATTTAAGTTTTTAAGAATATATATTTAGTTTTAATCATTTATTTATTTAGTTATTTATTGCAGGGGGTGTTCAATATGGGTGAAATTTTGGTTTTGGAAGTAAAAGAAACTACAGTTGAACAACAGTAATTTTACTCCATGAATTGAATTAGAAAACACGGTTGAGTACCATGAGAAAACCGCCCTCTTGTGTCAAGGAAATTTCATACAATTGGAGAAAGTGGTTGCTCTCGAGCTATTAAATTGTTTTCAACTTAAACTGGTAAATTTCAGTAAGCTTTTTATTATTTCGTGACATATTGTTGGACCTGAAAAAGAAGTTAAAAATGCTTGGTCCAATTTTAGGACAATTTGACCCAAAAAGTTAGATTAAAATGTTTTAATCGCTATTTTTATTTTTTTATAGACTCAAGAAAATTATATAAGCTAGGCCTATCATCTATAGTAGGTCCCTATTGCACAAATAAATCCGCTGACAAGTGGTAGTTAAAGACACGGTGTACCCTTGGTATTTGGAGCAGTACTTTTGTTTCAATCCTACCATAAAACTAACCTCTGAAAATTTGGTTTCAAAAGATGTTAAAAATTCTTTAGAAATTGGAAAAAATCTGGAGCCTTTTCTCAGATTCAAATATTTCAGCGAGAAATTACCTCTTTCTCAAGAACTATGTTACTTCAAAGGGAATTGTTTCTCACAGTGTGTTTTTTTTTTTACTATCAACAGCTCTTCATTGCTCCTTACCAAGTCAGTTTTTATGGTCTTTTATTTTTGGAGTAATTACCAGAAGTATCCCCTACCTTTAATTTAAAAACTAAAAATGAATTATTGTGGGGATCCAAACATCAATGTTACATGTATTTTTAGCATTGTCCATGGTATGTGCAAAAGTTGTATGTTTTGTTTTGAAAGAGCATCATCTGCCAAAATTCGTTCAAAAAACATACAAATAAAAAAATCTTTCGGCGAAAACCGGGCCATCAACTTTAAAACAATTTACAAATACAATACACTGCTTTAAAAACACACCAATGAAGAGCTGTGTGTGAACAATAATTTGCTTCATAGTTTTTATCAACAATTTTTAAAAAGTGGGGGAACTTACTTGGACGGTTGCTGGACTAAACACCATCGTTTTGGGGTCTTCATTTCCGGGCGAGATACTTTTCGGTGGGTCACCCGGCGGTAATCTTCCCGTGTGCTTTTCGTCATCTTTCTTAAACAGCCAGTGGGTCGTGCTCAGACGTCGTTCGGGAGGTGAATTCCGACAGCGACACGGTGAACTCCGGACTTGCGGCAAGTTGTGACACTTTGGAGTTGTTGACAACAATCGTGGGCGAAAAATACGTTCAATACTGACGTTTTCATGTCTCTTGGAAAGGGTGAATACAGGCTTGTATTGCGAACGAAGCAAACCACAACTACCCGCAGTTGAGAACCTACTGACTAATGCACGTGGACAAAACATGGCGACGAAACTTGTGGCCAACCGGAAAACACCTGCGCTTACATTCCTTGGTTAGTCTCTATTGTTATGCAAATAAAAGTTTAAAGCCCATTTGATATCACTGGAACCATTTTGTAAAACATGCTACCAACTCGGCTTCTATCCAAAGTCAACTTAACTTTGTCAATTCAACTTCTAATATACAATGAGTTTGACCACATTGTTGTTTTTTACTTAAGTAGTAGAATATTGTTGAAAAAACAAGTCACAAACGTATCGAAGAGCTGGTAACAAAAGTTCAAACTTTAAAAGACAAGATTTACATTGTGACGTCACAAAAAAAGAAGCGCCAATCTTGAAGAAGATTGAGGAGCACAGTTTCAACGCGTATTTCTGTTTCTGTTGATACGCGTTTAATTATTTCATTATTTTTTCAACGCGGGAGATGGAATGTTTCTGTTGGTAAGGTTTTAACGTACGCGTTGACAGGTAACAATGGTTTGGGACTCTCTCGTCCATTTTTTGCCGAAATCATTTTGTGACGCATAGCAGCCGCTGCGCCAAATAGAACATTTTGGTGTTGCCTGCCTACGACCGTCGCAGCAAAAATCACAACAAATGCAGAAGAAGTTCAAGCGAGTAGCATGTTCGTCCCGGTAAGTCCCACACAATTCATTTAATGTTACCGTTTCTGTTATCTTTTCAAGATAATGTTATAAATTTTCATGTTTTCGTCAATTGGTGGGTAACCGCCCACCGGCGCTACGTTTTATTCAGGTTTTCTTTTCAAATGTCCGTTAATATAAGTTCAAATGTTTTTGCTTAAAAAACCATGATGCTGATATCTTGCGTACTATGCGATGCATTACCACTACATGATTAGCTGAACATGTAAACTGTTCACTGGAAATTTAAAAATGGCACGGCGGAGAAAATGCCTTTCATACAATGGCAATTTTTATAAACCTTTTAAAGCCCCAGCTCAACATTGGTAAGAAAGAAAAATATAAATGTTCACAGATTTACATACCTTACATGGTATAAAGATAATGATGGTGGAAAATTGTCATAGAAATATTTCTGCCTGAAGGGTTATAGTATGAATAACAAATGAAATAAGATCCAGAATTAATTTCCGTCTCATGTGAGACAAAAACTCTGCCTAAGAATTCGTACAAATGTTTCGCCAATGAAACAACGAAATGAGCTGAAATTTGTACAGATTGGTTTTTATTACAATACATCTTGATTTGTGCAAAGAATTGCAGCATTTACAGACACTTTACCAATGTTGAGCTGTGGCTTTAAGTACCAACCAGAATATGCCACTGGAGGATCAAGAAAGCCTTTCGCCTGTCAAAGCATTATTACCAAAGATTATAGAGCACCGTAGGCGCAAAATGGGGAACTCTGACTGAAATGTGAAATCTCACTGGACGCCATTTCGGCAAGTGACTCTATTGATACAACACTGATACGTGTGGAACGATATGGCGCCCATGCGTATTTCACTTTCCAACAGTAGATAAAGGCTCAGTTTCCCATCTTGCGCCTACGGCGCTCTATAATCTTTGATCATTACCTTATTAATATGGTACAGGGTCCTAGTCACTGAAATTCACCCCCAAAACACCGGTCGAGTTTCAACACTACCGAATCACAGTTCCCAGAACCAACTTCACACGGCAAGAGATGTCTTTGCATTGGTGTTAAAACCCACCAGTTATGTTTTTCATATAAATTTTTGGTGATCAAAATAACTTTGTTTTGAACGTCGGTAGCACACAGTGGAATTATTTTGTAAGAAAGATTTCACAGAGATATCACAGAGACGGGGGGCAGGCAGTGAAATGAATGGGTAAACGGGGAAGTAAAAACCAGCTCGTGCCGCAGTTGAGGTGAGTGAACTTTTGTTTTACCATTCTTGATTAGTTGATTTATCTATAAGCAACCTATCGAAACAACAAATAATGTAACTGCTTTGGTACGTGTAATTGCATATTTTGTCTTCGATTATTTGGTTGAAATTGTAAACACCAACTTCTGATTCAAAGACAGAAAACACTTGTAAGTTCGAGTACATATGTTGTCATGTTGAAGCTTTCTTTGCCATTGAAGCCGAAGTGATTTGATGAGGAAAGTAATGCTTGGTTCCTGACTTTTGTGACGACCAACAGTTTTATTTTATCTTTACAAAAAATCTATTTGCCGGGGAGGTCATTTAGCTTTTCGTCCATTCAAGTTAATGTGACCCACAGACTGGAAGGAAACAAAATCTGCAAATATTTCACCAATTGAGAAATCAATTAGTATTTAATAGATGTAACAATTGCATCGGGATAAAGAGTATTGTTTTGTATATTTGGTTTGCGGTAACACCATGTGAACATAACGATCAATTCCATGCATTTGTTTTAATTAAAATGCCCCAAATAAGGGTTGTTTTATTTTTGTCTCCGAAGGTAATCTCCGATTACCAATCACTACTCAAAAAAGTTTATTTCAATTATTATAGACCATAAAATATACACCATATTACAGCATTTACAAAGTTTCTTCTTACAAATATGAATTTGTCTTCAGTCTGAATAATTGTCTTAGCAAAGGTCCGGTTACAAAGCACAACAGAAAAACTTGCTCAGCAGGGAAATGTTAACAGCTTAATTGCCATGTGGCGTACATTGTTAAGACTGGTTTCCTGCCAGCCTTTGCTAAGCAGCAAAGAACTTTGGTAAGCAACATTTTCTGTTTACAGGAAATGTGATGAAATTCTGGAGGCAAAGATG
The DNA here is from genome assembly GCA_911728455.2 of Marthasterias glacialis. Classification (NCBI taxonomy): domain Eukaryota; kingdom Metazoa; phylum Echinodermata; class Asteroidea; order Forcipulatida; family Asteriidae; genus Marthasterias; species Marthasterias glacialis. Next base: position 3,967,347 of record OU452237.1, on the reverse strand, counting down.
TACTTAGCCAAAAATAAAAGATAAGTTGGCAAACGTTTGGTTGTTTGCATGAGTGGAACGCACCCCTGGTATGTCTGCCGCCACCTAGCGACCAACAATCTCCCATTAAACCATCCACTACAAATTGTCTCTATTGTTTTAAAATGAAATACATCCCTGTCATGCACTTCCACAGCTGAAACATGCACACATTTTTGTGCCTAACAAAACTGTCATCTAACGAGGAACCTTGTTCTCACCTAGTTGAGGATATTTTATGAAACTGAGACATCAACCGAAAAAGGGTCTATATTTACTGATGAAATCTCCTAAATCAAATGAACACAAAAATCCAAAGCATTATAACTTTTTTCTCTTTCCATTTACTTGAAAAACTACATGTATAGCAGCTGGAGAATCAGATACTTTGTAAAATTGTGAAGAAAAAAACTCTAAACAGTTTACCCGACACGGAACCAAATAAATGAATCAGCTCACACATAATATCTGCCTAACTACGGGATTTCCATCAGTTTTGATGTTTGGTCTCACCTCTGCAACCGACAATCTGTGCAACTTGGTTTTCAAGTATGTTGGCTTTTGAAGCACAACTGTAGCACAAGTTTTGTGTTTACATGAGAATGTTTTACGTGGTTCAATTTATTCACAGGTAGTCTGTAGGTGTCATAATAATCATTGACGCCAACTGTCTGTTATGTGTTGCACAATAATTTGGGTAGCTTTGTGACCGCTCGTTTCTGTCCAATGATGTTTGGTCATGTAAAGGTCTTTGTTCTTAAACAAACATATTTCAGTAAAGACATGAAAACAGAACATAAAGGAAAACTTCCACACTACTGAAATGATTTTTTGACTTTAAAACACAGCTAGAAAAAAAACAGATGTTGGATTTAGCACTTATTAAGAGAGTGTGTTCACATTCCAGATTGTGTAAGATTGTTCAAAACATGGTTGGAAACATTTTTCAGATTTTTTAAAATCATTAACAAAAGAAACAAATGGAGAATCAGGTTTTGATGCATTGATCTGATATGATGAACCAGGTTCAAATCCAACCTGGAATGTCAAAGCCATTGCTGTAAAACTTTCAAGAAACCAGCTTGGCGAGTACTTTACTGATTGACCCAAGTATGGATCTGATATGATGTACCAGGTTCAAATCCCACCAGGACTCTCAAAGCCATTGCTGTCACACCTTGAAGCAACCTGCATGCCGAGTACTGTGCTGACTGACCCAAGTATCGATCTGACATGATGAACTGGGTTCAAATCCTGCCAGGGCTGTTAAAGCCATTGCTATAACACTTTAAGTAACCTGCAGGCCAAGTACTGGCTGACTGACCAAGTACTGCACTGACTGACCCAAGTATTGATCTGATATGATGAACCGGGTTCAAATCCCACCAGGGCTGTTTAAGCCATTGCTGCAACACCTTGAAGCAACCTGCATGCCAAGTACTAACTGACCCAAGTATTAATCTGATATGATGTACTGGGTTCAAATCCCACCAGGGCTGTTTAAGCCATTGCTGTAACACCTTGAAGCAACCTGCATGCCAAGTACTAACTGACCCAAGTATTAATCTGATATGATGAACTGGGTTCAAATCCCACCAGGGCTGTTTAAGCCATTGCTGTAACACCTTGAAGCAACCTGCATACCAAGTACTAACTGACCCAAGTATTGCTCTGATATGATGAACTGGGTTCAAATCCCACCAGGGCTGTTAAAGCTACTGCTATAACACCTTGAAGTAACCTGCTTGTTGAGTACTGTACTGACTGACTGAAGCATCTATGTGGGACGATGAGCCCGGAATACCCAAACTGATGCCGGTTATTCCAGACATGATGCCAGGGTTACCTGAAGAAAAAAAACCCAGAAAAAAATCACTGATTTTGTAAAAGGTCAATGATACAAACAGAGAGTGGTGCTGAAGATACAAAGGCTAACACCCTCATTTGTTGTCTTCTTGCCGGCTACCTAGTTCTTTCCAGACACTAGATGGCAGCAGACATACTGACAAGTACAATGAATTACAGATGGAGCTGTGCACTTAGAGTTTATTTTGCTATTTTCCGAGGAATACTTGTAATATGAATGAATATTTATTATTATGAGTGGGTTGTATTAATCATTGCTACTTACCACCTGCCGTGGGAACTGCAGCGGGTGACTTGAACAGAGTGAAAGACTGAGGAGTTGATGATCGACGATTCAAGATCCCAAACGGTGTATCGGACTGTAACACAAACAACACAGAAAAAACATTTACCAACAGCCCAGGCTCCCATCAATGGTATCCTCTTGAATCCTTAACCCATCAGACCCCCAAAATCCAGTTCAGGTAATTTTCTGACTTTTGTAGGATGTGGTGCTCCAGGCCAAGTTACAATTGCTTAACAATGGCACAGGCCTATCAATCTTATCCAAGTCCAAACATTTGGTCGTTGAGTTACCATAGATCGGAGTATTTTGGAAGCTATGGTAGGGTGGAGCATTTTGAAGGATTTCGGAGGGCAGAGTACTTTGGAGGATAAGTCTCTAAAGATATGGGAGGGTCTCCACCAAAAGACACTAAAGCGTTTGATAGGAAAAAAACATCCCGTTGTCTCAAAATCTCCCAGTGTGCACTGACCCATTCCTTCTTTGCATCTGTATGTGTTTTCAATCGGTGCTTCACCATGCCAATGTAAACAAATCAACTGAGGGTTGTACCTTATCCCTCACGGAGAGAAGCCCTCTGCGACACTGTTCATAACATTTTACAAATACTATTTTGGTCAAATGTGGAGCTGGTGGCTTCTCCAATTTGCTTCATCACTTTTGAAACACTGTGCCCATAGCCCAGTTCCTGCTTTGGAAGGAGTATCGTTCAAAATGCCACAGTAGTGTTTTATTTTAGTTGGGTTTCGGAGGAAACACACCACTTGTAGGACGACATCAACCACTACTCCACTCTTGATTTTGAATATAAATTGTCTTGCATTAGGTTGCCAACCTGTAGCCTCTACAGTCTATATAATTACCCTGCAGGGCTGTAACGGATCCTCCAAAACCAAGTAAAAAATAAATAAATATAACGAAAGGTTGACAAAAAGCTTCGCGAACATGATTTCTTCTCTGCACCCAGGAGTAATGAGATACCTACATGGAGCACTAACTGCAATGATAGCTCTTGTGATGGATAGGAACCTAATAACCTGTCTCGTGCAGTGTTAAGACTGAGAGAAGTTAGTGGGTGTAAACCCAGGGCCAAATTACATAGAGCTGCTTCGCAAAAATGTGCTGGTTCCCGGTCAAAAACGAATGTACATTATATATGATATTTTGGTTGGTATCCTGTTTCTGCTAAGCAAGAGTTGACTTGTGACAGGTTGACATAACTTACTCGGAATGTGTGTGTTGTGTTTGGTCTGGACTCTGAGGTAAACGTCGCTGAACGATCTTTTAATCTCAACGCCCGGTCGTCAGCTGCAGCGCTTGATATCCTGAATTTAGCAGATGCTCTCTGTGAAAATAAATAGATCAATAATCGATGAGGCTTCTAATTATTGATTATTTGTGCAAAATAAATATTGATAAAGCCTAGCTTTCCAGACTATGTTTACATTTAACAAGTGAACTGTACTCTATGTCTGACATAATAAAGGTGTGCACTACAAAGAAAAGGATACATTTACCAGCTCTAAACATTCCCCTTTTCTTGTGTCAACCATCTTGTAACAGACTACCTTCCTCTAACTAACCCTTTCTACGATGGGCATAATACTGGGGTGTACTGCAGACTGGGTAAGTGGGATACATTTATCAGCTCTGAACAGTCCCCTTTTATTATCTAAACCATCTTGTAATACTAACTAGACTAACTTTATTTTTAACTAGCCCTTTCTATTATGGACACAATATTGGGGTGTACTGCAGACTGGGTAAGTGGGATACATTTACCAGCTCTGAACAGTCCCCCTTTCTTGTCTAAACCATCTTGTGATACTAACTAGACTAACTTTAATTTTAACTAACCCTTTCTATGATGGGCATAATATTGGGGGTGTACTGCAGACTGGGTAAGTGGGATACATTTATCAGCTCTGAACAGTCCCCTTTTATTATCTAAACCATCTTGTAATACTAACTAGACTAACTTTATTTTTAACTAGCCCTTTCTATTATGGACACAATATTGGGGTGTACTGCAGACTGGGTAAGTGGGATACATTTATCAGCTCTGAACAGTCCCCCTTTATTGTCTAAACCATCTTGTAATACTAACTAGACTAACTTTAATTCTAACTAACCCTTTCTATGATGGGCATAATACTGGGGTGTACTGCAGACTGGGTAAGTGGGATACAGTCATCAGCTCTGAACAGTCCCCTTTTATTGTCTAAACCATCTTGTAATACTAAACAGACTAACTTTAATTCTAACTAACCCTTTCTATGATGGACATGATATTGGGGTGTACTGCAGACTGGGTAAGTGGGATACATTTATCAGCTCTGGACAGTCTCCTTTTAATGTCTAAACCATCTTGTAACATTACTTGTAAGTAGCTCTTTCTATGATGGATATAACATTGGGCTAAAGAAATCAAGACTCTTTGATAGAAACCCGTCCATCGATGTAACCTCTGGAAGGACTAAGGAAGAACCCAGATAGGGTTCATTACGGGCATACTTACACTATTAGTGTTATTGGACTGTTTGTTCTCATTCCCATGCGTCTCTTGTTGCCTCATCTGACTCTCCTGGGCTGCTTCAATCGGTGGTAGGGTTGCATTCCGACTCCAGTGGTATGGGGGTGAAGCAGCCGGGTGGGGAGGGGAACCAAGTCGATCGCTCGCTGTGGTCCTGTTATCAAGAGAAGAAGGTTACCAGATCATTGTTGTGTTTTGTTTTTCTACATGAGTTCGAGACTGGGATCTTGTCTTTCGTGAGGCAAGGCCATTTTCATTATTTTCTAGAAGAAAATCGTACAGAGTATGACATTTTTTGAGAGGGTCTGAAGGTCAACGCCACAGTCAAATAGTCATGCAGCTTGGTTTTTTGCAAAAACCAAACAGAAACTTTGTACAGTGTTTTTCAGTTTTCTTTGTCACTAAAAAAAAAACAGAAGAAGTCAGCAGAACCTTTGCATGCCCAACCACAAGAAGGTTACTTGTAGATAAGATCAATGGTTTGGGCTATATGCACATATATTTTCCAGATAAGCTCTAAGGTGGATCCAAGACTCTCCTAAGAGCAGCTGCCGACTTTGACATAAAAGGTGGTAGCAGACATGTACTGAAGATTTCCCAATGATTATTCTGCGCATGCCAACATTTTAGCACAAACAATGCTAAGTCTGCACCAGTTGAGTCTGCTGCCACCTAGCATCCATATAAGTCTCCCAGTGATTTCGGTTTTGCCCTCTGCCCTACATTGTGGAATGTTGCTGGTTCAAATCCCACCTAGGGTTTCTGAGGATTTTTGTGTGTGCAAAACTTACATGACAAATCGGTTACACTGTAAGTACATTACAGCCAATAGTACATTGGTGTGTCATGGTTGAGCGGTCGAGGGCACTGGACTCAAGCTCTGGTGTTTCTGATCAACAGAGTGTGGGTTCGAGTCCCAGTCTCGACACTTGTGTCCTTTTTAAGCAAGACACATAATTTCAATTCAATTTTTCAATTTCAATGAACGTTTATTTCAATGTTTATAACCATTATTGCTTCATCCTTCGGATGGGACGTAAAGCCACATGTCCCGTGTGTTTTGTAATGCAAGTAAAAAAAACCAGTGCACTCATCATTAAAAGAAGCGGTTTGCCCTGGTGTTTCTGGCATAGTTGGCAGCAGATTGCTCCGCATCACCTTGTATTAACCTAACAAGGTGTTTTATGTAAACTCGGTCTAATAAATCAAAAGCTTAGCAGACCTATCTTAAACAAAATAAGTGCTTTGAGACTTACGCAGATAAAGCACTATATAAGAACTGATTACTATTTTTAATATGTTACCCCGAATGGAAGAATCATACACTTTACTAAAGGGATCAAGATAAATTTGTTAAGTTCATTCACAATGGACACAAGCCACAGATCACAAAAAACTACGTCCATCAACTTACAGTTTCTTTCCCGTGATGATCCCCTCCATGTTGGGTGTCTTGGCCCGGTCGATGGGCCTTAACCTCCCCCGGCCTCTAGCCGAGGACAACCTGTAGTTGAAATTGTCCGTTGTCTTGACGCTCATCGGTCGGTTGGACCGGTTGATCTGGCTGAGGGTGCTTGAGCCCGGCCGATTCATTCCTAGCTGTAAGGGTAGAGTCTGCAACTCCTCCCTAAAATGCCAAATAAAAAAAAGTGGCATTCTTGAAATTTTGAAGTGATTAGAATGAGTGTATGCAGAGGTGATGGAAAAGGTGTGACTTCAAATTGATGTGGAATGTCGTGGCCGAGGGGTCTAGTCTGCTGATCTTAAGTTCTGTAGTTTACAGAATGTGGGTTTAAACCCCGGCCTGGCCAGTCGCGACACTTGTGTCCTTGAGCAAGACAATTTTCCATAATTGCTTTGTCCTTCAGATGGGACGTTAAGCCGTAGGTCCTGTGTACGAGGATGGGTAGTGCACCTAACAGAACCCAGAACACTTATCGTGAAAGAGTAGGGGGTTTACCCTGGTGTTTCTGGTTCAGATAGCAAGCATAACAGGTTTCCTCAAGCTTCCGAGCTAAAGTGAGTAAATTCGCTTTTGAGGCATCCTTGGTTTCATTACCCGAAATTAATAGAGGGCAGAGATGTTCTTGAGATTGTTTTAGCTTGGTGTGCAACAAAAGTAGCTACGCAAGATGCATACTCCCCTGGGAGCTGATTGCCATTGTGTTCTTGAGCAATACACTCAACTACAATTGCTTCTCTTCACCCAGGATTAAATGGGTACCGGTGAGGGCAGAGATGGTTCTTGCAACTGTTTTAGCATGGTGTACTACAAGAGTAGCTAAGCCAGCTGCCAATTCCCCTGCATACTCCACTGGGAGCTGCACACTCCCAAGGGAGCTGAGAAGGTTAAGAATCAAATCTGGACCCAATGACCATGATAGTTAATCGTCCATGAGCAACAAGCGTCACACTTGGCAGATACCATACTTCAAAAATTGTACACTTGTTACTGCACTGCACTGTACTTACCCTAGTACTGAAGGAGCTCTTGTATCTCTATCATTAGGCCTGTTATGAAGAGCTTTGGACGATATCGTCATTACACCGGTCAGATTCTGCCGGTCGGCGAGCGAGATGTTCAGCGAGGGCGCTGTGTTCAATCGAAGCTGAGTGAATATAAACAAAATATTGAAATTCTTCTACCATGTATATAAAGCATTTATGAAGTATAATCCAGACCAATGCATTGGCAACATCCATGGAGGATCACAATGTTTGGTGTGACCCGATCTCCCAACATCCACTATGAGGAAGTGTCATGGTTGAGCAGTCAAGTGCACCAGGCTTATGACGTTGCTGGAATGTGGGCTCGTGTTCCTGGTCCTGGCACCTGTGACCTTGAGCGAGACACTTGACCACAATTGTTTTATCCTTCTCTCGGAAGGAAAAGCTGTGAGTCCTTTGCGTTGTGTAAGAACCCAATACAATTAACAGAGTTAGAGTCAGGGTTCTCCCCAGGATTTGTCAAAACTGGGAGGGTGGGGGGGGGGGGGGGTTCTGGATCCAAATTTTTCAAGTTTGGCTGAAGTGAAACCAGGTCCTTGGAATGTTTTTTTAATTGATGGTTATGTTTGGTTTAAAAGCTCCATTGTGTAATCTGGAGCATTTTACATGTTTTATTTTATGATTTTTGTGATCTTTAATCTAGAAAAAAAATAAAACAAAATAAAATAACTCGCGCAGATTGGCCTGCCATTCATGCGTAATTCATGCGCATGCAGTTGTAGTGCCAAGCAGTGCAGAGCATCAGACTCCATGAACCCAGTCATAGCACATAACTGTAGTGTCCTTGAACATGGCACTCAACTTCAAGTTTTCCATGTCATTACCCCGGAGTGAAAGGTACCCAGTAAATGGGTTAATGATTGTTGACGTGAATGATTAGAAAACTGTTCGCCCATGTAGTTACTGGTGCTGCATATTCTTAAGGAGTTGAGATGGTTTCAGGGATGCTTAAACGCAATCTGAACAAGGCGCTTTGATACTTTGGGTCAAAAATGCCTCACAATAACCTAATATTGTTATTACAACATGCTTCAATCGATATATAATCAATTACCAATCATAATTGAAGGTGAAACGAAAAACGCTTCTAAAAAATGAGTTAATTAGAAACCCCAACCTTTAACCGATGATGACGTGGTAGGTTTACTTACCACTGAGCCCATTGGAGCCAGCTTGTTGGATGGTATATCTAGCAGGCCACGCCCCATGTGGGAACTAAAGGGATATGGGCTTAGGCTGAGGTCAAAGGTCGGGGCAACGGGATGTAGGACTGACATGGCGGACGAGATGTCTTCTGTGTTGGAGTACTTCTTGGCTGTTGGTTAGACAAAAAAAAATGACAAGAATATAATATTGGATCAGTTTGGTGAAATAGAAATCCCTAAAACTGACGAGGCTCTTGGCATGATTGGACCTTGTTTTGTGTTTTGCTCAGATTAGTCTAATTTCCATGGACTTGCTATTTTTTAAAGTTGGTAAACATATGCTAACACCTCCTCTAAACCTTTTGCCGAATTTCGCAAACATTGCAAACGCATTTTGTGCCCGGCGCATTCCCCTTTGAAAAACGGGCGTGCAGATTGGCAACCGTTTGCTTTGTTTGCCCGAGTGGAACTCGGACCTTACCTTCTGCAAGCAGATGCCAATGTCTCTTCAGTAGTAACCTGATCCATCCCACCACCTCGGTCCACATCACATCAAAGGCTTGACTATAGATAGAGTTCTGTACACAGGCATTGGGAGTCAGGGGCGGGAAGCCTTTTCTTCTAGGGGCATGGTATCTCTTGTGTTCGTGACCTTCGTCATCCCTGAAAAATAAAATCAATCAACAACAAAAACGATCGTTGAGTAAAAAATTGTCGTCACAGCAAATTTTTACAACAGAAGGGCGGGACTTCCTTTCTCGTCTAGGGGTGTGGTTTCATAACCTGCATCCTCCCTAAGTTTATTTTATATTAACAAAATTTGGGTGAACAAAGAACAACTGGCACAAATGAAATTTGAATCTGCGACCTCCGGATTAACATGCCTGCACTCTACCAACTGAGCTATGCTCTGATTGCCTTCAGGAGAAAACTTATTACTTCTGTTGAAGCAGCAAATGGTGCTTAACAATTTTGTGCTGAGCAAAAAGAGCGGGATACCGGTTACAAATGGTACATGTTGGATGAAGTTTTGGCTGTTAACTTTAATCCTGTAAGCATAATTTTGTTGTGCTTAGCTCTTTTTTGAGCTTAAGCAGCTCTATGGGCCCAGTTTCATGGAGCTGCTTTAAGCAGAAAATATTGCATAACAAGTTTCTGCTAAGCAAAAATGAGCAAGATGCATCTTGCATATGTACATGTGAAATGGTATTTTAGCTGGTAACCTTAGTCTGGTAAGCATAATTTTGTTCTGCTTAGCACATTTTTGCGCTTAAGCAGCTCTATGATATTGGGCCCTGGGTCTTTACGGCAAATGGAGTCATCAACTCACCAAGACTTTAATCGGTCATACGCAAAATACTCTTCAATGACGCCGTCGGATTCAAAGATTTCCTCATCCATGTCGGCTAGTTGCTGTTGGACGTCCTCGTCTCTGCTGGACCCCATCGTGGCTACCGGGTCGATCGGCTTCAGATGGGTTCCTATGATGGTCAACCTGCAACCAACGAGGATTCGATTGGATTTGTTGGCAATCACGTACAATCTGAACATGGGCTTATTATAACACCCATACTAAGATTCTGCCTTAGGATTGGTTTAGGATCTGCCACTGCATATATCTTGTTTTTACTAGAAACCTGCGAGAACGCGACGCGCTATACCCGTAGCAACCACTGTACTATCCCATAGCAACCAATGTACTATACCCATAGCAACAGCAGTTTCTTTGTACCTAAACGTCTAGGAATAATAAATGTACTGGGTGTTATAAAGCAAATATTGACTGCTTTTTACTCATGCTATTGTTGAAGCTACAACTCCCTAGATGATCCTCAGAGCGTTTTATTTTTCAATGCTCCAGGGATCACCTCAGGAATCGTAGTTTTAACCATAGCACTCGAAGCAGTCACTATCTGTATCCTATCATACACTTGCTTTATCACACCCGACAAAGCGTATCAAAGCGCTCATTATTTCTACGGCAGGTATGCCGAGCTGACTGAATTCTGGGAACCATATAGCCCTTTTTCCACTGGATGAATTTCCCAGGAAACAACCAGGGCCCAATTTCATGGCACTGGTTACCAGAGAATTCTGCGCTTACGACGCCCTGTAAAGCGCGTACTCCTATGGGCCGTGGTAGGGCGTAAGCGCAGAATTCCGCGGTAAGCAGAGCCATGAAATTGGCCCCAGAAGAAGTTGGTTGACCTTTTCCCACTTGAATTGCTAAAACTGGCAAACTCTCAGGGCAATATTGCAATTTCCCGGGAAATAGCTAACCCTACTTGGGAGTAGGGTTAAGCGAGATAACCTCGGTGTTAGCACACTGGGTCTTTGTTCATTTTCCCTTTGGAAACTTGCATCAAATGTGAAGTGAACATGGGGTAGCAGCAGGGTTACAATTCCCCAGAAATATTCTTGAGGTGGGGGAGATATTTTCAAGGAGTTGTCTCTGTTGTATGAAAACAGTCTTTAGTGCGTATAGCACCTTGTAAGGGTTTGCAAGTGGTGGAGAACGTCAATACGTAAGACTGCTTTGTTTGTGATCGCGAGGTTGTGGGTTCGATTCCCAAGCTGACCAACCTGACTGTAGAAAGTAAAGATTTGAAGCATGGCAAGGTACTGCATGTACATTTTCAGAGTCACTGTTTTAGAGGTGACCGTAACGTTAATAGTCGTAGGCATTTCTGCAAGTCTTTTGGGCATCACACCCTTGGTCATTGCCTTGGTGCTTCCCATCGTCTTTAAAGATTTTCCCACTGGAAGTGCCCTTTGCAAAAAATGATAAGGCCTTGCCCTGTCAAAGATAAAAATCTGAGCCTGGAATAAACATGGTACTCACCCCTGTGGGTCTTGGCTCGAGTAGTTCGGATACTCATTCTCCCCGAGGTCCATGAGCTCACCGGCCGTTGCTGGCGACTGGGATGAGCGAGGAATGAACTCATAGCCGAGATCGCTGGGCGTGATCAGCTGCTTGCCCAACACTCTGCGAATAAATCAATAAATTACTTAACGTGGCTTTTGACTCTTAAATTTGTAAATAAGTTTGCAGAAAGAATAGTTTGTGGCCTAACTTCATAACCTGTTAAGCAAGAAAAATCTTGCGCAACAGTAATGGGTTACCAGCCAGAATACCATGCAATTTACATTTACTGTGACTGGTATCCTGCCAATATTTGCTGACCAAATTTTACCTGTAAAGATATTTTGTGCCTAACAGCTAGAGCTCATGTCATCTAGAGCTCATGTCATCGGGAGCTCATGTCATCGGGAGCTCATGTCATCTCAAGTCATCTTTAAGGCCCTAACAAGTCTCTTGCGCATAAATGTTTTCACATTTGTAAACCCCCTAGAGCGAGTACACTACGTATCACACCGTTGATCATTGAGCGTGTACTAATTCGCTCAATGTAGCCCATCCAGTCAGTATAATGGATAAATCAATGGGTTTGATCTTGTCATGTCATGTGCAAGTGGGTCTTTTCTTCGAGGGAGACTCTCTCACCTTAAGTGTGGAAACCTGGAGTTCCACTCTTTACACTCGTTCTCTAATTGCACTGAGGTGGTAGCGTCTTTCTGTCCTTCAAACAGCATATCATCTATCTCCTGGAACATGCGACGGACCGTTTTACCCGCTTGCTTGTCAAACTCCTGCCGAGAAAAACGATGAAACATTTTTTAAACGTCGCCTGAGCATTTTCCTTACGTACATGTACGCACGTTCATCTAGACAGGGTTCATCTGGGTTTTTTTTAAACAGGTATCTAAAATTGAAAAATTGTTTTCATTTACTTCCACCTTTTGAGGAGCATGGTTCGAATCCCACCTAAGACCAGAGCCAACATGTGAATCCATTTTCAGTCCCTGATTTGTTCCCCGGGTTTGCCCCACCTTACATTTTCTTAACAGGTCTCTATAATTGAAGCTTTTCAAAATTTATTTTCATCTCTGGGAGGTGTGGTTCGAATCCCACCTTAGACAAGATCTAACATGGCAACGGTTTTCAATCCCTCCCTGGTTAACCTTGTTAACAGGGTTTGCCACTTCAAGGGTTTTCTTCACCTCTTCATTGGAGTATTTCTTCATTTACTTTCACCACTGATAAGCATGGTTCCAATCCCACTCAAGACAATGCAGACTTGTGGATTGATTTTATTATGTCAGTAACGTATAATGCAAAGGTTTTCAAAAGTGAGAAACGGTGGACATTTATGTACGTTTTTGAACCGTTTCGGAAGGTCCTCTTTTGGTTGGTTTGGTCATGTTGGTTGACATATAATTAAGCCCGGACATTCTATTGTGTAGCGTGCACAGGCGAGCACTCCCCATGCTATACTTTGTTTCCCCGTACAAAGATAGATAGAGGGTACTGGAATTCATGCTCCAAATCTCCAGGGGTTATTGTGTAATCCCGATTCCACACCTTTGTCCTTTCATTCCAAGACAAGAATTACAAGACATCGGGAGGCTTTGTTTTTTCATTATATTTTGGTTTAATGGAGGTGAGTCAAAGTGAGCAGGGGATCCAGCCATGGTTTCGGGTTCAGTACCAATCCTATGCCATAGCTCACAGCCGAGGTTTTGTAATTCACTGTGCATGAGTTTGACATTTTCTCAGTAAAGAAAACAAAAATCACAGTGCAATAAAGAGAATCTCTCTCTTGGCTTTGCCAAGTCAGGGTTTCTTTGTGCCAGCAGTACTCTCAAAGAAAAATGATTCCAGCAATTCCGAGAAAACACTCCTGTCATGCTGGACGAGAAAAAAATGGAAGAATCCCGGCAGCAACTGGTCAAAGAGGAGATTGATCTCATTTGTCTTACTGAAAGATATTTATCAGACTCAAAGTCAAAGACAACAATGAGCATAACAAGATATTACAGTGCGAGGCTCATGTATTCAATTGAAAAACACAAGACCATCAAACTTCTCTTGTCCTGAGTTTACTGGCTCGATGCTTAAATCACTGGCCTTGGGCCTGCGGTTCAGCGTCAATTTCGAGCCCTCTAATGATAAAGATTTGAGCCTTTTTTTTGGTAACCTCTTTATTTCAAACATTACTGACTTGAGCGTTTTATACTTACATCATCTGCCCAAGAGAACAGACTACTCCTCTCCGTTGAGTTTCCAGACGTCCAACCCCCACTATTTGACATCATTAAGAAGTTGGGCTTCTCATCCTCCGAGGGTGAAGACATTCCACTTCCAGAGGGGGTGACATAGCTATTAATAGCTTCGTTGACGCTGTTCAGGTAGTGCATGGGGATGACGTCATCGGGCCGCTCCAGGGTGGGGTAGTTGTCTGACCGTGACGAGATGCCCCGTCTACAATTACAAGAACGGCAAAAAATGAAATGAGTGAAATCATATCACATGATGAGGTGATGCCCTTTCTACCACCTTGGGAGGCCAAATTCATTTAAGCTGCACTGCAAAAAAATATCACATGATAAATTTTCTAATCAACAACACATACACAAACAAATCCAAAGTTATATATTAACCACTTTATATTAGTCTAATTGCATCTGGTTTACCACACCATTTCTATGGTTTGACCCCCAATCTACCCCGAAGGGCGCCCTCTTGCAGTCAAAAATAAGGCCTATTCTAGGCCAGAAGCTACATGCACATGTACATTATGTACGATTGTGTTACGTAATCACAAATGTGAAGCTTTCAAAAGAACAGGCGGTTTAGTTTACCCTAAAACGATAAGACTCCCTCTCTCTATTGACTGTCTCCTCATGATCAGAAAAAACACTCAGTCAGAGTTACAGATGCTTTTGAACAGTACAGATGTCCATTGCCAATGCTGGGAAAAAAACTCTATCAGTTGACTCACACATACTCATTTACAGAAAGATGTTTATTGCCGCTATTGAGATAAAATATAAATCCAGCTGATCGGTAATACATGTACAGGGATGTAGATAATCCTGGGTATGTGTACTGCGTGCAGGAAGATGTCCAACTGATGCCAATAATTTGTTTTTTAAATTCAGTCGAGTTAATGATACTCCATGTACAACGATGTCCAATGCTTACAGGTAAAAAACTCAGATGAGTTACAGATACTCGAAGATGTCCACTGCCTATTATGAAAAACTCAATCAGTTGAGTTACAGATATTCTTAAAAGATGTCCACAGACTATTCTGACCAACTTAATACATGTTGAGTTACGGACTCACACATGTACATGATGCCCACAGCCTATTTTGAAAAACTCAATACATGTAAGTTGAGTAACCCATACTAATACATGTAGATGCTCATAGCCTATTTTGAAAAACTCAATCAGTTGAGTTGCCGTTACTCATGTAGATGTCCATGGCCTATTTTGAAAAACTCTATCAGTTGAGTAGCCGTTACTCATACAGGTAGATGTTCATGGCCTATTTTGAAAAACTCAATCAGTTGAGTTGCCGTTACTCATCCATGTGGATGTCCAGGGCCTATTTTGAAAAACTCGATCAGTTGAGTCACAGATACTCAAAGGCGTCCATAAGGTCTATTTAAATAAAAACTCAATCAGTTGAGTTACCAATACTCATACAGGTTCATAAATGTCCACTGCCTATTTTGAAAAACTCAATCAGTTGAGTTGCCGTTACTCATACAGGTAGATGTCCACAGCCTATTTTGAAAAACTCAATCAGTGGAGTTGTCGACACTTATCCACGTAGATGTCCACAGCCTATTTTCGAAAAACTCAATACATGTATGTTGAGTTACCGATACTAATACATGTAGATGCCACAGCCTATTTTGAAAAACTCAATCAGTTGAGTTGCCGTTACTCATACAGGTAGATGTCCATAGCCTATTTTGAAAAACTCAATCAGTTGAGTTGTCAACACTTATCCACGTAGATGTCCACAGCCTATTTTCGAAAAACTCAATCAGTTGAGTTGTTGATACTCATGCTTCTACCCAGATTGGTGTTCATTTCTGATGCTACACACTCAACAGATAACACTCTCCTCATGAAATGACATGGTACTAAATTGCCTGTGACAGTACTCCATCCCTCACACTGACCATATGTCCCACACAGCCCAAATGTCAAGTGCAATGGAGATCTATCACACTACGGGGGAAATAGCTAAAGCAAACATTGCTTGTCAAACACACAGAGTGACCACGGATATGGCAATCAGCGGCCAATATGGCTAGATATATAATCATATCACTCGAGAAGCCATGAAGGGAAACTTAAGTGCTCTGCTGAAAATGTTGAGTTCAAGTAAGAATATATGACTGAGCCGAAAAAACATAAATGATAAAAAATTCATCCAATGAATTGTTTATCCGAATGTTTAGATTTTTAGCTTGAATTTCAATGTTGGAATTTATGTTTTCAAATTTTTTTTGAGAGAGATTTACATCATAGAAATGTCTGAGTACGGAAACTGATAGAGAAATTGGTAGAAAATGTTGAGCCCGCGGCTGTGCCAAGTAAGCAATTGAATAAAAATTCAACTGACAAACTGAATATCTTGTCGGGATCCCGACAATAATTCATTTTAAATTCTTAATCAACTACCACTTATCGTTGGTGTTTTCTTCTTTCTTTTGGTGCAAAATCTTAAATGAAATCTTATAACTTTCTTGAATCTGTTGAAGTAGACTTCAAAATTTAAATCTAAATTTTGGGAGTCAGATCAGCCAAAAATCGGACCTAGCCTCTTTAAAGAGATGGAAGTAATTTGGTCTTGTAAAAATATTTACAGCCGTGGTAAGAATCTGTGAAACAACACCTGCTTGAAATTTAACCCCTGAATGCTCACGACTTCTCCAAACAACAACAAATTCTTGATTGTTGACTATATATAATGCAAATATATTTACGGCATTTAAAAAAATTAATAAAATTGAGTGGCAAACCATTCATTATAAATATTGGTTTGAATCTCAAGTTCCACTATCAAACCACAATAGTGGTGAAACAAACATATATCGGTACCATGTAAGAAGATATGTGTAATGTTTTTACAATGTATGAAATGCAGGTAAAATTGCCAACAAACATTTGTATGTACTCACATAACCCGAGTGACGTAAATTTACCTTGCAGTTGCAGCAACCTTTCTTTTCAATTACTTGGATCAAAACCAAGATAAATAAAATGTCAGTGCAGGATATTTTTTGCTTTATGTAGAATTTGGGTTTCTTACACTACACATGTACATTTTCTGTAAATTAATGAGATGAAAATGTTTCATTTTTCTTTCGATAGAGTAAATTGTCTAAATAATTCATGACTAAATTAAAATACAATAGATCTTAAATTTGCGTCTATTGCAATCGTTGTGGTACCCGTTGCAGTAACTGCCTCTAGCTAATGCACAAGCTCTGTGATCTAGTGCTACATGTAAGACAACTTGCTCTAGAGTGGCAAAGATTGTGGGTTTGAATCCCACCCGAGTATCATGCCTCGTAGAATTCGGGAAAGTACTGAGTATATTCTACTTATCACACATTGGTGTAAGGCAGGACTGACGACTTCATTCTTGAAAGGGCAAGGGCACCAAGGCATTTTCGTCTTGACAAAGGGCACCTCTGTGAGGAAATTGTAAAAATTTGTACTGGAACATTTTAAGGGCACCGAGGCAATGACCAGGGGCCTGTGTACGGGTATAAAAACACAAAGTAATATCAATTTATATTAGACATGCATTTCTAGACATTAACATATCCCCAGTGGATCTTTGTAATTAATAACTGAACAGAAATCTGCCCAGTTGGCTCATGTCGAGTACATTTACATACAAATCAATTGTATATTTATTCTAACATAAATGCAGTATGCATACAATGTATCACGGCAGATGATATCTCCAGTGCACTGCAGTCTTTGAGAAAGACTCTGCTAGGGTTCGCAGCGTGAGCCATTAACCTTTTTTTTCCTTGCATTTATACCATAGCTCATTTTAGTTGGTAAACAGTTTCCGACAGCAAATTCCATTTTCTCTTTAACAAAAGACTCAAAAAACTAGAATTATTATCAGCGGCGTAGCGATGGGACTTTCTTTGGGGGGGGGTGTGGAAGCCTAAATTTGCCGACTGACATTATCAAATGAAAGTAAAAGCACAATGACATGGGGGGGGGGGGGCAAGCGCTCATGAGGTTTTCAGTGATTTGAAGGTTTAAAATGGCCCTCAGATGCCGATCATTCGATGACTCATATTCGAAATGCAAGCTTTGGAAACCGTAATTTATTTTGTGAATCCCTGTTGGAGTATATAGACACAAATTCTAGTGGGGTCCAGGGTGCGAAGCCCCCGGACTCTCTACATTTTTAAGGGCTGAGGAGGACCGTCAAGTTGCCGAAAATAGATGTTTAATATTTGAAGTTCAAACTCTGAATACTTTTGACTCGGGACAAATCCCCTACTGTTGGAGCCTAAAGGGGCAACAATTCTTATGGGGGTCCGGGGGCCAAGCCCCTAGACACTCTACTGCTTTTAGTGTTTTCAGAGCGTAGATTTCTGCACGTTGCCGAGAATATTAAATTTGGTAATTCAAAGTTTGACTTCTCACACTACAAGGATTAAACTAAAATTTTCAGTCGGCAAATCCAGTCAGCAAATCTCTAGCCTTGCCGAATGGATTTATGTTCAGCCTGAGCCCTTACTCGGATAAGTTTGGTGCTCAATTTGCCGATTGTGTCTCTAAATGCCCACTTACACCCCCCCCCCCCCCCCCCCCACAGTTGAAAAAAAGAAAAAAAAAGAGGCAAGCAAGAGGAAATCAAAATATTCTGATTTACATGTAACAATAACAAGCGAAGTTCGTGTGTACTTCCAATATAGATGCCTTCTTTAAATTCCTAATTATTTGTTTGGAAATATTGTACACAGTTTGAGAGTTCAAACGAAAACATCGCCTGCTAAAGAGAAAAGGTTCACGCTATTGCAAAACCTTGCAGGCAAACCTTGACATAAAATTAAAAAAACAGCCAATGATTCTGAAGGACATTTTTATTGATGGGGCGTCTGCCCGCCAAGGCCACACTATTAACCACAAGGTCCTTATTAATGAAGCAAACAAAGTAATCCTTGAATGTAATACTTACAGAGCAATATGGAATTACATTTTGATAGAATTATCAACATTACAGTAACTGGTTATTACATGTTCCAACACCCCTATGTTCTTAAACCCCTATGTTCAGACACCTCTAATGTATTTTAATCCCAACACTAACCGTAACCCTCATCCGCACCCGTACCCTAGCGTGTAGATCACAAGGGATTATTTCAAATGTAGGGGTTTTGGATCATTCACACATGGGCGGATCCCAAATTTATTTTCTTTTTTTTGGGGGGGGGGGGGCTTACAAAAAACAAATTTTCAGCACTATGCCAATACAGCCTGGAGTCCAAGGCCTGCTTAAGGGCCCTGGAAGATGTTTGATTGTAGATGTTCTTTGGTGCAATCTGAGACAATTCCCATCCACTTTCACCTCGATTTTGAGCAATAAAATGAGAAATGAGGAATAAAATGAGAATTCTATTTGATTGGTTTACTCTCACCGTTTGTGTCTGATTCTGTTCTTCTCCATAACTATTTTTTATTTTTAATTAACTACCACTAACATCAATTGAAGGATTTTCTCGTGCAATACCTTACATGAAAGCTTATATATATATAACTTTCTCGAATCTAAAAGAAATTGTTATTTAGAATTTAAATCAAAATTTTCGGGTCAAACCAG
The DNA here is from genome assembly GCA_911728455.2 of Marthasterias glacialis. Taxonomy (NCBI): domain Eukaryota; kingdom Metazoa; phylum Echinodermata; class Asteroidea; order Forcipulatida; family Asteriidae; genus Marthasterias; species Marthasterias glacialis. Next base: position 3,948,273 of record OU452237.1, on the reverse strand, counting down.
CCAAAACACTGACATTAAGCACCTTTAAAATTGATACACATTTTAAAGATCAATCTTAGCTCTTTGTAAACCCAGGTCAGGTACTTGGTCCCTGCAAGGGCACGGCAGTTTCTTCCACTGTTAAGAGCATCTCCATGAGGGGAATTGCTAAACTTGTACTGGAACATTTCAAGGGGCACCAAGGCAATGACCAGGGGCATGGAGGCAAGAGCCTCGGTTGCCTACTCTGCAAGGGGCAAAATAAAATGAACGGAAGCGCGTGAATTATTGACTGAGTTGTCAAAACTATAGTCTGTGATTTTAATGATTAAGTCATAAACACGATACAGCAAAGTGTCATTGGTTCAATTACCTCAATTACATTTTTTTCTCTTTCCTAACATTACAAGGGAAAAAAAAACACTGTTAAAAAACACGTCAGTGAAGGGCAACGAACTGACAGGTACTTATTCATCGACATCAAAACATAAGATTTTACCCGTCTTTGTTCCTGAGGGTTGATGTACCGTTAGTTCGGAACTCATCCATTTCCAGCTGTTGGTTTTTTTATCAAATAGCCGCAGTCAATTGAGGTCTTTTTTGTTTACTCTTTTTTTCGAGTGACATACTGCCAGGGATAAAATGACAGCTGCTCGTAGTGAAATGTTTCTCACGATAAACAATAATGCCAGAAATTATTAATACGTCCATGTGTTCCTCGGTAGCATGTCAATTTATACAGCTTTTTTTTACCAGTTGCCGCCAGGATTTTTCTTCTTCTTTTTTTTTCCCGTCCAGCCTGACGGGATTATTTTCTCGGAATTTATAAGTCAGAAGAATTCAAGCTTTAAAGTTCACTTACAACCAGGCAAGTTACAGGGCCATGGGAGTGGATGAAAATGAAGAATCCATGAAACACCGATGGAGGGTTTGGTGGCTAGCAACCACGCCATAACCTGTATCAACAGGCCTCGATCTTAAAAAAAAACGGGGGCAGGCCTTTGCTGGCCAAATCAGAGAAATTGTACAAGGGCATGCTGGCCAAGTTGGTAGTGACAGTGCAATTTTTCTGAAGGGCATGGTGGCCAACTCGACAGGGCATGAGGCCAATGGCCTCGGTGGCCTCGGTTAAGATCAAGGCCTGTATCAATGGCAGCATTCTGTGCTTAAATGTAGGCGGGACAAGCACCTTGGTGTAGTCAAAATAGAGTACTGAGTAATAAAAGTACTGAGTTAAGGCTCTACAAGGGCCCAGATGTATGTAAATGACATTTAAAGAAAACAAAACTGTTTTTCTTTATTCTTTTTAGTACAAAAATTCCACAACATTAGTTTTGTAAAATCCAAAAATCCGGAAAAATCTGGAGGAATCTCATCCCTGAAGTTGATGCACTTCATGCATAATATCAAATATATCATATTGTTATATCAAATTTTACCAAGACCATGTCTGATAGCTTTGGCTATTGTCTGCAATGATAGCATTAAAGAGCAGGCCTTTGTAGTAATTCTGCTGAAGCCACTACCAGCCAACACTACCAAATTCGGCACAGACTTACATCAGTTTGTGAATGGCTTTTCCACCGTAAGTTCTCATTGTACATGCATTAATGAGCCTGGGGTCACTTCGGTTTCTTTTTAACGGTACTGCAAAATATTTACCGTGCTGCACTGAATCGTTTGTTTTTTAAAACTTTTTGGAACTTAAAAAAAAAACTGTTCCGAGAAAAAAAACATGAACAGCCACCAATCGTCACTTTGAAAAAGTTTTGCAAAATAAGACATCATCCGGCGTCAAGTGACCAATCAATATCCTTACAAAACATTTGGCCATTAATTCAGATTCAAATTTGAGCATTCGCTTGTGATCAATACAGTACCACACATTAGTTACATTATTTTCTTCAAGCTGGCAAATGGCTTCTTTTTTTTCTTCTTTTTTCGATAGGCTTGAATGCTTTTCATCCATTAACGAGACCAAGGTCTGACCAAAAGACCTTGTGGATCCATTAACGAGCCCGTGGTCCCATCCGTTCGTTAGTCACGATAATTAAGGCGATCGTCATTATGTCACATCGTTAATCCTGCCAAGATGTCCGTTGTCAAACAACAAGATGAGAGAGTTGTATTAATCGGAGTCTTATCACCTCACACTTTTAAGTGCTCTATGACGACAAACCCATTATCCTGTCCAAGGATCAAATCCAAACTCAGATTTGCGTTTGATTCTGTTTGACTAATAACTGCACCGGTAAAACTGATTAAGTTAGTAAAACTGATTAAGCTTTTACATTGGATCAGGCATACATAATTTACTATATTATATATATTTGTTTTTTTCAATTCACCCATCACAAGGACCAAAGGCCACTCGAGGTGTGGGCTACTTTTTGAAGGGATAGAAACCTGCCCCAATGCGCAGAAACAAGACATGGTGAGATATAAACACAAATCTCTTCACAGCACAGCTAAGAACAGGGAGAGGTAAATGAATCCGTTGCGAGACAATTTCACACTAGACAAATTTCCCAGGAAATTTGGTTGACCTTTTCCCACGTGAATTGCTTACCCTGGCAAACTCCTAAGGCACATTGGCAAATTGCTTAAAACATTGGGAAAATTACAACAAGAGCACAAGATAATCGGTAAAACGCTAGAGAATTCCACGATAAAAAGATGTGAGCATTCATGAGAAAAAGAGAAAGAACACTGTAAATGTACCAGCATGATCCAAATAATCAATCCCCAAATCATTTTACAATTGTCAAACAAATAATTTTAAAAAGGGTAAAAAAAATTAATATTCCTTTGCTGGAGTCAAGTAATACTGATTTAACCCAGGGCCCAAGGCTACTCTCAATAATTCACTGCATCCATCAATTTTAATGAAGGGACTTCAGGGTGCTTGAAAATCCTCCCACAGTGTGTTGATTTGATCATGTTAATTGTCTACAGCTAACTCCGGCTATTTTCTGTTGATGAGAACGCTGGGGCGTTGCCTGGCAACCGATAACAACACAATGGATGGCTCATCATGACTTTCACTTGATTTGAGTTGTGGCAAGAGTGAATGGAAGGTCATGCCATGGATCACTTGAAATAGTGGTGAAACCAGCATCTTTTTTTTTTCAAGGGGGGGGGGGGGGCAAGGGACCAAGGGGGAGGCACAGATATTTGTAGAGGGGGCAAAATCGGTGAAAATTTGGAGTGGTTATTTCCACGCAGAAGGATTTGACAATGCTGAAACTGCATGTTTTTTATTACGTGAAAAAGGCTTCATGCTTGAAGCCTTTCTCAGATTCAAATATTTTAGCAACAAATGACCTCTTTCTCAAAAACTACGTCACTTCACAGGGGGTCGTTTCTCACAATGTTTTACACTATCAACCGCTCTCCAGTCGCTCCTGACCAAGTAAGTTTTTTAGGGCCATTTATTTTCAGAGTTTACTACAGAAACTATCCCCTGCCTTCAAAGATCCGAATACTGACTACTTTTCATGTAGTAGACCCCTATACATCGTGTCAAGTGCTGAATGTAGACCAGCAGGAAGGCCTCACTCAAACCATAGAGAAAACAATCAAGTATCCTTGATTGATGAAACCAACTATGGTCAAACGAATATTAAGGCCCTGGTCACACAGGGCAATTTTTACAGGCAACTTGAAGGCAACCAATAGCACTGCATGCACAAGGAACACCCTTGGCAGCACAACAGACATTCTTCTAGCTGTAACTTACTATCCCCCCGAAAAAATAATGAGAAAACTGAAACCTGAATGAGTTTTCTTATTGGAGATTGCCTGGAACTGGTTGCCTGTAACTTGCCTCATGTGACATGGCCTTTAGGTCAAAACCGTAGAGGTGTGGTCTTTACATGTATGTAATTAATATGTAAAATAAACTACATGTTAGGACTTTACCGGTACCCTGCAAAGCATGTAAATCTATGGTCTGAAAGCCCAGGATTCCCTGGTAAGCAGCACACTGAAATTGGGCCTTAGTTTTACTGAATGCATTCAATCACATGCTGGGAATAAGAACAGTATTTTTAAAGGTCGGGAAGACAACACTTTTATGAGTTTGTTCACATTCCTGACAATTTAATAATAATAATAATAATTATACGCAGTTATTATACAGTATACCGCTTCATCACACCCGATGGGCGTCTCAAATCGCTCAGTATTTTTTCCTCCAAGAGCTAAGATGGATCTTAACTCCCAATTAATCTTGAGTGCTATGCAAAGTGTGATGTCAAAAATCAATGTGGTAATATTGACAACTCATCTTTAAGATGGATCTTAGTGCTTTGTGAAATCGAGCTCAGTTCCTTTACATAGCACCATGTAACGGTTTACAAGGTGCTGTAGTGCAATCTGCAGCCGATCAAACCAGGAACACCGGGGTGGAGCCCTTCTCTTTGCGATAAGTGCATTGGGTTCTTTTACGTGCATTACACAACACACGGGACCTACGGCTTTACGTCCCATCCGTAGGACGCATCAATAATGGTAAAGTGTCTTGCTTAAGGACACAAGTGTCACGACCGGGACTCAAACCCACACTCTGCCGATCAGAAACACCAGAGCTTGAGTCCGGCGTTCTTATCCGTTCGGCCACGACACGCCAGTTTTAGCTCAGGTGCATGTATGTTTCACTGCGGCCGTCAAGAGTTCATGGCAGTTTGGATCTGGTGGGAATCTGGGCAGACTGACATCATCTTTAGCAGTGTTGCTGCGGTCATCAACAAAACATGTACAGTACCTTGACTGCATTTTTCATAGAACAAATACCAATACCAAGAGATTTTGTCCTGAGTAACTTAGCACATAAAGTTAAGTTGGCAAGCTGTATCAAATCTACATGTATCGATCGCCGTGCGCCGACCGATGGCAAGTTCATATGTCTACGTCACGAATTTCACCCTTAATTTCAAGTGTTTTGGGTTTGTTTGGGTTTTTTTTGCAATTAACCTCCAATAATATTTTGAACAAATTTGCACTTATAGGTTAATATGTACATATTGTGTACTTTAAACTGAAACAAATTTCCCGGATCTTTAACACGCCCATCAGTGCGGACTTTGAAACCTTGTTGACTTTTTGGACCACTTTCTATCTCAAGCATCCTACATGTACATTACACATTAGATAACCCTCCTGCTCTTGGTAACATTTTCCAGTAAGTCGACCTTACCATTTGAAACCATTCAAGTGCAAGCGGTGTGTAAATTGTGAAATAACTGTGCATAGAATGTTGAAAGTGTAACTCAGGAATTGTGAAGATAACTATGGGAAATTCCCTCCCCCCCAAAAAAAAAAAACAACAAAAACAAATAAAAATAAAAATAATAATAATAATAATACCAATTAAATAAATATATATAAATACAAAAATCTACAAATCTACTTCGTAATAAGAATAAGCAATCTTTCAGAATTAACCTAACTCAGTGATAGTGAAGAATTTACGAGAAGTCCCCCCCCCCCCCTCAAAAATAAACATTTATAAGAGTATAAGAGTAGTAGATCAAAGGGCAGGATTTCTTCGTATCTGGAAAAAAATATCAACTTTTTTTTTTCACCGAGTAGATATATTATTATTATTATTAATTATTCTGGTTGTGAAGCCAAGGATTCTCAGAAAAGCAAACTAAATTACTATACTAGCCAAGAACCCTATGGAGAGAAGACAAGGCAGGAAGTTTCAGTTTTAGATGTGGGAGGAAAACCCCACAGAAATATTCCAGGAAAAACCCACGCAATCAGGTAGGGACTGAAAACACAATCCACATACACCTGTACATGTAGTGCCCCCCGGTGGGATTCGAACCGGGGTCCTAGAGGTGGAAGGCGAGGAAAGATACCACTACGCCAACCTGACCGCCCTTATAAACAAGTTGGATAAAATTTACACAAAAGCAGGGCTTAATGAGGCCAGTGATTGTAGCATCGTTTTTTAAGCTGAAGATGGGACAAATCCGGCGGTCTTGTGTTTTTTTTTAATCAATATCTTTGTTTTAAAAAAAACAATGTTCAAATGTTGAGTTTCGGACAAAATATCTTTCAGTTCTGCTGAGTATCAAAGTACAAGTATACTTGCCCATAAGACAAAATAGATCAATCTTCTCATTAATTCTGGTCTTTCCTCATTTTGATTCTGGTCTTGTGAACAAAATTCTGTTCCAGTAAAAATTCTTAGCTACAAGCTCTGCGGTCTTGTGGATTTTCTCTCCAAATTCGAGCCCCTGAAAAGTCTGAAATTTCTCATTTCTGTGTTTGAAACAGAGGGTCCGGGGCCTTCCCTGATCTTACTTTCCTGAAAATATCTGGCAGGTTTTTTTTTCAAGCCAGGGAAGAGATCCGGTAATGAGTAACTTGTAGACTCGAGCAGACTTTGATCCAGAGAAACGTCTGGAGCCAGGCTAGGCGCGGTCATTTATCGTCTTGCACTGTGGCGTTGGACAGATCCGCAAAAAACAAATTTACACTAACAGGACAATGTAAAAATGACATCAACGAGGGTACGAGACAAACCTCAGGAGGTGAAATATTATGTGATCTTATACTGAAGATCATTTATAATAATAACGGGTCGTGGAAAGTACGCGTGCAACGAACAGCGTGAGCTGATATTGATTGCTAAAAGTAAACACAAAGTGTTTATATAGCTTATAAATCAATGCGGAGGAATCGATGTTTTTCAAGCAGGCCCTAAATATCTTTAAAATATTTATGCCTAACTAAACAAAAAACAAATTCGACGGATCGTAGTGTTCCAGAACTGTAATCGAACCTGTGAACAGGCCTTGAACTTCGCTTTTGAAGAGGCACAGCAATTTTCCTCTGGTAAGGGGCACTTCTATGAGGAAGTCACTTTGTATTGGAACTTTGCAAATTTTGAAAATTTAGCCGAAGCTAGCTAAATTGAAACAAGGTCCTCAACAATTTTTGTTTTACTTGTTGTTTATGTTTGGTTACAAAAGCTTTACTGAGCTTTTTTTTTTTTGTGAATTTGATCTTAATCTAATAATAAAAATAACTAAATATCAAATGTAAAATTGTTTTTTTTTGTATTAGCCCACAATTTGGGTGTATCGGCCCAATATGCTAGCTTGTGCATGGGGAGAACTCTGGATAAATAATTGGTTTTCGGCACAATTGATTCCAATCCTCTTGTTTTCAATAAATGGCCAAAAATCTGTGAAATTTCCATCGAATACATTGTCTGTTATAGGCCTAACACTGAATAATGGTTTGTGTTTCTATCGTGTATTTTGTGCAGTTCACTCGCAGAAACATTCGTCGTTATCCTTTCTAAGCTCATGAATGACGTCAGTACCAGACTTTCCAATCCATCATGCCACTTACTGCCAGTGATCGATGGACATGTACCTTTGACCTTTTGCTTGGTGTCTTCAATGGACATTATGTGATGGTTTGACACGGATACCAGCTATCTCCTAAATGATACATTTGCGAGCGCATAATGCCCTCATAAAATAGGCGATCATCAGGAGGCAATGCCTCACACACAGGTTTTGCATGCAAGCGACATTATCTCGCCTAATGTAACCAGTGAAGTCTAATGCGGTTGCCTGTCATAATCCTACAAGATAAAGACAGGGGACCAGTCTAGCATTTAGTCGAGACGTTGCATGACATGAAATAACATTGGGGGGGGGGTGCATTGGAGTCTGTGACTGTGACTGTTTGAGAACGGACAATTATCTTGACCGAGCAGTCTAGTGAACCTGACTAGGCTCTGGTGGCAGAGTCATCAGACGAGGTTTCCAATCATAGCCTGTCCAGCCATGGTGCTGAATGTCCATGATCAAGCGATTTTTTTTCCCAAAATTGCTTCCCTTACCCCAGGTGTATAATTGGGGACCTGGGAAGGCTGCGATGGTATTGTGTTGTAGTAACCCCTTTGCACTCAATCAGAGCAGATAGCGATTGCATGCTTCCCAGGGAGGTGAGAAAGTTTGAGGAATGTTTTGAACATGTTGAGAGCCATGATTGAGTTTAGGACATGTGCACAAGAACCCAATGTAACTCACACTTATATTAATTCTAAGATGAAAAAATTCGTACAGCCCAATTTTAAAACTACAGGTTCTTTTTTATTTTCATTAATTTTTTGGTAAAAAGGCTCTAATTCCAATACATTCTCAACTTACGAAAGATGTGAAGGGGGAAGGGGGGTAATAAAAAAAGATAAATGTTACCCACATTGACAGAACGCTCGATAAAAGTCGTGCTGCTTCTTCCCCATTCTGTGGCAGGGTATGAGCCGGGGTCCGCCGTCCTGTCTTAGCCGATCTTGAGGAGCTGACTCTCTTCCTCGGTAGCGTCAGGGATCGACATCCGATGCTCGGCGCCGAACTGGCCGACGAATTGGCTGAGGTTTTTCGGTTGCGTGTCAAGCGCGGGTTGGCAGACCGTGTCCTTGTAATCTGGCATGAGGGTTGGATTACGGGCGGGGTCTGGGTGGCGATGCTGAGCTGAATCGACGAAGGAGTTCTGGAAAGTTGGGGCGGTTGAAAGGCCAACATCGGAGACGGGTGGACGACCTAAATCGTTCTCCACGGACAAGCCTGTTCACACTGAGAAGTCAACATCTTAACAAGTCGTATAGACAAATATTTCCGCCTCCTATTTATGTTGACAAAAACTTCACTATGATCCTCTTGGGTGACTTACTGAGTATGACACTGAGAAGTAACAATGCCCTACACCTCAGGTGCTTCAGATAGTGTGTGGACATAAACTCATTCACTCAACGTTTCTGGTAGTCAGGAAATCTTGCTTCTCTGAACGAAGGAACCCCTCTCTACTATTCCGAGAAGAATATTTCACAAAGTAAAGAAAATGAAGAGATCGTGTGAGAAAACTCATCTCCCAGATGTGCCCTTCTTATCGAAACAACGACGGTTTTGAGAACCGTTTTGTCAACCGCACAACAAATCCGACCGATGCCAAGTGTGTCTTTCTTAAAGTGTGAGACAATCATTCACACAGTGAGGAAAAAAAAAAACAAGTTGCCCCTGAAAGACCATGCATTTCTTGGACAGTAATTTGAACTCCAGTGAGACTCCTCGTTCACCAGTTTCTATAGCGATGCTTTTCAACTCGATGAAATTTCCATGGCAACCCATCAAAACACAAATCAACAATGTACAAAGAGGGCTTTGACTGGCAAACAGGTTGCCACGGTGTCATTTGCAATATAAGAGCCGTGTCGTCCTCACTGTATTTGTCTCTGTCACTAAAGGGGAGGGGGGAGTCAAGCAGGTCACATGACCTTGTGGATCATAGCACATGACCTCATCTGTTTTTCTCCTAATAAGTTTCACATACAAGTAGCCTCTCACACAAGGCTGAACTATTGAGAATTGTTGAAATTAGTGTATGGGTGTAGTATGAAGTAGCAATCCATTTGGGTACAATACACTTGCACTGTAGTCTCCGTTCAAGGTTGGTTTACTAGCCCACCTAAGACACAGCACAAGACAGAATCCCATTCAGGCACAAAATGAGAAGATGTTTTCAAATCAATGGGTACAATGTAAATCATCAACATCATCACATCATCATCATAACAGCACAGGTACATGCAGACGACATGATGCATCAAATCCCCCCTGCACAAATTCCTCCGATATTCTTGAAGAACGGCCCCCACTATAAAGCACCGCGCTGACAACTATAGCTGTCTACTCCACTGACATCGGCGGATTCCATACCATCTTCCCGCTCACTACTGTACGCAGCCCATCATAATGTCAACATCTCATGTCATGTTGTATATGACCATGATGAGTAGTCATTGTAGATTGACTGTGTATACATGTACGCAGATCGCCAAGAGGAACTCCTATGTTACACTGAAGCACTGTTAGTAGCATTCAACTCTGGTGTGTGTGGTAATTATGTGCACAGCCTACATGTACAGTTAACCAGTGACAAGGCAATCCCACAGTGCAGTGCTATATATGCACTTGTTCTACACATGTTCATTAGCTTATGGGCACTGCAGGGCCTACACTCAGTACAGTGTCAAGTACACACATGTGGAGTACCGACTGGTTAAGTTGAGGGAATGAATACAAGGAAGGTTGAGGGAAGTAACACAAGCTTGTGTTCAGGGAAAAGTGTATAATAAGAAAACTGCACACTAATGTTTTCTACATGTATTATATGGGCCAGTTCTCCATAGAGAATGTTTTTTAACCTTGCAGTGTACTAACACTTTCCTAGTGTATGAGTTCAGGTTGCATTTACGCGCCGGATGCCGTGTACAGTAATTCCAACCCTCACGGATCTTCCGGGAGTCTCCAGATTTTGAGTGTAAACTCCCGGTCTCCCGGATCGGTGGAAAAAATTCCACCATTTTTTATTCATTATATTTCAGCACAATGGAGTTAAGTCTGATCGAAACGAGTATCTAGCCTTTGTTACGATTAGAAACAATCCAATGCCGTAGCTCACGGTCAAGGTTTTGCAATTCATGGTGCATGAATTTGACATTTTCTCAGTAGACAAACAAAATATCACGGTGCTTCAAAGAGAATCTTTGTCCTCTTGGCTTTGTCAAGTCAGGGTTTGTTTGTGCCAGCGGTACTCTCAAAGCAAAAAATGATTCCAGCAATTCCCACAAAATAATCCCGCCAGAGGGGCTGAAAAAAATGGAAGAATCCCAGCGGCAGCTGGTCCACTAGATGCCCAATTACATGTTCATGTAGTTTTACACTGTCAATAATATGATCTGTTCATTTTATGCTCACCTACTCGTACCCATCTCTAGGCCTGGAATTACACTGAGCCCCAGCGGCCATCGCCTCTGTTGCCCTGGTCTTGACATTGGTGCCCCTTCAAAAGTTTCCCATAAACTTTAATATTTTTTCAATGGAAGTGCCCTTTGCAAAATGAATATGGCCTTGCCCTCAAAGAGTTATCTTCCTAAAAAGTTGCCTAGTTAGGCCTAGTTTCCTGTAACGTGCCGGGGGGAAAAAGAGGGTCGGTAGGTAGGATACAATTTTATTTGAGAATGTTTTCTATAAATGCGCACACCTAGAAATAAAGTGGGAAAAAAAGCCGAATGGAGAATGGAAGGGATTTTTAAATTTTTTATGCAATCCGCTTTGGTAAAATATCTTAGCTAGGCCTTAGTCTTGAATGATGGTGGTATTGTAAAATTATTAGTAGTGAAACATGCAGTTGGTAAGGAAACCATTCAAATTATTGATAATATTCTTTACAGTCAGCAGGTTTTCGAATGATCAGTCTTGCTACAGGAAACTTTTTTTTGTCAGGCCTCAATGAGAAATCCCACCTACGCAAAGTTGAAAATTTCACACTTTTCCCATTGATCATTCAGGCAGCGACGATAACTCCACATCTCAGCAACGGTTTCTCGATAACGAGACGTCCTTGCAAGATTTCCGCGCCGCTATAGAAACGACAACCCCTAAAGACGCGCCAATCATTGCCGTGCCAGCCATCCTTGGGTTTGATAATTAATGTGTCAGCAATTGGTACGCCCAACGAGTGTCTTCAATGCTTGCTCGACTGTAAAAACAGGCTGGCCTCAGACCCAAGTAATTGCAACATTGGGCCACAGATGTAGAATGACTACTTCAATGTAGGGCCTACAATTAAAATGCTATAAATAGAATGTAAAAATATTTTTAAATGCTCCAGATTGCAAAGTAGAGCTTTCAAAACCAAACATAAAACATCAAATGAAAAACATTCCGAGGACCTGATTTTATTTCAGCGTGCTTCGAGCCACACTTGGGTCAGGAGTGCCCCTCAGTTTTGAAAAAAATTCTGGGGAGAACCCTGATTGTTCACACAACAAAGGCATAGTGATTGCTTGCGTCATGAAAAGTTGATTTGAACTTCCTTTTTTCCGCGAGGTACAAACAAGGCTTTGGGTTTTCTGCTTTTTATTCTTGGGCAGGGGCAAGTTTACGAACATGGCAGCAAGCAGGACAATCCTAGGGGGGCTGCATCGGGGCTAGCCTTTCGTCAAGGCCTTTGTGGCTTAGACAGCTATGTAGCCGCGAAGACCAATACAAGTCAGCGCACACGATCGAAGTGGCGAAGCCACGAGGGCCTTTTCCAACTTGATTTTTGCTTGATTTTCCAACTTGGTTTTTGATGTTGAATTATTCATGAAGTTTCAAACAGAACAGCACTGAAACGTTAACCAATCACAATGCGGATCAGGTTAGTGCGCGCTGTTCCCATCGCTACTGATTGGCTGTTTCCGGTAGCAAAAATCGAAAAATAAAGAAAAACATTAGAATTTCCTGACAAGTAGGAAAAGGCCCTCGAGGCTTCGCCACTCGTGTGCGCTGACTTGATGATACAGTAAGCAGAGCCATGAAATTGGGCCTTGGTCTTCGCAGCAGTTGCTTCGCGGCTACACAGATGTCTAAGCCACGAAAGGCCTTGGCGAAAGGCTATATCGGGGCTTGAAAGTACCACTGGCCTCTGTGTCCAGTGATTTGTAGCAGTTGACCATCAGTAACCTCAAAACTGAACACGTCCTGCAGTCTACCAGTTTTTTTCTAAACCAGTCTTTTGAAGATTTACTCATGTGCACTAGAAAGCTTTTCAATTCCGAACCTCCCCAACAAAGTTCAGCAGAATTTTGAAAATAACAGAAGGGCATTTTTTTTTAAGTCTTGTAAAAAATCTTTCTGGTCCAGTGACAGTACTGGGTTACAAACACCCCTGGTTTCACGGAGACTTCCCTGACATTGGATCTTTGCTGCATTGAATATTTACAAGTACTAGGGCCTACAGTATATGCTTCCCAGCTGTTCAGTGTACATCATATTACTGTCTTGATTGTCCCATAGGCCCTGCAGCTTAATGATACATGATAAGCGTCCCTTCCTACAGGCTTTTATAATGCAAAAAAAAAGAAGAAAAAAAAGATTTGGTTAATGGCCTCACATTTCGACCCTAGCAGAGTCTTTCTAAAAGGCTTTTTATGATGTCCACACAGTTGACAAACTGTGGACCTCACCAAAGCTGTTGTGTGCTACATACATGTAATATCATCTCCCCAAAGATAATGAACAGCTGTTGCCCGATTATTCGAGTGGATAAAACGCCCTTTCACGACTTCCATTCTTTTCACAGGCAAGCCCCGGGCACTCCAAAACTATTTTTAAGCTGGGTTGTTTTGATAGCACACAAGATGCATTTCAAAGCATATACAGAGTCAAGAAATTACCATTTGAAGACCCCCCCCCCATATAATCACCGTTGCTTATTTTGCTTGCCGCAATGGAAATAAGCCCCCCCCCCCCATGAAAGTGCACAAAATAACTGACAAACATCAATCATTTGGGGGCGTTTTCTCTTAAACGTGCCCATCGAACTGGGTTGTTTAAATGGTGTGTTTATTGAAGACTAGAGGAAGGGATTTAATTTACTCGTTACAAAAAACAATTATGTACATGTACGTGTACACCTTCATGTTTAAATGTACAATTTATCTTTCCACCAGGCATGATATTTGGCTCCTGAAAAAAGTTGGGACATTTTTTATTGAGTACAAGGGCTGACCAACGACCCCATAAGCCCCCCAAAAAATGATAATTTTGTAAATTTTAGATTTAGTATCAAATTCACAAAAATTCCAACATAATACGATTTTAAATGCTCCAGATTGCACAGCAGAGCTTTTCAAACCACACACAAACATCAAATAAAAACATTCCAAGAACCTGGTTTCAATTCAGCGTGCTTTGGCCACACTTGCAAAATTTGGCTCCAGAATGCCCCCCAGTTTTGAAAAAACCTGGGCAGAACCCTGACATCATATGGAATAGGCTTTTATAGACTTTTTTAGGCTATTTCATATCAGTTTTACTGATGGCAAAAAAATCAGAAACCAGATTAAAGAAGGAGAAGTATCACGCCTGTTCTTCGCAAAAATAAATCGGACAACATAAGGGAGCAGTTGCAAGAAACTTGTAAATTGGCCGGTACCTCATTTACGGTTAAGCAATTAATTTTGGGTCAGAACAAATTTTGAGTGCCCAAAAGCAGGGCTTGAGCTCTTACATTTTTTATGCAATCAGGTTTGATCAAAATAAAAATAAAAAAATTAAAAAATAATAAATAAAAAAGATAAAAAAGTTAAAAAATCAAATTATTGATCAAAAATATGTATGGTCAGCAGGTTTTCGAACAGTCAGTCGGGTTACAGGAAACAAAACTAAATTTTTGTTAGGCTCAAGCACTACATGTATGTTACTGGAAGAAGATTCTATTTATAAAGGATGGCACACCGGTGCACGAACACCAGCCTGTTTTTCCCCCTCGTGCTGTTATGCTGTTGCCATAGCGATACTTAACACATTATGCTTACTTCAGTGATCATCACATCTATTACTTTGGTATCCATGGTGATATGGATTCAGACGCAGTGATGGAGAAATTACGCAGCGAGGCACGAACTTTAAAAAGGCCAGTCTCTAATTGCTTGGAGTAATATTCAGTTAAAGAAAGAAAAAGTCGTCATGGAGATTTGTAAACAACTCTGACTCAGAACATGTTTTTGTGAAATAAACATCATTAAACTAAGGTCCGATACATCAAGAGGCAATGGAAGCAACGAAGGCAATTGCTGCCATGTCCCTGGTCATCCCCTTGGTGCCCCTGAAAATGCAGGCATGATGCTTCACGAAGGCAATGAAGGCATTTGCCTCAAAGTCCCTGGTCACCGCTTTGGTGCCCCTGAAAATCCAGCCATGATACTCCACGAAGGCAACAGAAACATTTGCCTAAAAGCCCCTGGTCACCGCATTTGTGCCCCTTGAAATGCAAGCATGATTCTTCTTGGAGGCAATGGAGGCAATAGCCTCCAGGCCCATGGTCATTGCCTTGGTGCCCCTTTAAATTCCCCAGTACAAATTTACACTTCATAGAAAGTTGCCCTTAAACAGTTTAAAACTGCCTTGCCCTAACAAGAACAAAGTTTCACACCAAGGCACCATTTCACAAAGAGCTAAGATTGATCTTAAATGCATTGTATCCATTTCCATTTCTAAGCAAAGTGTGATGTCACAAAACAAGATGAATCTAATAAGTGCTAGTGAAATCAAGCTCTGGTCACGGGCCTGATACTTCACGGAGCACAACGGAGGCAATTGCCTCTGTTGCCCTTCAAGGTCATTGCCTTGGTGCCCTTGAAATGTTCCAATAGAAATTTACAATTTTCTCATAGAGGTGCCCTTTACCATGGACAAAAAATGCCTTGGTGCCCTTGCCCTTTCAAGAACGAAGCATATACAGGCCTGCCTGGAAATGTTCCAGTAGAAATTTTAAATTCCCTCACAGAGGTGCCCTTCACCAAGGGGGAAAAACCAAATCAAAATAAGACGTCCAAACGAGGCCCAGTTGTTTCATACACTGAATCACACAAAGTAAGAACACTGCACTATCAGATTCAACAATCCTATATTTTACCTTTAATAATGATAGACGGAGTGTAACATTACACCAGAGTAGGTTTCAGTCTCGCACATTAGGGGCGCATTATTAACTGTCAAGTAATTTATAGCCCTGTCCAATGTCAAACTACCTGAAGAGTGACAATATAATTATACGCACTGTGTGTGTTCAGGATGTTTGGACTTGACTGTAAAGTAAGATTGATTCTGAAAACACTCCAGGATGTCCTTGGTAATCAATCACAATAATACTTATGTTTGTAATATCTAATGACAATTGTAAGAATTAATGTGCTATTAATTTGGGTGTAGTGCATTTCCAACTGGAGCATTAACGTCGTGTGCCAGGTAAAAGGACGTTAACGACAAGTTCCCGCCAAAAGGGCATAAGCAAATGATGTGAAATTTTGTGTTTCAAGGAAACTGAGCGGGAAAGTTTGATCTATTTTTTCGGCCATTCAAAAGTTATTATAGGAAGGTTAAACTCTGCATTGGGAATGGGAAAGCATGTCTTTGGGTTAACTCTAGCAACAAAAATGTAACAATAATGCCATATTTTTCATATCAGGGGGCCGTTTTATTCCTTACATGTACATGTGTACGTCCTTTTAATACTGGGACGAAATACTTTATGTGTTACCAGGCACACGACGACTACATGGCTGAAAATCACCGGGCAAAATTGATCGGTCACGAAGCTCGACTACCAATGTCTGCTAACAATATTAAGCAAAAATTGATTGGGCCTCAGGTTCTGACCCCAGCCTTGCTAGTTCTAAAGACTAATAGGCAATACATGTACATCTACATGTCTGTAACAAACAGTTGAAGCCAATGGCTGTACGTTATCTACATGTAATAATAATAATTATATAATATGAGTATTTACAATGTACAATGTATATAATGCGCAAATCTCCATTCGAAGACGCTCATGGCAAAGGGACACATCAATAGAGTGGAATATGTTTATGCAGTCCTCATTGAGTCTTGAGGGAAATTTTGAATGCAGCCAGTGATGGAGAAAGTTTAATATGAACTGGTAAATTGTTCCACAATGAAGGGGCAGCAGAAGTAAATGATTTTTCCCACCAATGAATGCGGGTTTTCCCAGAAAAGACATTTATTGTTTAATCTCATAGATTGCGGTGGGAACGATATGGTTTAAGTCTGTCTGAAAGATTTGATGGTGCGTTTTGATGAGCGATAGACATACAATGATCTTGAAGACATACAAGGATCTTGAAGACGAGTCTGTCCTCAATTGATGACCAATGTAGATCTTTCAGAATAGTGTGATGTGTTCTCCAGCGTTGGACCGGGTAACAATTCTGGCGGGAATATTTAGCAGGCGAGACAAGCGGTTTGCTTGATTATCAGGCACGACACAAATCATTTCACAGATCAAATTCAGTCAATTTAGCTTGAAATCTGGATTCTGCCATTTTGAAAAATAAAATCGTGACGCATTTTATTCTACCAATTCAGGCAAACATTTGCAATCTGAGCACGTGATCCAAACTAGGTATCCAATGCTTAACCAGGCTTTGTTAAAATTAACACCAGTCTAAACGGTTAGGACTACGTGCCCAGTTTCAAAGTGCTGCTTACCAAGTAATTCTGCGCTTGCAGCCCATAGAATTACATGCTTTAGAGGGCGCCACAAGCGCAGGAATCCATGGGGTCAGTAGCACCAAGGAGTTGAGCCCGGGACCCAATTTCATAGAGCTGCTTTTAAAAGCAGAAAATACTGCTGAACAATTTTCTGCTAAACACAAATGAGCAGGCTACCAGTCACAAATTTGTACATGTGACATGGTAGTTTGATTGGTAACCTTAATCTAGTAAGCATAATTTTGTTATGCTTAGCTACTTTTTGTGCTTTAAAGCAGCTCAATGAAAATGGGCAAGCTTACATTGGCCTACATTTAAGTCAGGGGTTTAGATCTGGGTCCAATTTCATGCTTACCACAGAATTCCGCGCTTACGGCGCCTAGTAAACGCGTGATTCTATGGACCGTAAACGCAAAATTCCATGGTAAGCAGAGCCATGAATTTGGACCTGACGAGCACTGCTTGTGGAAATTTTTTTTTTTTCCCCCGCTAGACGCACTTTTTGAAGGGCAAAAATATAAATTGTCTCTCTGTGTCTAGTCTACATACACTGACATGTACATTTGTATAATTTCCTTTTTACTGAAGATGTAGGTCCTGTTACAAAATGCACTCAAAAAGACGAACATGCAACAATAACGATCTAGGCTAACATAATTTGTAGTATGCAATGTTTGAAACCAGCTATTAAATTAAAGCCAACTGCCTTTCCACATCTACACATCTAAAAAAAAAAAGGGGGGGATTCCTTGACATGCAGTTGAAGAGATGCTGCCAATGTTTTTTTATGCATTTTATACATAAGTTGAAAGAAAGAGCAATTTGCTGGAGGGAATTGAAACGACTACCAAAACTCCAAATGGGCTTGACCTTCCTAAGCTCTGGATTGAAAGGTCAAGAGTTGGGATTCCTGTTGCCAGGCAATAATCAAACAGAGTATCAACGTTGTCATCTCCGCAGATGATAAAGGCAGATGTGGGTTTTTGGGGGTTTTTTTTAATGTCTGTGTCTTTTGTGTGGCTTTGAGCCAGAGCTGGATGTTTGCTTTATAACTCCAAATGTACATGTACTCAATGTAGACACGACAGATAAACAATTTGTAAAATTGCAATCTTACTCTGAATATACTAGTGGTCAGCTGGCACAATACCAGCTTATCTGTAGACAGGGTCAACATTTTCTCCCACTACAGCATGTACTGCACAGTTGGCTGATAAACCTTTTTGCTTTCTGAACCCATTTTTGTGCCAAAAAAATATTCGATTTGAGCCCCTTCTTTTTTAAAGATGACAGCAATTCAGGCAGTAATAATTTCTCTGGAACATTTTGCGCTATAGGCCTACATGTACAAGTCATGATCTTCATTTTAAAAATGCCTATTAATATCATTTTAGAAATGCCTATTAACAAAAGGTAACAGAATCAAAAAATTATTTCTCACAAAAAACGGTCATCAGTTCTCCCAGTCCCATTTTTACAACGAAGTATTTCACATGCATACATGTAGAGTATGATAACTTTAAAAAATACTTTCCAGTTCAATGCACTATGCATGTTCAGGGGCCCATACCCTTAGAAGCTATGCTACCTTTTGGGTCCCTCCACATTACCACCCAGTATCTATTGATGTTGACAGGCCTAAAAATCACAGGGAGGCCACGGAGGCCATGGACTTTTGTTGCCCCCTGGTCTTGGCCTTGGTGCCCCTTCAAAAGTTCCCCATAATGGACTTTCCAATTAGCCTTGTTTTTAGGTATGGCGGACACTATAGGAGTGCACTGTTTGGTTTGGGTGTACACAGGCAATTTTACCCAATCCAAATAGTGTCCAGCTGGGCTCGATTTCACAAAGAGCTAAGATTGATCTTAACTGCAAATCACTCTAAATCGCTAAGCAAAGTGTGATGTCACAATACAAATCACCATGGTAATACTGACAACTCATCCTTTGAAGATGAATCTTAGTGCTTTGTGAAATCGACCCCACCTGGTAATGTGTCCACTATCTCAAAATGGCTCAGAATGTGTCCACCATTTTGAGAAATGGTGGACACATTACTAAGGGCACTAATTGGTGTGGGTAAATTTGTCTGTATGTACACCAAAACCAAACAGTGCACTCCTTTTTTTTTTATAGTGTCCGCCATACCTCAAAAAGGCTAATGGAAGTGCCCTTTGCTTAATGAAGGCCTTGCCCTCTAAAAGATGAAATTTCCCAACCTGTTTTGATATTTAATACAATGGAAAGTAAAGTTGGACGTATAAAATCTCAATTTTGACTGGGATCTAGTATGGACAATAAAATGTTTATCAGGTCTCTTTGGAATGTGAATGATGAACAGACCATCCTCGCCCTTATTCCAGACCTCGACCTACAATGCAGTTCCAATACTACTACCTGAAAACCTACAATGAAACACAAACATCGTTCCTAATCAAATATTTACAAACCATCCACTAATGACATTGACTTTGTTTGATTACAAAAACATCAAGCGGGATGTACAGAAAGACTAATTAGTATCGGTGAGTGGCTAAGGAGGGGGGGGGGGCCCTTCATGCACGTCTCTTGTATCAGACAGTTGGGCTAAACACTAGATCACAACATAGCAACAGATATGTGGTTGCCTAGCAATCAAGGATATGATAAATAATGAAAAACGATATTAAATTACAACTTGAGAACAGATGTTCACAGAAGACCCAGGGCCCAATTTCATAGAGCTGCTTAAGCACATAAAGTCGCTAAGTACAACAAAATTATGCTCACCAGACTAAGGTTACCAGCCAAAATACCATGTCACATGTACAATCTGTGACTGGGGTATCCTGTTAATCTTGCTTAGCAGAACATGTTTAAGCGCTATTTTTTGCTTAAGCAGCTCATTGAAATTGGGCCCAATTTCTGCAACGCAGAAATGAACAGCATACCAGTAACACATTGTATGTAACATGATAGTTTGGCTGGTAACCTTATTCTGGTAAGCATACTTTTTGTGCTTAAGCAGCTCTATGCTGGGCCAAAATTTCTGCCAGAAATGTTATCGTTTTTAAATAATAAATGAAACAAGATCCAAAATTAGTTTCCGTCTCAGTGAGACGAAACCTCTGCCTATAGGAATGCGTAGAAAAATGCTGAATGCATTTTTACCGTTTTCTCAGAAACGAAACAACGAAATGAGCTGACATTTTTACAGGTTGGTTTTATTACAAACATCTTGATTTGTGCAAAGAATGGAAGCATTTACCGTCAGTTTACCAATGTTGAGCTGGGGCTTTAAGCAGAAAAGCTTGTCTATCGGAAGGGTTCACTAAGCAAAAATAAGCAGGGTACCAGTCACAGGTAAAGTACATTTTGGCTGGTTTTCTGCTTTTGCTGAGCAAGACTTGCTGTGCTAATTAAAGTTATGAGCTTAACAGCATTATGAAATTGGGTCGTACACAAAATTAAAATTTATTTTGTCATTATGAACAGACCAGGGCACTATTTCATAAAGCTGCTTTAGCAAAAAATATTGCCTTCAAACGTCTTGCTAAAAACATGAAGCAGGATACCAATTCCCATGTAAACATGGTACATGTACATTTATGTATTTTGGCCAGTAGCTTTATACTGTTAGCATAATTTTGTTTAGCTTAGCTACTTTTTGTGCTTTAAACATCTCTATGAAATTGGGTCCAGAGTTCTATTTGGAAAAACAAAATAGAAATCTCTTTGAAGGAAACAGTCATAAAGCAAACCCGGGGTGAAAAAGTTGATGAAAAAAATCAAAAACAAATGTTGGCCAATTGCAAATATGCCTAATCCTTTCAAGTTGCATGGCCCGACCTTTTGCAGAAAGACAAACTGTTTTCAGATTGGTTTTCTCTGAATAAATTTTGACAGATGATGCTGTTCCAAAACATTTCAAAACAAAAAACACACAAAAGCTTTCACATGTATGTATGCACTGCACTGCACTAAATACATGTAACATGCAAGGACAATAACAACATAAAGAAGGACAAGCTCCGATTGCTTTTCATGCAATTTTCTAGAAAATTTGACAGTGAATGAGCCAATTTCCCACTACCTCTTTCAAAGCATGATTTCCTGCTTCAACTTTTCATTTCCTGGCCAAAACCAAACACAAGAGGGCTCACTCACCAGCCCTGCAGATATTGTCACTGCATAAAATAACAGCCAATATTGAAATAATTTTGCAAGCCTGTTGAGGGTGCTATTGATGTAAAAATCAATCCCTACAGGCCAGTGTAATTTGCAGACTTTTGATAACCGTTGTTCAGCATTGTTTTTTCATCATCCATGCCTACTAGGCCTTCATTATTGATTGCAAGAGGACACCCTTTGGGGGTAGATTGGGGGTCAAACCATAGAAATAGTGTAGTGAACCAAATGCAATTTGACTTCTAATAAAAATAAGCAGTATTTATAAAACTTTTTTTATTCACAGTTTTACACTGTAATCAGTGTAAGGTATTTGCTTGGAAATTTGTATTTTAAATGTTTTGGAATATTTTTGTACTTTTAAAATGGAATTAGTAATGCGCCCTTTTGCTGCCCCCCCCCCCAAAAAAAAAAAAAACAGCCTATTTTTTGGTCTCCTATTCAGGCAAAAACACTGTATGAACATAATGAGGGTAAATAAACCTTGCACAATGCAGAATTGTAATTGAGTACTGTACATGCTTTTATGAGTATGATTAGTTTGCCATTAGAATGAGTACATGTGTGAGTACAGTACGAATACAGAACAAAACATGTACCCCAGTAGTACGAAATACGAGTATACAATTGGACACTATGTTAATATCATCTAAAGTCAATCGCCGATTATTACACAAAAACCATTACACAAGGCTACTAAATAAGTGGAAAAATCATTGCTGCCCGGTTTCCAAGTTTCATGTTTTGTCAAAACAAACCTTGGACTGATCACAGATTTAGTTTGTGGAGACACCCTTCACTGTAAACACTCAATCCATTTAGGACATTTAAGCTTGACATAAAAAAGTTTGCTTTCAAACCTCGCAATCCCCTGGAAGACCTGTTGTCTGGTTGTCTACTTCAGGACAAGTAGGATTAGACGTTCGCTTCACCACTTGAGCTGTCTCAAGAACTTTTATTAAAATTTGCCGAGATTTTCGACGGAGTAAAATACCAGAAAATGGCCGGCTTAGTGCAGTACGACAAACTGAGATAATCCTATTGGCCCTGGGAAGGGTGGACAAAATCCGCCTGGATTAACTCAGGGTAGGGGTTGAATGAAGAGAACTGGTGTAGGCTTTGCTGAAAGTCCAAATATTTGAATGATTTTTTTTTGGTGAAGCAAATGTCTGGATAGTTTTTTGTTGTTCAGATAGTCAAAGAAATGAGAAGAAACAAGTGTACACAGTAGGTTTTCCTATCTTATCACATGTACATATCTCCATGAATCGTTGAATAAACCACCGTTTTTTTCCTTCAGAACGATAAAAACTCTCAAGAGAAATTACACATAGTGTTATCGGAAACCGACATCCATATAAAGAGAACAGCATCTCCAACACTCTTCAGTCAACTGACGATGACTAGAGCAGGCTAGTTGAAATGTTGAGACCAACAATTACTCACTCGGCGGCAGTGAAGTAAATCACGAGAAGTCCCCTCGATCCACTAAGCTTATCTGTAAGTGTAGCACTATCCAGGCCAATTTCCTACCCCCCTAGGTAGAACCTTTTAGTTAGAAATTATTTTTCGGAACTAAAAAGTCCCCTCGAATTCCGAAATCTACTCCGCGGTAGTAGATTACTAGCTGTTAGCAAGACAAGTTCTAATCAAGAACAATGTACACAGCAAAGTAGACACTATCACATGGTGTTACTGCAAACCAAATATAACACAACCTGATGTACATGTATCTTATTGTACTGTACTTGCACCACGCAAACCTTCAAAATTTGTTACGTGATTAAATTGCCAGCAAACTTAAAGAGTTTTTTGTTGAGGGGTTTCCTAATCTGAAATTTGGTACAAGTACGTGATTAAATTGCCAGTAAACTTAAGAGTTTTTTGTTGAGGGGTTTCCTAATCTGAAATTTGGTACAAGTACGTCATTAAATTGCCAGTAAACTTTAGAGTTTCTGTTGAGGGGTTTCCTAATCTGAAATTTGGTACAAGTACGTGATTAAATTGCCAGTAAACTTAAGAGTTTCTGTTGAGGGGTTTCCGAATCTGAAATGCATGTTCTGCTTGTAGTCAATACTGATTATAGCATGTGGCACTGGACGGCACACTGCTCTAATGACTGAAACGGACACAAGCAGGGCTAACCCCACCCTACAGTACAAAAGGAACTTGCAGAGCTTCTTCCCACTAAAGACCAATTCTACATGGGGATCTAAATCCAAGCCATCCAAGAGTTGGTCCACAGGGAGGCTGCATTGCTAAACACCTTTTTTTGACAGATAAACGTATCATACCCATGGAGGTTGAGATAGATTGCTGTGACTGGCAAGTTCTCTTGCCATAGGGCTTGAGATGGAATACAGAAATCACCCAAGTAATCCCTCTAGTGTACACTAGACCTCCCCTTAATCCCCCCTTAAAAAAGGGGTGGAAGGCCAGAGGCCACTGTTAATCCACTGAAAAACTTTCCAAAGCAATTCAGTTTCCTGTCCCTCAAAAACAGTAACATTCAGCACCTGATTTCTCAATCGAATTTCAACATCAAAGCACCTTTTTTATACTTGCGCACAATTTTAACTTGAGTCATTTACTCACTAAACAGGGCAGGTACATCATACATGTAAAAGACTAGTATAAGTTGTGATTTTTTTTATAGAAAATTGCATCAAGTGTGAAATGAACATGGGGTTAAACTTCCCCAGGCACTTCCAAAGGTTTTTACTTTGGTAATAGACCGAACCATTAAGCCCCAACCCTTAAAGATATTGACCAATCACAGCATTGGATACATCACACTATAATGTACTCGTGGGCAGCAATCTATGTCTCTTCAATGCCACACTGTACAACATGAACGTGCGAGCACTAAGTACACGCATGCATGTTAACATTTTTCCAAAAGGATTTTATTGTGTCAGACTTTTGTCAGAGTTTCGATGTCCTAGCCAAGGCTGTGATTGGTCAACACGTGAGGGGGCGGGGCTTCATGTATCAGTCTATTGGCGCTGTAGTGTTGGAAATGCCTTTGGTTTGCGGATCTTTCTGGCTTAGAACCTTGTGGATTGGAATTAATCCAGCCCCTCCTAGAACTATTGCTGGGGCCAATTTCATGGCGCTGCCTGAATGTCAGCAAATTTTCCTGCTAACCGGCATGTATAGCAGAAAAATTTGCTTTTAAGCGCAAGTGTATTTCACAGGTTAGCAAGAAAATTAGGTGGCCATCTTGCGAGTTCACCAAGGATTTGCATTGTTACATCAATCATTTTCCTACAGTAAGCACCGGAAGGTTAGCCTGCCTTTTCGTGCGCTTATGGTTAGCAGAGCTATGAAATAAGTAAGCACAAAATCGGCCGTTAAGCAGCTCTATGAAATTGCCCCCCCCCTTCCCCTTCAGAGTTTTCTCAAGAATTGTATACTACACAGTTACTTTCAAACGAGGTTTTTATGGGCCCCGCACTTGTTGATGACTTGCTGACCCCAACAATGGCCACAGATCTGTTTTTAGCTCCCGACACAATACCATGAACAAAGCCCCGCAGGCATGGACCCTTTGGTGCAGCTTTTATTGATTGGTGATTAGATAGTTCCCCTCCCTGGGTAACAGTTGCCTAGTTCACACCTAGTTCACAAGAACCCCCTTGTAGAAATTGTCTCTCTAACTGGAGATTAACTCTCACACTTAGGTACAAAAGGACCACAGCTAATGGTCTTCAGTACACACAATGCTGTCTTCATTGATGTCAATTAATTATACGGACATCTGAATTAATTATCCACGTGTCCTTGGTCCTATGGCTTCATAGACTTTTACAGTCGTCTTGTTTTTCTTTGGCCTTTCAATTTCATTCTTTCAAAGAACATGACAGTTCTATTAGCCCTTAGAATTAATCGGCACCATTTTCATGTACAGCAAACTCATTAAAAAATACCACATTTTGGCATCAGTGTTTTTACACATTTTGGATGTTATCATTGACATCAAAATTTTCCAAAAGTTTCAAGTCATAAAGCGTCATACTTTCGTAGTTTCACAAATTAGCACAAGATTATTATCACCAGATTTACACTTTTGTGTTTTCACGAACAGCCAATCTTCGACACACGCACTCCAAATGTCTTGCAACATGCAGATTTGTAACAAATCTTTTGGACAATTCAAAAGTCGGGTTCTAATCGTGTAACATAACTACATTGGATGTAGTCTGTGGAATTCAAATTGAGCATTCACTTGTAACTGAACAAGGCTGTGTACCAGACAACATTCAAATCTAAACTCACAGTGGCTTTTTGGACAACTTGTTTGTAGAGAAATTCGCGACAAATCTGTAGCAGTTTTTATTCGGCGAAGAGGACAAACAATTCCGAACGAAAAGGCGAAGGTTGTTTTGTAAGTCCTAGTGGAGACTATTCAGTATTCGGATACCAGTGAGCCATTTACAAATAATAGGATTTAGATTCCGGAGCTCAAGTGTTCTTATTGTCAATGCAATAATCAATACAAGATTCATTAATTATTAATATTGAAGGAATGGGGGGCTTTGTGTGGGGTCCCAGACTGGAATGGCACAAATAAGTTTTGTGGACGTCAACAGACCGGTCAAATTTCGTTGCTGTGCTTTAAAGCATTAAATAAGTGAAAATTTTAGCACTTGTGTTTAGCAGAAAATCTGTTAAGCTTGAGCATATATTCCACTTGTTACCAAGGAATTGTTTCTTGAAGCATTATGTGCTTGCACATCCAGCATTGTAGGACTTTTGCATTTTCACAAAGTGATAAATCCATGTAAAAATTGTTTTGCAATACAGGCAGGTCTCTCTTTTTTTTTTCTTCTTTTTTTTTCATTTTCACAAGTGAGAAATAGGCCTAAGTTTAGGAACAAAGAACTCATTAGAAAAAATATCCTAGAAAGAAAAATATTGACCGTTTCTACATGAAAAGTAGCTTTACATGTATTTTGGGTAGTATAATGTTACAGATAAAATAGTAAGCAGTCTCGGAACATAGTTCAAAAATAAAATAAATAAACTACTTTCTAATATGCAATTTTCTCAAAACATGCAGTTTGGCTGTTGGGCAGATTCGACACTTCCTGAAATTGGTGACAATAATTATGTGAATACTGTAATATTTTATATTTAATAAAGTAAACAAATTTAAATAACTTTTAGGGTGGTATTTTTCACCTGCAACAACAGGTAAGCTTGTCTTTTTGAAAGTCTGACAACTGGTCACTCACATCCATTGCCTTCCATGGTAACTAAAATGACCACATCCTTGTCAAGATAACATAATGTTCACTGATCACTGGTTGTTCTATTAACCCCTCGCAGCCACATCACACGCGGCGACCATGCCAAGCTCACCATTCTGGGAGCCAAAAGGTAAGCATGTAAACACTGCGTCAACTATGTAAAATTCACACTACACTGTGACAATTGACTCTCGGAATGGCCCAACCAAGATTATTGTGATGACCACGTTAGGTGAATTTCATTTTTGAGAAGGCAAGACCATTTTCATTTTAAAAAGGGCACTTCCTTCGGAAAATCTAACGGGAAACTTTTGAGGGGGCACCAAGACAAAGACCAGGGCAACAGAGGCCATGGCCCTCCATGTACTCAACAATTCTTGGTCTGCAATATTTTTTTAAAAGCAATCAGACAACTTGGAGAGTATTTCTTCAAGAGCTCCTCAGCTGTTTTAAAAGGAACCTGGCTAGTGGGTAACCGTAAAGGAAGAACACTTGAACAATCGACAAATTTCTGAAAACTCAATTATGGCACTTTAACTCCCTGATTGAACAAGACACACAACAAAGCAATCCAGTAAAGTTTGAGTATCGACTTAACAGACAAACGTTCCTTTGTATAGTAATTATTTGCAATTACTCTCACATGAAACACATGCAGGGTCCACACAACAACACTCATTTATAACAATTTCATGAGCCATTTTCACTGTTAGCTTAGTGTTGGTGCCTCAACTTCACACCGTGGGCCAACGAGTTCACACAGAACAATGCGAAGCTTCTGCAAAAGCGAACACTTAAAAGTTAATCCCACTTTGGCAGGGTGCCCGAGATCCGCTAGAGTAATCCACAGGTTGGGTAACGCATATTCACCATGCCGCCAGTGTTTGCAACCAGTTACAGTATGGGATTACTTGTGTTTATTTGTATTTATTTTGTGGTATCCACAACCAACCTTTAAGGAGTATGGCCGAGGTATTTACTTTATCAGTAAATAATCCAACCTATTTGACAGTATGTGATTTCTAGGTTCTTGTAGGATCTTTTTTTTTTTAATCCATGATAGTACTGAAGCTCCTGCCAGATTGCCTCTGCAGGACTGATTGCTTCGTTCTTGAAAGGGCAGGGGCACCAAGGCACTTTCTTCTTGATAAAGGGCACCTCTATGAGGAAATTGTAAATTTCTATTGGAACATTTCAAGGACACCAGGGCAGTGACCAGGGGCAATTGCCTCCATGAAGTATCAGGACTACTCTATGTTTATTTTACTGCCAAATGTGACCCATTGCTCGTTCGAGATGCTAAAAGCTATGGCCTTACAAAGTCAAAGTTGATCACACAAACATTATCGGAATGCAAGACTTTCTCAAGTTTCAACATTTTTTTGAGGGAGATACTTGTGTTTACAGTAAAACCCCAAGCATAGATTTTTTTTTTTCAAAGGTATTTCTTGATCGCCTATGGTGATCCTCTTATCCCAGAGTTCTACGCTGCAACTACACCAAAGAGCAACTACATGTACAATACAATGTATAGGTATGGATTTCAACAAGTTAAGACAATATTTGTAATCGGTATAAAAAAAAGCTTGAAGATTAATCTTAAGATGACTCAGACAACCTAACCTCCTATATGTAGATATTGTGCCTCTACAGTTTCAGTCCTGGAAAACCAACAGAGAGGACTTTACGTATGTAGGATCCCTACTGCCTCAATCCTCCAAAAGCAACTGATATGAATTTACATGTATGTAGGATCCCTACTGCCTCAATCCTCCAAAAGTAAATGATAGGAGTTTATGCAGGATCCCTACTGCCTCAATCCTCCAAAAGCAACTGATATGAATTTACATGTACAGTATGCAGGATCCCTACTGCCTCAATCCTCCAAAAGCAACTGATATGAATTTACATGTATGTAGGATCCCTACTGCCTCAATCCTTCAAAATTAACTGACATGAGTTTATGTAGGATCCCTACTGCCTCAATCCTCCAAACTCAACTGACGTGAGTTTATGTAGGATCCCTACTGCCTCCAATCCTCCAAAAGCAACCACCCTGGCTACGCCGCTAGTGAAATGGCCCTAACAACCCAGCCTCATCAACAAATAAATAATGTGAACAGGGCAATGGATTTAATCAAGGAGGAAGAGTTGTACAAAACACTTTGTACCAGGAAATTATAAGAACGCCAACAGAGTGTAAAATCAGTTCCTTTTCAAATACTTCTTTTCACACTCGACAAGTCAAACTACCATTTACATCATCAACAAAAAAGTTACTTGTTCGGTTGTTAAATGATTTTCCAATGACAAAAAGAGTGCCAACTCCATTTAATTAACACAGGTTCGTCTTTGCTCATGTGTTAAGTCCACTTCAATGGTGTTGACCTTTAAGGCTGTAAGCAACCCATTCTCGGTTAATCAAGCCTGCCGGAAAAGTGACAAAAACGCCCCTCTATGCTGGCTGAGCTTTTGTACCGTGTAACAAAAGTTGTTGTGGATGGGATTCTATTTTTGGATACTACTATTACATGATAATTACAGGCAAAGCAAGCTCTTATAAATGCAATTTCATTTGGACGTCTTGAGCAAAAATAAGCAGGGCACCAGTCACAAATGGTGCATGTGACAAGGTATTTGGGCTGGTAATCTTATGCTGGTAAGCAAAATTGTTTTGCTCTATGGACAAATGATGGAATTGGGCCCTGATATCTGAGACCCCCAGTAGTTTTCTCTGGTTTCTCATTTTAGTATAACATTTGAGGCACAATTGTATAAATAAAAGTCACAATTTTTCAAAACCAGAAAAGGGACCCCAACTCTTTGGAGTACAAAATTGTGATACACGTTTTATTACACTGTGCAGCCCCCTCCAGGGCAGGTGGCTTTCTTTGTGTGAAAGGGCATTTAAGTGAGATCCGCTATTTCCACAAAACGTGTTTGCGGCGAAACTCAACACTGACTTTGATCGATGCAGTCAATTAGAAATCTGTCATTTTGGTAAACCCCAATATTGCCATCAACACTTGGTCCTCGTAACAACAAATTTGATATACGGCAGTCGGCACAAGATACAGAAAAGGCCGATGTACGTTATCTAATATGCAGATTACAAATCTACAGCAAACATGCTGGGTTAATAATCACAGTTCAAAATCTTTCCACAACCGCTCACAAAAATTTGCACCGACCTCAGGTTTTGATCGTCTGGGCTCTGAGAACCAATTTTGTCTCTTGAAAGTGCACAGCAATTTTCTTCTGGTGAGGGGCACTTCTATGAGGAAAAAAACCCAACTTGTATTGGAACTTTGCAAAGGACACTGCGGCAAAAGCATGGGGTACCACGGCGATTGCTGTGGGTGCCGTAGGTTAATTCGAGGCCTGAGTTTACAGCACCAGCGGCCCCCCCTTTCATTAGAAACCCTTGCCATGGGTATCTAAGATTCTCAGGGCTTAGAAAATGTCCTCTGTACAACAACTGGCCCAAAGCGTTCGCACATTTGGCAAGTCATCCAGGCTTCCTATCAAATTCAAAATATGAACAAATTGCTGATTTACAAAGTGTATGGTGAGCAACCATACAGTCCCAAGTAGTTAAATCAAGAAATTTGTGCCCTACATATGTATGTCATTTGTTAAACACTTGCAAGAATGGGAGTACATCTGGACTAAAAAAACTTAGAGGAAGAGTGATCTGTTGCTGAGATCTACAGTTTACAGTAATCTTTGGAGTATTAAAGCTGTAGCTTAATGGTTTTATTTGGGCAATCAAAAAGTTTCCTGTGGGTTATAAACTGGACGGTTTGTGCACATTTAACAAAAGATAGTTGGAAATTTGCAAAAAACACTTTTGTTCTAACAAGCAAAAACCGGACTCTGCAAAAAGTCATTATGGCAATTGTTGTTGACCCACAAAAATTTTGTCCACGCAAGAGTTCACTCAGCGACCATTTGTCCGCAAGCAGCTGTAAATCTTGTTTTGCCAATTTTGGTGTAACTGCAGCTTATAAATCATGCCACTTACGATTAAAACTACAGTAGTTCATATGTGCATGTGAGTTGGAATTTATCAATAAAATCAGATCCAAACAAGGTCACCTGTATGCCACCTATCATGTAGGTCAGTACCCCCTAATTTATCTTGTCAAGTATTGTGGTAGCTAAGCAACAGTAAACACCTAGATTTGTGCAAAAGGTAATCTTTGGCGGTGAATCACAATCACTAATATCACTGTCAGACTAGATGTAAAGTTGTATGTGGGCTAGATACGTGACAAAGAGAGCGGGTTCAACTGACGGTCAACCCACTAAAACCCCAGACTGGGTGTTCTTTGATTTCTTATCCTGTCTGGCTGGGAATTATGGAGGTTTTATTATAAATGGAAAAGCCCTGCAGTTCACTCACAAAATGTGGCCTTCCCCTGAAACAAGAATGAATTTGAAATATTTGCAAAGAAAGAATTTGAAAGAATTTGAATTGTTCGCCGAAGTACTGTGCAAGTACATGTAGCCAACTTTATTATTAGGCCCTATATTTTTTTGAAGGGAATTTTTATTTGTTTAATGTAAAATTTAGTTAAATTGACTTTACTTAAATATCGTCACTGCTCAGTTAAAAAATGGCAGTAAAAGGTTATGCGGCTACATGTAACTCTGCCGTATAAAATTTGCTTGGGTAACTTTGGAGTAAGCATAGATTTTTATCTTCCAGTCCTTTATCTTCCAGTCAGATTGCTAAACAGGAGTGTGATAATAAACCATATCATACTCCCAGTAGTCTTTATTGCATGTTTTGAGTATCATGCATCCTGCTCCGTTTACGGACAGTGCAAGAAACATTCTAAAACTTTGCGCATTGAACCTGCTGCTCGTTATGAAATAATACTTGTTGTATTTCTTCTCGCAGGCCTCGTGGGATATGGGACACAGAAGCGGTTTAATTTTCCGTACTCCACTAGCACTTGTGTGATAACTTTGAGTAAACTACATAGTAACAGTGAAGCAGCACAAATTGTTGTGTGGTCATACACATGGAACTACTGAAAATGATGCTCAATAGGCAGGCCATGAGTTCAGCCAAATTCAGCATTGGTGTAGTAAACCCAAGCAAGTCCTGCAGTCCAGTTTTGGCTTTTTGAAGATTTACCGTTGCACTATTCAGTTTTTCAATTCCAAAACACATACAAGTTCAGCAAAAGGAAGACAAATTTTAGGTCTGGTAAGATGTATTACTTCTGAGCCAGTGAAAATTGTGTGCTATAAGAAGAAAATTTCTTGAAATTGGTAAAAAAAAAAACTAGAAAAAACTCAGTAGGCCTACATGTATTGTAGCTTGCATTTTGTACGAACATGCAGAGACTGGTGAACTTTAATCCTGCAAAGCCTGGTGACCTTTAACCCTAACCAACCCCAGCCCATCAAAATCCCACTGCATGTTTTGTTTGATTCTGCTGGGCTGAGGACTGTGCTGGTAAACTGATCGTGCTGTACATGGGATCAGGCATACAACCATTTATTTAATCACAAGTCCATATAAGTGTGGGTGTAGAGTTACCATAATAAATGGTTTGGGATTTTGTTACAGTGAGGAAGGACCCCAGTTTTTTTGTTAGTTTGTCATTGTATGAATAGTCACTATTCAATTTGTACAAATGCTGTATCAAGAACTACGTGCAATGGGCAGAATCTCTGAGCACACAGCATGAACCAACATTAATCACAATGCTTGGAACGCCACTAAATCTCCGTCGTCGGTCTTTGATCCGGGTGAACAACAATCACAAGTGGGCATTAGTTAAACATTTATTTCTGTCAGTAACACTGGCACCAAAAGGCCAATGGCAGCTTTCATATCTTGGCAACCTAAACCAACAAACACAGTAACTGAATGCTTTGTATTGTTGTAATTTGATTTCATTTGATTGTCATTTAGTAACAGTAAAAATTCAAATGTATTCACATTTCCATCGTTCTGATATACATGTACGGTTCGAAATTTCAAGAAAATCTCCACCTACAGAATACGTGCGTGTAGGTCTTGTACATGTACATGCTCTCAGAACTTTTGATGACCAGAAATATTTTCAAAAGACCTAAAATATTTCTTCTTCTTTTTAAATTTGCTGAACTTTTAGCAGGTTTGGAATAAAAAAACTTTACTATGTACATTAAGTATTTTTTTAAATTGTAAGTATTTGAATAAACACTAGACTGCAGGACTTGTTTGGTTGTGGGGTTACTGGCCCAAAGCTAAATATACTGGACTTTGTCTACAGGTTCAGTGGGTATTTGGAGCAATAGCATCTGAAATGCTAATGCTAATTTGGGAATAAATATGACTTTCTTTTACAGGTGGAAAAATAAACATGCAATTTTTGAACTTTCAGGAGCAACTGGCAGGAATAAGAAATGTTCTTAAAAAAAATGTTTAATAAATGTTAAATTTACAAAACATCGAGGACGAAGTTGGCTCAGTGGTTTCTTTCCCTGCCATTCACCTCTGTGGAGCCCAGTTTGAATCCCACCTCAGACCAAAACCTTGCATGCGGATTGGATTTTAAGGCCCTACCTGATTGCATGGGTTTTCCCCATAAATTGGGGTTTTCTTCCCACATCTGAAACTGAACATTTTTTCATGATTCTTATTCATCCTGTTAGTGCTTGCGCTTGCTTGCTGAATGTGTAATTAACTAAATAAAATGTTTACACAAAAAAGTTCCAACTCTCTGGTTCTATTGTCTTGACTCAAACTCTTAATGTTTGAATTTAGTATAAAATTTTTATCGACACTTAAGACACAGTAGTGAGCTCATACAAATTGTGTTTTGGGTAAGTGCTTAGGGAATAGAGTGAAATGCTTTAAAAAAAAAATCTCTATTGTGCGATTTTCCGTGAAAAATACTTTGAATCGAAAAGTTTACGGATTGGTGAGTTTATGGAATGTTTGTGCATTCATCTCTGTCTCTTATACAAAACATCATAAGAACCACTCAATGCAAAGATGTAACACTTTTCCCCCTATAAAATGCGTACATGCCAGAACCTTCAGAGCTTAAATGTAGATTAGCATTAGCAAGGATTTGCCTTTAATTTGTAACTACCCAGAGGGACCAGTTGCAGTGGCGTAACTCCCGGCTCAGAACCCTTGCTCCCCCTCTTGCCCCCAAAATGAGATCGAAGAAATGTAGGTGAATGGTTTGATACATAGCCCCCCCCCCCACCCCAAATATATGACTTTGCCCTCGCTTCCCCTCCCCCCTCTTCCCCAAATGAAAATGATTGTTTGTGCCACTGACCAGTTTGCTTACATCTTATCACACTGGCACGTCAAAGGCTTGGTATTACAAATAGGCCCACAGCCTCTGTTGCCATAGTCTTGGCCTTGGGTGCCCTTTCTGAAGTTTCCCATAGGCCTAAACTTTAAAGTTTTTCAATGGAAATGCCCTCTGCAAAATGTCCTCTCAAAGATGAAATGCCAGGTCTTAATGTGCATTGGTCCACCAGCTTTTTTTACTGGTCTACACATACTTTCAGGTTTTCTATATAAACACTGTTATTCATGTGGACTTTGTTGAAGAATACGAACAATCAGTGGTTCATACATGTATGTAAAAAATAGGCCGCAATGAACCAGACCATATGGACAGAATTGTGACTGGCTCTTAGGTGTTTTAATTGGCATTTGGCCAGCGGATCACTGTTAATAATAATCTAGGAAGAACACTTTCGAACCATACAATGTACGCAAGGACTTGAATTAGTCACGAGCACTGCATGCAATACAAGTCATAAACCAAGTGTCCCCTGCAGGCCAGACAACCTTGCCATGGCCGGCTCATCAACAAGTCAAAACCTATTAAAAATAATGAAAATTCAAAATGATGTATGATTTTTAAAAATGTGTATTTAGAAAATTAAATCCACATTAATATTAAATAAATTCTCCTGACTGTTCTGATTGATTTTAATAGGCCCTAAGCATTCTTTTTTTTTTTTTGGTGGGGGGGGGGGGTGGTTACAAATGGACTCATCAATATTTGCGCCTGCTAGTGCTAACCAAATGTAAAGACGAGGAATGGAGATGATCGTAACATGAAGAAAAAAAATTCAGTCATAATTTCCTCAGAGGTAACTTTACGCACTACCGTTGGACAACCATTTCCCATGTTTTACACATACTTTCACTTACTTAACCAAGTATAACTTGTGTTTTTCAAGTTTAGGAGAAAATTTACCTTCACCAAAATTATATCCCGTTTATTTCTGCTGATAATACATTTATTAAAATAGTACCAGAATTTCAGTTGTTTGAAGGCCTAATCGGAGCTCTTTCCAGGCCTCTCAGTCTCATGTCCAACTTGTCTGACACAGCAAAACAGGGTGTAAAATAATCATAAAGTTATCGAGACTATCTTCAGAAAAATAGCACATAATTATATTATAAAGTAACTACAGCAGTACATGTTGGGAAAAGATGTCGAAACGGACCACCAGGTCAAAGATTATGTGTCATAATTAAAAATATTTCTTTGTTAAAGTTAGACCCCCAAAAAGTAGTTAAAAAGGAAGAATGATTTATAGAACAAAATATTTCAAAACAAGTCATACTTACATTTCCATTTTATCCAGCGACAAAATATTTCTATTTCTTGGTTTCTTGCTTGCCATGGTATGGTTTTTCATGACCAACTGTCCGCACGAGCAATAAAGAGAAAGTCACTTTCTCGCATTCTCCAAACCAAACTGTGTCCAGAAATGCCGTGTTTTCACTCCAAGGAATAAGTTTTAAATACACAGAGCAGTAGTAATTAATTATTCAAGTTTTTGTTAAAACAAATTCAGGTAAAACCGTTGGGATGTCGGTGTGCTCGCGGGGCCTAGTGCTGGCTTAATTGTGATACCGACCAGCGAGTCCACGGTAACATCGACCGGGGCGGTGTAGCTGCATTCTTCCGTGCTAAGCTCCCGTTGCCGCGGTTGGGTCATGAACTCAAACCCAAACAACGTCCGCGGCCTCCGCGCCCGCTCTCGGAAGTTTGGGACACTGACTCCAGACTCAAAAACCGAGTAATAAAAAACTCAACACCAGCAAAATTTGACTTCAATAGGTCCTGCGGTTAACCACCAGGGAGATGCTCTTGAAGAATCATTGCGGGTTGTTTCTTGTGAGGGTCACACTGATAAATGGTATGGCACGAAGTTTCCCCGTTCGGTGAAACCCATGAAACATAATACAAAGTACACAAACCCAACTAAAGATGGCGGATTTAGTGTCAGCCCGGACCACAATGCAACGCGCGGTTGGCCAGGCGACATAAGCCCCTTGCACTTTGCCTCACACGAAGAATTATTTTGAAGTATTTTTAGCTGACAGCTCTGTTATTATGGTTTAGCCTCTAAAACTCACAGGTGATCAGAATTTTGATCATAAACAATAAGGTAGTCTAAATACACAGTAGTATTAGGCTTATAAAATTATTGTTGAAGTTTCTGACTTCGCCGTATCCATACCAACACCTGTTCCGAATGATGGGTGACAATTTCCGGACCCAGTGAATAAGTTAGAAAAAAATCAATACACGTTTAAAGGTTTGGCTTTTATTTAGGCCGAGGTAATCCTCACTTTCTCTCAGTTATATTTAAAGCTATTTCATATAAACAGATTTAGGAAACAGCACAATAGAAGATCCTATATGGAGGCCAACGACTTATTACGATAGGTCCGATTTTTTTTAGTGACCCAAAAACTTAAATTTACATTTTTAGTAGCCATTTCTATAGATTCGAGAATTTTAAAGCTTATTTAAGGTATTTGCACAAAAACCGCCAATGATAAGTGATACTTAATCAAAAACTAAAAAAATAATAATAATAAAATTTTGTTTATTATTTTGTGCATTGCCGTGGCTTTTGCAAAAGTTTATTTCTAATAATACAATATAAGTTTGCATTCTACGTATTTTGTGCATTGCCGTGGCATATGCGAAAAACTTTGTGTCTAAAACGGAACAACATCATCTGTAAAAGTTCGTTTGTTCAGATTTTTTTTTTTTTTTATAAAATAATTCTTTCGGCGAAAGTCGGGTCGTGCATCTTTGGTTTTAGAGCAACAAAATGACCACATAACTAACTAACGCTTCATTGGGTTGACTTTGAACGGGCCTACATTTAGTATGTACAACAATTACATAATATCAAAGTCGGTGAGAGAGTTCACCATGTCACCAACTCAACATTTGGTAAACTGACTGCAAATGCTTCCATTCTTTGCACAAATCAAGATTTTATTTGCAATAGAACGAA
Organism: Marthasterias glacialis; assembly: GCA_911728455.2. NCBI lineage: Eukaryota > Metazoa > Echinodermata > Asteroidea > Forcipulatida > Asteriidae > Marthasterias > Marthasterias glacialis. The sequence continues at coordinate 3,911,480 of OU452237.1, read as the reverse complement.
CTTGTGAAAAAGTCAGCTCATTTCGTTGTTTCATTTGAGAGAAAACAGTAAAAATGCATTTTAGCATTTCTGGGCGCATTCCTATTATTATTAGGCAGGATTTTCGTCTCACTGAGACGAAAACTAATTTTAGATCTTATTTCATTTATTATTTAAAAAACGATATCACTTCAGGAAGATTTCAAGGAAAGTTTGTACCATATACCATGTAAGGTATATATGTAAACCTGTGAACATGTTTTCTTCTTGCCAATGTTGAGCTCTTATTTTGTGTGATTCAATACAACATTAAAAAATAAACCTGCAAATTTGGGATCCACTTCCGTCGTCCGAGTCAGGATAAAATAGTTATATGCACACTTTTCAGCACGAAAACACAATGTCCTTATTTTCGATTGTTACAACCGAAATCAAAATTGTGGTCTCGCCTTCGACAGTATTTCAGACAGAAATATTTCTATGGAAGATTGGTACTGGTCAGAACTTCACAATCAATAACCTTTCCGACGGATAAAAACAAATCGTTGAATTCTAATCCTGTACTCTACCATAAAAAAATACTAGGCATAGCTCTGTTTTTTTTAAACCCACAATTCAGATTTTAAGGTTTAAGGTATGGGCCCATTGCACAAAAAAAACATACCGCTATGATTAGTGAATTATCATTTTACGTCCATCAGCCAGTGTACTGAACAATATTTTGCATGTTAAACGTTTTTTTGTGTAACGTCCATCGCATATGCGAAAGTTTTTGTATGCTTTTCGTTTTGAAACAGCATCATCTGTCAAAATTAATTTGTTCAGGGAAAAAAATATTTAAAACAAAATATTTCGGCAAAAATCGGGCCATCTACTCAAGCGAAGAGTTCACAAACACTAAAAACGTCAAAACAATTAACAATTAATTTGATTGCGCTGAATACAAAAATATTTATATGAATCTTATTATGTGAAGTTACGTCAGAATTTATAGTCGTATTTCGAGTGTGAAATATTTCAAAGTTCTAAAGGCCTTCAAACCACTTGTACAACTGTAGAGGGCAGGCTTTATTTCAAGTGGTAAGGTCCGCCCTTCATGTTTTTATTTATCACACGTCAGCTGTTTGCCCACGTGTGTGTGCGCATGGCAGTCCCACCGACATGACCGATCCGATCACCCGTGAAATTAATGGTCCCGAAGTTTTTTCAGAAAGTGTGTGTAGATAGCATAGTACATTACAGTGCAGTGACACATTTCGTTTCTTTAATGCAAACAAAGTGAAGTTATCATGGATTCTGCTGTGAGGAAAAGAGTCCGATCTCCCCCGACATCCGAGCCCAAAACCCCCGGACCTCAGCCACCTAGAGGAGGGGTCGACGCCAAGTATGTAGTGGTCTTCCTGATCGTGCTTTTTACGGTGATTTTTGTGGGGACTTTTTTGGGACTGGGCGCGATCGGCTTTGGTAGTGATTCACTGAAGATGCTGCTGTCGAAGGTAAACACGGGACCAGTGTGGTCGGCTGATCAGCCAGACGATACTTACAGTTACAGTGAAGTGGGTGCAGAGGAAACTGAAATGAGAAATTCTGCCAAACCTTTGCCAGTGAGGACAGAGCCCTTGACAAAACCAACACTTGTCTGGTGGACCGACAAGTTATTTCCTCATTTCCAAGGTAAACAGACCGTTGAGATTGATTGTGGGCATGAGGAGGACGGACTAGGAACATGTCTAGCCACGACAGATAAGAGTGTTTTGTCTGACCCCCTCGCTAGGGGGATTATTTTTTATGGAACCGATTTCCGAGCTTACGAAGCACCTCTTCCGCGAGAACCCTGGCATGAGTGGGCTCTTATTCACGAAGAGTCCCCACTGAATAATCAAATATTTTCGCATGCAGTCACAATGTCGCTCTTTAATCATACGTCGACGTTTCGTCGAGAGTCCGACTTCCCAATCACAACTCAGCACATAAATAATTTGAATTACCTGATGGATCGACAACCTCTCCCGATAAACAAGAAAAACCAGCATCGCCAGAGACTTGCCCCAGTTTTGTACGTTCAGACGCATTGTAACGTTCCATCCGACCGTGACCGTTACGTTAAAGAATTAATGAAATATATCGACATTGATTCCTATGGAAAATGTGTCAACAATAAACAGCTGCCTGCAGATCTACAAGATCCGGTAGAATCCATGGAAGCGCAACAGTTCTACGATTTCATCGCGAGATATAAATTCCATCTGGCTTTTGAGAATGGAATCTGCGAGGACTACATCACCGAGAAGTTGACGCGGCCGCTCCACGTGGGGTCCGTCCCCATCTATAGGGGTTCACCCTCGGCTCAAGATTGGATGCCTAACAATCACTCCGTCATCTTCGTGGATGATTTCAAATCGCCCAAGGAGCTTGCAGAGTTCATCAAACGTCTCGATGAAAACGATGAAGAGTATCAGAAATATCTTTCCTACAAGGAAGTTGGTATTGAGAATAATTTGTTAAGGTAAGACGAACTGCTGGAGAGACTGATCCAGGTGGCCCCGCCCCTTTATTCCCTCGCCAATCAAAAAACTGACAGCACACCCAAAAGACCAGAGAATGTTTGTCATGCTGGTGCCGCGTAATTGAATTGGTGGCTTTGGCAGTGGCCGGCTGTGGCCACAATGTCGATAAGTCATTACTCTTCAAAGTTGATGTTTAAGCCAGTGGCCATAGCCGTAGCCAGAGTGAAGTGGATCGGATGCGGCTTAAACCTACCTCCATTAGAATACACAGCTGTGTTCTGTCCCAACTTTGACCTTTCTTCCAGAACTACGGCTTAGGCTTCTACTCTGGTTTAGGCAACTGTCCCCTTGGTTGAAGTTCTGCAAAGTGCATGTTTTCAAATGATTGACAGAGCCCCAGCTGGAGCCAAAGCAGAAGCCAAAGCTCAGACAAATTATAGCGGTGATCGGCCCAATTGGTAGTATTTTTGTCTTCGTGAGGGCGTGTGTGAACCAAATTTATATGATGTGAAACACGTAAAACAAGTTATTTTATTTTATTGGCCATTGTTGATTAGTTGGTGTAATCAGGCATTTTCATGGGGGGGGGGCGTGGCAAGTGGGGGCAAAGACATAATGAGGGGCTGTAATTAATGTATCGAACCATTCATTTGTGCATTTTTTGATCTCAGGCAGTTAGGGGGGCAAGAGGGGGGAAAGGGTTCTGAGGGGGGGGGGCTCACGCCCCCCAGGGTTACACCACTGCCGGTGGTATTAAGAAAACATACATGTACAGGGCAGTCAAAATAAGATAAAACTGTAATTGTGATGCAAGGAAAGTTGCAGTTGAAAGCGCCCTCACATGGTTAAAAAATATATGGTCAGTTGGGATCAGCTCAACTATAGCTGGTGGGGCCCAAATATAGTACTTTAGGGAGCAAAAGTTGGGGCCTAAGTATAGTTGGGTTGTACGGTCCAATTGGGATCAGCCCAACCAACTATAGGTGGGTTTGGCCAGTTTGTTTGGTTATTATTATTATTATTATTATTATTATTATATATTTCTGGCAATGAAACCAAGGATGCCTCATAAGTGAACTTAATCACTGTAGCTATCAAGCCTGAGGAAACCTGTAGATAAGGGTGCTTGCCATGTGAACCAGAAACACCGGGGTAAACCCCTACTCTTCCACGATAAGTGATCTGGGTTCTTTTACGTGCACTACCTATCCTAGTACACGGGACCTACGGCTTAATGTCCCATCCGAAGGACAAAGCAATTATGGTAAAGTATCTTGCTCAAGGACACAAGTGCAGTGACCGGGATTCGAACCCACACTCTGCTGCCAACAACACCAGAACTTGAGTCCGGTGATCTTAACCGCTCGGCCACGACACTCCACTTGAGGGGGGGGGGGGGAAGGGGGACAACAGCTGTGTTGTGCAAGAAATATTTCCACTGATGAGGAAATCGTACAATAGAAACTATGGTTCGTATCCACTAGTTCCTATAAAGCTAGATTGAATTATGCATACATGTTCAAGCACATACTAAAAAACACACTGGTAAAACCTTTTGAAATTTCTCGAACATTGTGTCCAACCAAAGCTGATGGGATGGAAAAGATGCCGAATCAGACTGCCAATTTTTTACCCGTTATGATCAAATTTTTAGCTTGTTAATCGAGAGTACATGTAATATTTTGGGTCATAATGAGTGAAAAAGTTGCAGTCAGAAAGGCCTACAGCATGTAGTTGTTGAAGTCTAGAGCTTTTGTTTTTCAGAAGATCAGATTGGTTGAATATACTTTTGAAATTCTTTTGATGTTCATTTTCTTTGACCCTGAACAGACAAACAATGGAGAGTAGACCCTGGGGCATCAATGATTGGCGAATGCCCAGTTTCATCACGGCCTATGAGTGTTACGTCTGTGATCGTATCCGGGAAAGACTGGCGGCAGAAAGAGCCCACGAAGACGATCCCTCCAAACCTCTCCTTCCGCCCAGAGTGGCCAAGCCCAATCACGTCGGTTGTCCGGAGCCGACAATCTCCCATGGTGATTGGAGTGAAGTCAGAAGCAGCGACAAGTAAGTTTTTCTTTGAAACATGCTATTGTGTAAAATCGGAATACCAGAACAAAGGTCCCCCGGACATTCCACTGCTGAGCGTGCACAGAGCACGCACACGCCGTCCAACGCTTTGTTTCACCCACACAGAGAGAAAACACGGTCTTGAATATTTCACTGATTTGGGGCTATTAAGCAGTGACTTTTGTGTAATCCCCATTTCCAGACGTTTGTCCTTTTGTTCCAAGAAGAGGATTACGAGACATCGAGAGGCTTCCACCATTGTTTATTCATTGTATTTCGGCTCAATGGAGGTAAGTCAGAGTGAGCCGGAGATCCACCCTTGGTTCTGGGTTTAGCGCCAATCCTATGTCAAAACTCACAACCCAGGTTTGCAATTCACAGTGCATGAATTTGACATTTTCTCGATCGAGAAAACAAAACTCACTGTGCTATAAAGATAATCTTTATGCTCTTAGCTTTGTCAAGTCGAGGTTTCTTTATGCCAGCGGTACTCTCAAAGAAAATTGATGCCAGCAATTCCGAGAAAATAATACCATCAGGCTGGACGAGAAAATAGTCCCGTCAGGCTGGACAGGAAAAAAACGACAGACTCCCGACGGCAACTGGTCTAGAAGCTCTAATAAATTGGGCCCTACTCACAGAAAAAGCAGTCTGTGAAAACAAGAAGAAAAAAAAATGGGTGATAGCAAGTGCCAGTTTTAAACAAACTGATCTCACAAAAGCATGTTTGTTTGTTTGTTTTTTTGTTCTTCACTTGTACATTTTACAAAAGTTTTTAAGTTCCTGCGGCGCCACTGTTGCACTCACATTGTGCAACAATCCTCTCCTGATTCAAAGAGTTCACGATTGTAAGATTGGCATGTCGTGGCCAATTGGTCAAGCACACCGGACTCAAGCTGTGTTGTTTCTGCATCAGCAGAGTGTGGGTTTGAGTCCCGCTCATCTGGTCATGGCACTTAAGCGAGACACTTAACTATTAGGCCTATTGCTTCGTCCTTCGGATGGGACGTACAGGAGTTGGTCCTGTGTGTTGTGTAAAGCATGGTTAACGACCAGTTGCTCTTAATATTGTTAAGAGAAGGGGTCTGCCCTGGTACTCCTGGTAAGGTTGGCTGCTGCATGTTGTGCCGCAGCATCCTATAAGTTTCTAAATTGACCCCCCCTTGCACCAACTTCTCATGCACATGGCTACCGTACTATTGCCATGCTCGCCATTGTGGGAGTCAATTCGTAATTACATGTAAACGACGCGTCGCCTAACCTTTCTTTGACTAGCCAGCGGAACCAGGTAGTTAAATCGTCTCACTAGTCCCCAGCTTTTCAGAAGTCCATCTTTCATATTAAATAGGGATGCTTTTCAACACTGAACTAGCAGACTAGCCAGCAGGACCACTTGGAGAAAATTTTGACTAGTCCTCCAGGGCCCAAATTCATAGAGTCTGACGAGGGTAGTAAGTGGAGGGTTTAATTTGAAAGAATTTCCCCCGCGCAGTCAAAAGTTCACGGTCTTTCCCATGGTGTGCAGGGGACGTGTCCCCCATTGCTCTATGCACATTCCTGTCATTTGTATCCCAGTAGGTGAAAGTGACTTCAGTGCACACTCTATGTGAACACTTCTTCTGCGATCAGCTTGCCCCAGGCATTTCTTAATTCCTTCTAAGGTAGAAAGGAAAAATTGATGGAAGTCATGTGAGACAAGAAATTAAAAAAAAAAATAACTGGATGTTTGGTAGATTCATGCAGGCTCAGAGTACAATCAATGCGATTTTTGTTTTGGAAGAAAATGATTTCTCAAATTTTTCCTGACAATTTTTTTGCACTTTTAAAGACAAAGTTTGATAACAATGAGGCTATCTAAAATATAATCAAAATATTTGAAGTTTTCTAGTTCAAATAAGGGAACAGATATCAAATTTTGTTAAGGAATTTTTTGTTTTGGAAGAAAATGATTTCTCAAATTTTTCCTGACATTTTGTTGGCACTTTTAAAGACAAAGTTTGATAACAATGAGGCTATCTAAAATATAATCAAAATATTTGAAGTTATCTAGGTCAAATAAGGGAGCAGATATCAAATTTTGTTAAAGAATTTTTTCTCTGAACGAACTTGACAGATGATGCTATTTCAAAATGAAGAACATACAAAAACTTTGGCATATGCCATGGAAACGAACAAAATACACATGTAGGCCTAACATGCAAAATTGTTTGTACATAGTGCATGGCTGATGGACGTGAGATAGGCCTTATGTCAGGATCCTGATAATAACACCTACAGTTTTTAACCAATAGGTGCCGGATGACGTGTGAACAAAGCCAAAACATCATATCACATGTATAATGTGTGACTGGTATCCTGCTCATTTTTGCTGAGCAGAAAATTGCTAAGAATAACTTAATAAGTAGGCGCCTGATGACGTGTATACACGCAAATGTTTCCCCTGCCTGGAAACGGAAGCCTTGTAAAGACGCCATTATGTAATTTCGGACCACCTGAACAAAGGATGCTCTGTCATTTAACTATGGAGCATGCACAGACAACACACCCGCCGTGTAACGCTTCGTTTCACCCATACAAGGACAAAAAAGGTCTTGAATATATTGGCGTTTTCAGGCTATTGAAAGGTGGTTTTTGTATAATCCCCGATTACAGACCTTTGTCCTTTTGTTCCAAGAAGAGGATTACGAGGCATTGAGAGGCTTCCACCATTGTTCATTCATTGTATTTCGGCTCAATAGAGGTAAGTCTGAAAGAGCGGGTAATCGAGCCATGGTTCCGTGTTTAGTGCCACTCCTATGCTATAAGTAACAGCTGCTGTTTTGCAATTCACTCTGTCAAGAAGTCGAGAAACAAAGCAGACGATCCAATAAAGAGAATCTTGGTATTGGCATTACTCAAAGAAAAAAGACTCCACCCAAAAAATCCCGCCAGAGGGACAGGACAAAATAACATAATTATAGTAAAATTCCCGACGGCAGCTGGTTACAAAAAATGTCAATGTTAAATTATTTCATTGTTTTTTTCTCATTATTACCGTAGCATCCATTTCTGGAAGGAGGACTTTCACATCTCCAAGGATCAAGCCATTGCTCTTACGAAGATGATCGAAAAAGGAGCGACGGATTCCTCCAAATTGTTTGACGAACTTCAACAAATGTATCAAACCTAAACGAGGTCATTAAAAAACGGGTTTGAAAAAAACTTAAAATGTTTCAGCATTCTTATGGTTGAGGAAGTGATCCAGGAATTTGCGGACACTCCAAGTTGTGAAACTGAAGCGTTGTTCAAACGCTGAAATGATATCTTCCAAACTGTTTGATGAACTTTGACAAATTTATGTGGAATACACAATGTAAAGGAAAAAAACAACATTTTCGATGCAGGGTTCGAACATACTTTGTTTGTAGAATTTGAAATTTTGCATGGTGGAGAGTTAAAGAGGACCCATGTTTAAATTTTGTTTTAATGCTTGTATTTATTTATATACATGGTGGATATAAATGTCAATTTTTTTTAATTCTAAACTTCTTTATGGGTGCTTTTATCATACTGCCTAAAAATATATGAATAAGCCATCACAGGAACATTCTAGTTCAACCAAAAAGAGGTAAAAAAATCATTATTTTCTTGCCAGCCTCAATTTGGTCATGATGATTTCAGTTGGTCATGATGATTTCATTTGGTCATGATGATTTCATTTGGTCATGATGATTTCATTTGAATGACGGGAAAATGGCAGCAACAGAGAATTACAACTGCCACACATGCAGTTTAGTCAACTTTAGCACCCATGTTGTATTTTGTGCAATTGTGTCTGGCGCCCTCTATTGGCAATTTTCATCACTTGTTTTTCATTAGTTGTTTGGACACCTTTCGGAACCACGGCTTTGACTCCGGCTTACGGCTACAGCTGTTGCTACAGGGGTATTGCTATGGATGTCCTTTTCTGGCATTATTTAAAATTTAAATCTAATTTCTAAATCAAACCGGCCGAAAATCTGACCTAGCATCCTTAAATAATTTCACAGCGCCAAACTCAATATTCTAGGAGTGCAGGCATTGCAGCTAATGCTGACTGCCTTTTTTAAAAACCACCTCTTTAGTGGGGGCCAACTTTTGGTGGCACACTTAATTTGGAAACAAGAAAATGAAATTTTGATGCTATTTGTAGACACACTTTTTGCAAAGGCTGTGGCTGAATCAACTTGCTATTGCTATGACTTTTGGTTGCAGCGACAACATTGGAGAAATAGCCTTTTTTAGCAATGGGACCATAGCCACTGCCAAAATAGTCTTGATGCAAGACATTATTATTCAGTTTATAGCGCCCTCTAGCAACGTATGTCTTTTTTCGTCAATAAGTTTTTTTTTTATGACGTGACTATGTAAAAGGAGCATCTTGAAACCAAGACTACTGCCTAAAGCAGGTGTCTAATCGGACACAACCTACATGTATGTCTCAAATAGACCATTATCATGGTGCGGCCATCGTGATTTTCTTCCATTCAAACTAATGTAACCAAACTGAGGCTGGAAGGGCAAACAGTCTGGTTCCTTTTTGTACAATGAATATTAGCATATATTACTGTTATTAGATACAGGGAACATGACCAAGATGGTTGCAGCATGATAAAGGTCTATAGAAGTAAATCAACTCTTTACCCAACAATGCAATATATACGAGGTTTTCTTACAGTCGATATTTTAATCAATTGAAGTGAATGCATGATGGTAAATAAAGACCTATATTTAAGGTTGCATTTTTCTAACAATACATGCTAATAGTTTGGTGTTGTGATTAGTGAATTTTCCTTTTTTGTGTGAAAGACTGTTGCAGCGAAGACCATCTTGTCTAAAAGACATCAAAGATCACTGAAACAACAGTCGGACAGTTTGTCGTAGCCCCCCTAGGCAAGTTGAGGAGTGGTGTTTCCGAGTACATGTAAAGTTTTACCAGACAATGCACACCTTGTGTACAGGCTATTGTTTAGGGTGAGCCATGACATGTCAAGCATATCTCGCTAACACTACCGCTAGCCCACAGAAAAAGAAAATGGTGACTAAGTGCAGATTTTTGCCGTAAGCAGAGCCATTAAATTAGAACTGTGGCTAAAACGAGAAACTACAATGAATCGATGTCATGACAACATCATCACTTTCTTCCAGAAGATTTTATTTGCATCTTCAATATCCACCTCAGCTTCAATAAATTAATAGAAATTTGTACACATTCTTTGTCAAACAAATGGCACAATAAATTAAAGACAAAACTCACACAATGGAATTTAGGTACAACTCCTGTTTAACCCTAACTACCTCGAAAAATTCATCCCCTGGATTTTCTTGTTTCAGTACTGTAAAGCCACTTCCATAACAAGGGGAGAGTTTTGAGACGCTGGCGACAGCAGACGCAAATGTCCTTTTTGACAGTTCTGAGCGTGCGCGCACATGCTCAGTACTGTGGGCGTAGTTCTGAGCATGCGTACCACTGGTGGGAACTGTGAAAAAGGACCGTCCAAACGCCTCCCATTGCTCTATCACTGGGCCAGGCATGGCAATCTTATCCAAGTCCAAATATTTTGGTGTTGGGTGGCCGTTACAATAGAGCGGTTAAGTTACACGTTTTCTCTTAGCGCGTTTGTGTGATGCCCGATGTTTCATCATGGATACGTGCATATATTGTTATAAAAATGTGTCTTGGCTACATGCGTAGCTATACGTTCGAAACGTCAAAACGGCACTCCAGATGTTTCCTGCAATGGTTAAGAAAACAATGTTCTAAATCTGCACTTTAGAGTCTTTTGAGTGGATGTTTTCACAAACTATTTCTTGGCTTCACCTGATCTGCCTCAACATGGGGCATTACAAATTGATGTTTGTGCCCCTCTTCGGGACGTGGGTACAACACACAACCTGTAGCTTAATGGTAGGAGCCTGCACCGCAACTGCAACACAAAACTTCAACTATGGACTATGTGCAGGCCTTGCCGTACGCATTACGCTAAACCGTGTAGCTTAACATCTCTGATGTAACATGAGTAACCACGTATGACAGATGTGACCCGAGGGAGTTAGGATTATTAACAAAAAGATGTTGACGGGACTTTTTTCGTACCGTCATCGTTTACCAGCAGAGCCAATGGTTTTCCGTTTCAATTCTTAAACTTTCTGAATTTTGCTCGAGATAAGTTTTGAAGGCTTTCGGTTGCAAGAAAAGGGATGTGAACAAAAGCTCATCAAACAGATGAGAATACAAGCTTTTAAAGGGACACGTTGCCTTCAAATCTCTTGAAACTTTGCTGTTTGGAATTGCTCCTTATCCTTTTTAAGAGTTGTTCGTGCAATAAAACACCTACAGTGTGCTGTAATTAGTGGGAAGTGTTTCAAAAAACATAAATTTGCCTCTCGGAAATACAGCTAGCGGAACTGCACTCTGCCATAGAAACATACGGTCCGCCATTTTGTGTTAGTTCTGTTTGATTACGTTCATTTTTTAACTTTGTGGAAAGTCATTGGCCCTATAGTGGTACAAATTGTTCACACAACAGTTTATATTTCAATAAATATAAACATCAAAGCAATAAAGCTATTATATACACTCACAGACAAATATTGAGTTGTTGCATTTGGAATTTTGCATTACAGTTATTACAATTGTGGCATTGAAAAAAAGATAAATATTTGACATTGAAAAAAATATTTTTAATAAAACAAAAATAAAAAATAGGGGAAAAAGAAGAGAAAATTTTCTTTTCTGTTTTTAAAGCCACAATGTTTTACACTCATAATGCTTTACACAAATTTATATGAAATATAACAAAATTATATGAATTGGTTAAAGGTGCTATGCACTTTCACATCAAATTTTCACCTTTGACCTGGTCAAGTTACTGTAGCCAAAATAAATGCATTGTCCTCTCAGTTGAGTGCACTTGTTCCATTACAAATCTCATTGTTTTTTTGCAGCTAATATCACAAGAGGTCAAAGGTAAAAAATAAATAAATACATTTTCAGGGAATCTTCCAATAAGATGGCACCTTTAAGTCTGTTTCATCACAGAGAAATAAATATATAAATAATTCATTTTAAAGAATGAGTTGAGTCTAGCAACTAGACCTTTATCATGTTATTTTTCTACACAGTCAACCTGTACACCCAAAGTGAGTCTAGAAGGATAAATGGTCTGGTACCTTGTCTTTATAAATTGTAACTCTTGAACAGTCGTGGGTCAGCAAGATTTTTTTCTGGCTTGTAAAATAGTCTGCTACCTTAACCGTATGAGAAATTAGTTCTATCAGTGTCACTGGGTATACAGGGTGTATGTCAAAGAAGACTTCTGTGTAACTGATAAAGGTCTAGAAGTGTACACCGTACATAAATGTACCGAGAGATAAAACAACCTCGTTAGCCATTCAAATGTAATTTCTTGTGAATATTTTATATATACACGCATTATTTACAGACTAATTCCTTGATTATGTACAAAAATACAGTAACTGTGTGTGATCTGTGGGAATATTCAGCGTACAAGCAAGGCAATGTGAGCAAGTGCAACAGGAGTCTTCCTTCAAATAATTATCAAGACGTGTCTTGGACGTTTTAAAGTTTAAGTTTTTGGTACGAAGAGGACAATTTCCAATGAAAAGTTAGAAATACTGGCAATATATCATGGAAATGTGAAAAAATGTGATTTTTCAAAATACTTTTTAATTTTTTTTATATTTATTGATTTATTGATTTATTGATTTATTGATTTATTGATTTATTGATTTATTGATTTATTGATTTATTGATTTGTTGATTGATTGATTGATTGATTGATTGATTGATTGATTTATTGATATATTGATTTATTGATTTATTAATTTATTGTTTTATTTTTTTTTGGGGGGGGTTTACCCCTTACATCGATATGTGATGATAAGAACTACATGTATATACCGTGTCCGGCGGGAAAAAACAAGTGCCCAGGGCTACATTGTGTGGGATTTGAACCCACGACCCCAGCATTCTAGAACAGATGTTTTAACCTCTAGACCACTGAGCATGCCTGGTGATGAGAAGCCAGTTCGAATCCTGCCATCGGCAGCAGGTTCTGCTGGACTGAGTCTACAGTAATTATCACACGTCAGCGTTAGAGTCAAAATAATAATGATAGTTATTTGTGTTTTTTGCCCATACCCCGATGTGTGTTAAGCACTTAAAAACTCAAGTCCTGTGAAAAAACATCCACAGGCATATTCCTTGCGTGGGATTCGAACCCACGACCCCCGCCATTGTAGAGCAGATCTCTTACTTTTTTTTCACAGGACTCAGGAAAGTACTGAGCATACAGTGCTTAATGCACATTGGTGTATAGTCAAAAAACACAAATAGCAATCTTTATCCCTGATGCAAAAAAAAACACCTTCGATTATAATAATTATAAAATCCATTAAACTTTTATAAAGGTATTTTATAAAGGTACTTTTTTTTACTCTGCCCCACCATATCAGGGACCATTATTCATGGCTCTGCTTTACCACGGAAAATTCTGCACAAGCCACGTTAAGTGAGGAAATGCTAAGTACCTAGCAGTTAGCAAATAATCCTTGCAAATCTGTACAAAAATGCTTACGTTAAGCACGGAATTGTTCTTTTACTGCAAGTGCTGATTTTTCTCTTGCGGTAAAACAGAGCCATAAAGAGCCCTTGTAGAGCTACTTAAGCAGATACCAGTGCAATTTTCTGCTGAGCAAAAACAAGCAGGAAACCAGTCAAAAAACGTACATATGACATGGTACTTGGGATGGTAGTGGTAAGCAAAATTGTCTTTGTTTAGCTACTTTTCTTGTGCTTAAGCAGTTCTATGAAATTGGGCCCTGGGTCCAATTTCATACAGCTGCTTTAACGCAAAAAGTAGCTAAGCAAAATTATGCTTAACAGAATAAGGTTACCAGCCAAAATAGCATGCCACAGGTACAATCTGTGACTGGTATCCTATGCTTATTTTAACTTAGCAGTAAATGTTTAAGCAATGTTTTCTGCTTATGCAGCTCTATGCAATTGGGCCCTGGGGTCGGATTTCGCAAGACTAGTCCTAACTTAGGACTTGTCCTAACCAATGACAAGTCCTATAAGTTAGGACTTAGTTACTCGTCCTAACTCGAGATAACACTAGTCCTAGCGGTTTGTGACATCCATCCCAGGGGCCCCATAGAGCTGCTTATGCAGGAAATATTGCATACCAATTTGCTGCTCAGCAAAAAATAAGCAGGATACCAGTTCAAGATTATACATGTGATGTGGTATTTTGGCTGGTAACCTTGGTTCTGGTAAGCGTAACTTTGATGTACTTAGCTACTTTTTGTGCTTAAGCAAACTCTGTGAAATCAGGCCCTGGATCTTTTCGGGCCAAAACAGCCAATATTGACCTTGCAGAAAGAATCTTCATGAATCTATCGCAAATTCATAAATTACATTCGTTTAAATTTCATATTTCAAAGTTCACAGTACAGACCGACCAGTATCCACAGATCACTACACAGGTTCTACTTCATCATGCTACAGCTTCATTAATATCAAAACTAACTATAAAAAGTTTCAGAAAAAAACAACAACTTTGTGTTTTGGTATTATTATTATTATGCACCTAAAAGTGGAATATTTCGTATTGAATTTTTATTTTAAAAATATGTTGGTGTAAGGCACAACATGATTGAAAGTGGCGGACACACATCTTGTGGTCATTACGACTGCTTAATAAAATGACTCTCCTCATATCCTCCGTATTTCTGAGCTGTAGTAACGCAGAAATACGCCAAACTCGTCTGTTTCTGGCTTATAGAGAACTTTGAAAAGCAACTAAATCATCTTTGTTTGATATCTTTCTACAATTATTGTTAGCTCGGAAATGCGGATGGTCACATTAAGCTTCTGTAGCTCAGAGAAGAAAAAAAAGTCAGTGGAACAAATTGGGTTAAAACCTTTTCGAAGAGGGTTGTGATTTTCACATGGGTTTTATCAACAATCAAAGAAACGTAAAAGCACACACATTGGAAACTCGTACTTGAAGTGTTATGAGAGCATGCAGCGTTCAATGATGGCCCGCAAAAATAAACCGTCTGCGAGTTGGGCTTGAATGATGTCTGGTACAACGCCTTGTTCAGCTACAAGTGGATGTTCAATTTGAATTCCACAGACTACATCCAGTGTTGCTATGTCACATGGTCAGGGGCAAGCTTTTTCTGAGCTTACATACAGTTAGAGTAGCGTGTTGTGGCCGAGCGGTCTAGTTCTGGGGTGGATTTCACAAAACAAGTCCCAACTTAGGACCAGTCCTACCTTATGACAAGTCATATGATTAAGGACTAATTACTCGTCCTAACTTGAGATAAGACTAGACCTAGCGCTTTGTGAAATCCACACCAGGCCATATTAAAAAAAGACCTAAAACAAATTGGTCTATAATGGTTCCTCATAGTTTAGGGTAAATTAGCATTTCAATAGAATGATGTATTAAGCCCCGCCCAACAAAGCACCTGCCTAGCAACTGCACCAACATGAGTCAAGCGTGCATCACCCGCCTCTTCGCTCAGGAAGTAAGCATATCGCGCCTCATACAAAAATTCACAACACAGCAATCAAAATGGTGGCACGCTCGAGTACAACTTGTTGAACAATTTTAAACGCATGACACTTTTGGGTACGCAGTCTTGGGTCTAGTTGATTAAGGAGGGCGGTACTGAATCCATCGTCCACAAAAAGCAGTCAATCACGATATGAAAAAAGCGTTTACAAATTGTGAATGATTACGGTAGCATCATAATCTGCTTTTGAAATTTTCGACTCATTATTGAGTTCTCTTTTTGAAGTTCATTTGAACAATATTAGGTTTGCGTCGTCTCGTGGGTTGAGTCAGTGTTTTAACACTGTATAGAGCCGATCCCGAGAGAGGAAATTTCCGAACACAGCGAGACTTTGTACGCCGTTTTCAAATTTTCAATCGCACAGTTGAGAACCTCCCCCACCCCCGCCAAAAAAAAGAAAGAAGGAAATCAGCTGATTTTCTGCCGAAAAGATGCATGCCTCGATCGAATCTACTCCATTTTTTTTAAGTAAAAAGACTTGCACATGTTTCTCTCCAAACCGCTCCGCATGTCACAGAGCACTGAAGGTGACTAAATAAATATAATTGCACATAAATTATACATGGTTAACATCTGGTTAATAAATACTAGAATGTACCTATTATTAGTTGATTTCTTTTCACTGGCCCATACTGGGACACTAGGTGGCAGCAGACCTACCAGGTAGTTTCCCAAGTTTTACATGGCTTTGATGCTCCCTTTAAAAGACCCTACACAGGATTGGTAAAGCTGATGGTGCAGTGTGTTCTTACTTTGTCTGATTCATTATACACAGAAAACAAACCTGTGAAAGTTTAGGCTCAAGCCATTGTCCGAGTCAACAGACAATCATAGAGTTATATATATAAGAACTAGAGGGAGCACTTGCAATGCCACGTACATGCTGACCCACCATGAGCAAAAATCCCTATGGGTCAATTGCATACAAATGTCCACCTAGAAAATGGTTGCTGTGTAAACTGACGAGTGACCAGTGTAAATGAATGGTCCGCGCCATTTTCTCAATGGTCTAAAACTGCTCCTTGTCGGGCCGTGTCGCATGGTTTTGTACGCCATCTAGTTCTTATGGATAACTCTATGAAAACAGTGCACACTTTTCAGCATGTAAACACTTTGACCTTAATTTCAATTGTTACAACCGAAATCAGCTGTTGCGTTTTTTTTTTTAGGTTTTCAGATACAGTTTTCTTGAATATGACAGCATTTCAGAGGGCAATATTTCACAGAAAAATTGGTTCTCGTATCAACTTCATAAGACAGTCAGCTTTCAGACTGATTCTAAACAAGAATCTTTTTTTTTAATCCTTACCGATCCTGTATACTGCCTTTAAAGAGTCAGAAATTTTGACTGACAGTGGTTCGATCTCGCCACAGAACCAACAGCACAACAAAGCAAGCCCAACATTTACTTTGGATAATTGCTCCTGATCAAGACGGCATCGTGGGATATTGACGTCGGAGAATGAATTTAATTGAGTTCTTTAACAACGGACTTTGGTCCGTAACATCGTCTTACTTAGTGACGCATATTGTAAAGTAGCCTTTCTTATATTTCAAATAAACAGAGTTGGCAACAATACAATGACGACGGGGGGCTTAATTGGCAGAGCTGAAGGTAAACTTGATGAGCAGAATAAAATTGATGAGCTTCAAACAACTGTGCCTTTGCCATAGTAACTGAATTGGTCAACAAATACACAAGGCGAGTTAGAGATTTAGGGGCCGTCTGAAGCTGTCAACATTTTCACAGTCATAGAGTTTGACAGGGCAGGTTGGGGGGGGGCAAGGCAGAGGCTGTGCACGACTTTAAAAGGTGTTTAAAAATGTTGATATTTCTACTGTAGAATCCCAAAATTTGAAAACATATTACTTGAAATTCTGCCAAGCCATTGTGTTGATTATACTGTGGCATGGTCAGATGGGTGTTTAAAAATGTTGATATTTCTACTGTAGAATCCCAAAATTTGAAAACATATTATTTGAAATTCTACCGAGCCGTTGTGTTGATTATACTGTGGCATGGTCAGATGGTGAGGGACAGGGCCCGGGGCAGTGGGCGGGCGATAATGATAATTAATAATTTGGGAGGCTAATTATCCTTACTGGCAGCTGAGAAGCTGAATTGCGAAGGACGCGGCTACATCGTGGTCAAGGTGCTGGCATGTGCAAGGGCGCCTTTGGCAGTCAGCCACATCAACCCATTATATGACCATGGAGCACAGCCTGAGATCGAAAGTGTTTGGTCTTTCCAGGAGGGAGGAAAACCGGATGGCCTGGAGGAAAACCAGATGGTCTTGAGAAAAAACCCTCATGGCACAGGAGAGAACCAACACACAACTCTACTCACATTGTATGCGCATTAATACTCGCACACACATGCGCAACACGTTGATAAATTCTATTTGGGTGGAGGGGGGGGGGGGGCTTGAAAGTACTTCTCTCTATACATCCTTAAAAATGTTGTCAACTTTGAACAACCCCTCACTGGACCTGTGGAAATGCAGGTTTATAACTTGATAACATGAGAACAATTTAATTGCACAGCTCATCTCAAACAAACATAACCACTTTCGTGTGGCTTTGAATGCGACGCAACGCTTTTTATACTTTGCTCAAAGTCGGCGCTCTTTATATGCAAATGAAACAATGCACATTTACGAGATATGTGATGTCGTTTTAGGAGAAGGTGCTGAATGTATTTCAAATTTTAAATTGCACAAATCATAAATATCATAAACAGGCAAACTTGTGGGTGTATGCATACAGGAGTCATAATACTTTTCAAGAGATGTGCTTTATATGCAAATGCAATTATGCATATGCACGAGACACTGTGATGTCATTTCAGTTGGTGCAAGATTAATTGTGGGTGTATGCATATGAGAGTTTTAACACTTTCAAGAGATGTGCTTCATATGCAAATGCAATTATGCATAAGCATGAGACACTGGATGTCATTTCAGATGGTGCAAGATTAATTGTGGGTGTATGCATTTGAGAGTTTTAACACACTTTCAAGAGATGTGCTTTATTATGCAAATGCAATTATGCATAAGCATGAGACACTGTGATGTCATTTCAGACAGTGCAAGATTGACTTTTAAATTGCACAAATTTTAAATATCACAAACCGGCAAATGGGTTCGTTTGAGTTTTGAGAGATGGTGCTTTTTATGCAATGAAACTATGCATATTTAATCACGAGACACTTTGTGATGTCATTTCAGAAGAAAATTAATTACTACATTGCACATGAAAGTCTTTTTGTTTTTTTAAATAATGTTCTTTTTCATGATCGATTTAACATTCATAGATTCTGACGGTACCATTGTTTGCTTGGGCAAGGTTTCTCTTTGCACATATCTAAGGATTTGGAATTATCCAAAACAAATTGATTAAATATCAATATGAAAGCTCATCGATTTTGTGTAGTGTCGTGGCTGAGTGATCTTGTCTGCCATTCTGCATTTTACAGAATGTGGGTTTGAATCCCGGCCTGGCCAATCACGACACTTGTGTACTTAAGCAAGACACTTTACCATAATTTGTTTTGTCCTTCGATTAGGACATTAAGCCGTAGGTCCTGCGTACTAGGATGGGTAGTGCACGTAAAAGAACCCAAAATACTCATCGTGAAGGAGTAATGGGTTAACCTCACTGTTTCTGATTCAGATAGCAAGTATCCTTATCTACAGGTTTCCTCAGGCTTCTGAGCTACAGTGATTAAGTTCGCTTCTGAGGCATCCTTGGTTTCATTACCAGAAATGGATAATAATATTAATAATAATGATTATTATTATTAAGTAGATACCCGTACCAATCTTCCAGAGACACATTTCTGTCTGATATGTCAAGGAAATGGCATCATAATGCCCCCAACATCCCCAATGCTTATTTTGATTGCCACAATAAAAAAAAATTAAAAAAAACGATCTAAAAGTGCACAAAATCCTGGAATTTATTTTGTCCAATTTATCGCCCAAGAAATGAAATTTCCGCCGGTTGGTCCATGCCTGGAATGACACGGAGGTCACGGCCCCCTGTTGGCCTGGTCTTGGTGCCCCCTCAAATGTTTCCCATAGATGTTAGGATTTTCCCAAAACTAAGTGCCCTTTGCTAAATGTAAAAAGCCTTACCCTCTCATGGATGAAGTAGAGGGTATGCAGAGCCGTTTTCCCTTCGGTCGTTTTGACCTCATAGAGGGCGCTGTTGTACATATCTCTATGGGACTCATGATGTCAGACGCATAAGGTCTATTCCAGGGTCAGAGATGAGAGTGGATGAAAATGAGAAATCCGGGAAACAGAGGTTTTGGTGGCTACCAACCAAGCCGTACCCCGTATCAATGGCAGCATTCTGTCCTTAAATGTAGGTGGGGCAAGCACCTTGGTGTAGTCAAAATACAGTACAAATAATGTGTTCAGGTTTTACAAGGGCCTGGATGTATGTAAATGACATTTTTTTTTAAAAATCCAAAACAATAATTTTGTTAAATCCGGAAATCCGCAGGAATCTCATTCTTGCAGGGCAGTTAATTTGAATTGAATTGAATCTGTCACGCCTTGGATACACAATGTATCTGTTAAAATATGCACCACCGAAAAAAAATAGGGAAAAAAAAGAAAAGGCCATGTCATAAACGCCAAGAACACATCAACTACCATGACAACATGTAAAATAAAACCTGTATCAAGGAAGTAATCGATTAAAGTAAACAACACGCAGTTCGTGTTGATGGCTTTCAGGCTAACTATACTGAAAAATGTTGGGAAATTAATAACATGAGAACTAAAGGATACCGGATGTAGCTGGTATTTAAATCTCCAGTAAACTGAAGAAAAAAAACAGAGTGTCTACAAACTGATTAACCAGTATATTTTGTTCACCTATGACAGTTAAAACCGGACATTTTAAAACATGTTCAAAAGACGACAAGAACCGTCCATGGTTGAAACCAAGGAAAAAAAAAAAGAAGAAAAAAGAAGAAGACTACGCTATTTAATCATAGACCTTACGCATATGATGTCACTGCACGGGGTGGGGGTGGGGGCGCTTGTAGCTCATTGGCTCATCCTGTGCGCCGCGCATACAAAGCTGCGCGATTCCCATTGTTTGCACTTCCAATAAGGCAGTTGGACAACGTCAATGAATCAGGTCTAATCCATTGCGCGTGACTATCTTAATTGATTATTTCAACGTGCGCTGGTGGGGGCTCAGGTGCCACTTTGGACTGTCGAACTTTCATCCGCTCCTCCGGTGGACAGTTCTGTACGTATATGACACGGTTGTACGCCTTTAAGCGTCTCCACAGCTGTAAGTAAACCTTGCACTGGACGTACATGAAGACCAGACCCCCCGTGAAGCCGATCGCCACCACGACCAGCTTCGTCCAGAACGGCCACTCGGTGGCGCCATTGCTGTTGCGGAGGTCTATTGTCGTTCGGTCGATGAGGACGTAGAGGGCCCAGACGACGCAGGTGATCGCAATCACGTGGAATGAAACAGAGCAGATGATCTTGCGACGTTCGCCCGTTGACATTTCAAGCTTCTCCCACTGCGGGCAGACAGACAAACTGAATTATTGACTAAACTTAAAAAAAAAAAAAAAGGGCATCAAGGTTGTCACAACATTATACTTTTTTGGACATCAATAACCTTATTTAAATATACCAAGTCACCATGTTTACAAAGTGACATTGTACATGTGCAATCCAGGGCATTTCCCGGGAGGCAAAATACTATAATGGTCGTATGACAAAATTTGACATTTTGGTAATATAAATAAAACAACATAAATCAAGAATGGTAACAAGAACAGCCTGACCAGTTTTAGGATAGCCTACCTCTTTTCGTCTTATGAAATGTTATCAAAAAATTATTGCGCAATTTACAATGAGATTTTGAATATCATCCACTCAGGTTTTGAATACGGGAATAAATAAAGTGGCGAAGAGGTCTTTATCGGCCGTTTAAAATCGTCACTGTCGCAGCCTGTGTGGGCTTGAACATGGTGTTACTGCAAACCTTACTGGACTGTATCTCCTCATCCAAAGTTTCAAATCCTACTCATGTACATGGTGTTACTGCAAACCTTACTAGATTGTATCTCCACCATGCAAAGTTTCAAATCCCACCCATGTACATGGTGTTACTGCAAACCTCACTAGATTGTATCTCCACCATGCAAAGTTTCAAATCCTACTCATGTACATGGTGTTACTGCAAACCTTACTAGATTGTATCTCCACCATGCAAAGTTTCAAATCCCACCCATGTACATGGTGTTACTGCAAACATTACTAGACTGTATCTGGAATGGAAACACAAGTATGCCAACATTGGTCTTGTTAGCTTGGCTGGGAGAAAACCTTTGGGAGGAGGGTTGGGGGGCAGACTTCACTGTATGCATAACTTTACCTTTCCTATGGGTTTAAGCTTGGTCTGCATGACAAACGGAAATCGACACAATTCGCAGGACTTTGTGTTGGAGCTTTTAATCCACTGTTGCAGGCATGCTTGATGAACGTGCTTCAGGCTGCCCAGGCACAGACACGGCGTTACCAGCGGCAACTCCTCGTCCCCCTCGCAGTGACAAATGCGACAGATGTCGTTGTGAGAAGAAATCACCGACACCGTGGACTGGGTGGAACCTGTCCGCTGTAAAACCCCCTTGGACCAGCGTTGTTGCGGGGGTTGTTTATTGTTAAGTCCGTCACTGTCTTTGTCGGGGGTCGTTGAGGTGGATGTTGTTGCGGGCACGGTACCCTGGTTTCCTTGTGTCCCTTGGGCTTCTCCCTCTCCTCGGGTTTGGGGGTCTTTAGGGTCCACGATGAAGGCGGGATTCTTCTTAGCATGGTTCTGCTTTTCATCTGTTTCCTGTACGGAAAACAAATTAATTGCAAGTAAACACAAGCTTTCAGAATGCACCTGAAAGTTATTTGTCTTGATTCAACTGCCTTTTCCTGTTTTTTTCTTTTTTTGTGTGTGTGTTCTTGTCTTCACACTATATTAATCATACATGGTGTAAGGTACATTAGCGTTGACTGCACATCAGCGTTTTTTTTTTATTTATATGCAATTTTGCCCATTAGTACCGATACAATTGAGTGGTCTTCATGCTAATGTCAATTGGCGGGATGTGCAAGGACTGTTATGATCTCGATGTGTGCCCTGCAACCTCCTCTGTGTATTTTAAAGAAGCTAATACAAAAAACCGATGTACATCGTATACACAACACCCAAAGCAGTTCTCATTACTGTCTTCATTCATCAGCTGATCATACCAGGCTCCATATTCCCCAAACACATCGTTCCATCGGTGATAAAGCCTTTTCAGTCATAGGACCTCGGCTGTGGAACTCGCTCCCACTCAGCTCTTCATCAGAGAAGCTGGTTCCCAATTACTATCTTTAAAAAAAAAAACTGCTCAAGACATATCTGTTTTCTCATAACATCTAATTGTTCTCTTCTTTTTTTCAGTTATTTTTTTTTTTTCCCCAGCCCTTGGCAGCAGTTCATATGGTGCTTAGACCAATCATGAATAAGGGCGGGATAAATAATGTATGTATGTGTGTACAATTAAACCAGGGGGGGGGGGCGGACACGAAAAAGAAAAGGGCGCCAACAACGTTGATACTCGTCTCATTCGTGAGCCTGCCTTACACCAATGCACACACACACGGACGCACGCACGCAGTCAGGGCTCTGTCAAAAGCGAGCATACCCAGGCTGTGTGTGTGTAGCCGTTATTGACATCGTGCAATACACGGTTCGTCACCCTGACTGCTTGGTATACCATACCAACACACACAGATTCCGGACGCCGACTGGTCTACACATGAAACCGATAACGGAATTTACTATTTAATTCAAATGTTACATTTTGAAAATCATAAAAATCGATTGGGTAGAATGGGTGGATTTTTAAAAAAAGCTTCACAATGTTAGAAAACCATATATTAAAAGAAGAACTTGAAAAATCTCAGGGGTAGAATGGGCCAATTTGTCACTTTCGTCACGTTTTGTGACACTGTTTTAGGGGTGTCGGAATTTTCGTTCAAAGCAACATTACACATTGATTAACGGTATGATGATGTTGCCCGGCTACGTGCCTGGTGTTGGAGGGACGGATGCATTTTCCAATTTTTTTATTATTGATTTTTGACAAATCTTTGCATTTACTTCCACTCCAAAAATATTACAAATAAACTATGCATATATAATTGGTCAAATACTGCCTTACTTTTATCTAATTAAATCCATTCGTGTTAGAGCAGAAATTATTTACCCCTTTTTTTTTAAATGGTACGTTCACACAGCGCCGCGGAAAGAATTGCGCAATATCGTGCCCCCCCCCCCCCCCCCCTGAATTAAACAATGAAGGGCAACTTTTTCTACACTGTAAAAGGTCATCATCCCATGACCCAACTTCATAGAGCTGTTTAAGTACAAAAAGTAGCTAAGCACAACAAAATTATGCTTACCAGAATAAGGTTACCAACCAAAATAGCATGTGTGACAGTAGAAAATTGTCTTAAATTTTACCTTTATAGATTTATTTCAAAATAGATCAATCCAGTAAGGCGTCTAACGCTTCGTTTCACCCACACAAGGACAGAAAAAAAGGTCTTGAATGTGTTTGCATGATAGTAGAAATTTGTCTTAAGTTTGACCTTTATAGTGCTTTTGGAAACCGGGGTTCCCAGATTTCACAAAGAACTAAGATTTCTTTCAAAATAGGTAGTTCCAGTAAGCCGTCTAATGCTTCGTTTCACCCACACAAGAACAAAAAAAGGTCTTGAATTTGTTGGCGTGACAGTAAAAATTTTGTCTTAAGTTTGACCTTTATAGAGCTTCTGGCAATCGGGCTTCCCAGATTTCAGAAAGAACTTAGATTTATTATAAAATAGATCGATCCATTAAGCCCCGCCCACCATAGTAACTCTCTATCAATGGCGTCCATTAAACTATGTTAAACTTAAGTATTTGAAGAAACAGAAGCTAGCACACATAAAGCTGAGTATGGATGAACCAAGCTGGTCTCGGAAGTTCGAAAACGTGCGAGACTTGAACAGTCTATTAATATGACTCTTCAAAGCTAAGTAAACTGTGATGTCACAATACTACATGGTGACAATAGAAATTTGTCTTAAGTTTGACCTTAGTGCTTTTGGAAATCCGGCGTTCCAGATTTCACAAAGAACTAAGAACTACCTTAAAATAGATCGATCCAGTAAGCCCTGCCCACAATAGTAACTATCTAGATCAACGCATCAATGGCGTCCACGTTGGTAGCACGTACGTACAACACTGTACCACATGCATCGTGCTCTGCCACACACAAAAGACATGATGCAGCAATCCGAATGGGGGAGGGGGGAGCATGTCGACACTTTGTAAAGGGATTTCAATGTGTCAGACATTCAGGCACCTGTTTGTGTTTGTGATTGGTCAATGCGTTAATCCATCAGGTTTTCTCAACGGCACCCTGCTAAATGCAACACAGTTGAAATGAAGACCCTGCTAAATGCAGCAAAATGCAACACAGTTGAAATGAAAACCCTGCTAAATGCAGCAAAATGCAACACAGTTGAAATGAAGACCCTGCTAAATGCAGCAAAATGCAACACAGTTGAAATGAAGACCCTGCCAAATGCAGCAAAATGCAACACAGTTGAAATGAAAACCCTGCCAAATGCAGCAAAATGCAACACAGTTGAAATGAAGACCCTGCTAAATGCAGCAAAATGCAACACAGTTGAAATGAAGACCCTGCTAAATGCAGCAAAATGCAACGCAGTTGAAATGAAGACCCTGCCAAATGCAGCAAAATGCAACACAGTTGAAATGAAGACCCTGCTAAATGCAGCAAAATGCAACACAGTTGAAATAAAGACCCTGCCAAATGCAGCAAAATGCAACTCAGTTGAAATGAAGACCCTGCTAAATTCAGCAAAATGCAACTCAGTTGAAATGAAGACCCTGCCAAATGCAGCAAAATGCAACTCAGTTGAAATGAAGACCCTGCTAAATTCAGCAAAATGCAACACAGTTGAAATGAAGACCCTGCTAAATGCAGCAAAATGCAACACAGTTGAAATGAAGACCCTACTAAATGCAGCAAAATGCAACACAGTTGAAATAAAGACCCTGCCAAATGCAGCAAAATGCAACACAGTTGAAATGAAGACCCTGCTAAATGCAGCAAAATGCAACACAGTTGAAATGAAAACCCTGCTAAATGCAGCAAAATGCAACACAGTTGAAATGAAGACCCTGCTAAATGCAGCAAAATGCAACACAGTTGAAATGAAGACCCTGCTAAATGCGGCAAAATGCAACACAGTTCAAATGAAGACCCTGCTAAATGCAGCAAAATGCAACACAGTTGAAATGAAGACCCTGCCAAATGCAGCAAAATGCAATACAGTTGAAATGAAGACCCTGCCAAATGCAGCAAAATGCATTAAGTGAGTTTGTTGCATACAATAGTCTGGTGACTTTACCTTACATGGGAGCCATGCATTTAAGAGTTATTGTATATTATAAGAGGGAGCACTCGCTATGTCACACACGAAACTCCACTGAACCACTATGGGTGAAAATCCCTATGGGCCAATTGCATACGAATGTCCACTTAGAAAATGTTTACTGTTTTAACTGAAAACCCATGTATTTCTTTTTTTTCCCTTTTTTTTATGCAATTTGCCCATCACAAGTCCCAAAGGCCACTCAAGGTGTGGGATACTTTTTGAAGGGATAGAAACCTTCCTCAATGCGCAGAAACTAGACATGGCAAGATATACAATCGCAAGTCTCTTCACAGCACAGCTAAGAACAGGGAGGGGTAGATGAATCCATTGTGAGACAAACATAACTGCCTCTTCCCCTATTTGAAGCAATTATATAGTTAAGTGTCTTTGCTCAAGGACACAAGTGCCATGACCGGGATTCGAACCCACATCCTGATGACTTAGCCACCTGAACTTGAGTCCAATGCACTAAACCGCTCGGCCATGACACGCCACAATATAGTATGATTGGTCGGCGCCATTTTCTCAAGGGTAAAAAATGCTTCTTGTTGGGTCGTGTCGCATGGCTTTGTACACTCTCTAGTTCTTTGATGTAACTCTACGGGAGCTGTGTAAACAGCTAAAAAAACAGAAAACACCCCCCCCCCCCCAAAAAAAAAAAAAAATAAATAAATAAAATAAAAATAAAAAATAAAAAAATTAATTATAAATAAATAAAATAAAACAAATAAATAAATAATTAGCTGCTACATACAACAAAATACAAAGCCCAAGTTGAACCAATTGGCCGTCAAATGCAACCAAACGTATCAAGGTATAGAATTGTTGGCAAGGTTAGGGGTCGAGGGACGGAACTCAGTGGATTGGTCCGCCGAGCTAATTAATGCCAATCGAATATATAATCTCCTAAGCAAACTGAAGTTACAACATGAATCACTATGGTGACATGGCAACATGGCATCGTCATCTCAAGTCTGAGACATACACGGAACTCATAGTAACATCGAGCCGCGGTAAAATGCAGAGTAAATATTTGTCAAAACTGAGCTGGGTTTAATTGCGAATGTCATGAAAGTGGTCTGAACGTTCAAGGCGGTCTACATAAATTATTATTAAAAAAAAAAAAGGTCTCGACTCCTCTACACGTCTATGCCTCAACAGATAACGAGGACGTAGCAACACGTCCTTCAAAGCCACTTTGAGAAAATCTTTTAAAACGTATTTGTAAATTTTAATTACATGTACATATATGTAGGTGTTTGTTTTGGGTTTTTTTCTTCTCCTTTTTCCGACGAACTCAATTCTTGCCAACATACATGTGTACATCTTAATAACGCAAAGTCACATGGCACTGAAAGTTGGCACATGATAAGATATCTATATGCAGATGACACAACGTCGTCAGTTACAGAATTACATTAAATCAAAGTTTATTTTTAAAAAAAATCATAACTCCTGAACTACACAATGGATTTTTACAATATATACATCATCGGAAAGGTCTTCATAAAAATAAGCAAACGCTTCACTGACATGACCCCAATTTGACCTGGTCTTTCGTTTCAATCGGGAGGTTAAAAATTTTGAATATTCATGTTTCAACAAAGTCTACTGATCTTACAACCAAACTGTTTACATCTGCTTATAAACCGATCAGCCTGCTCAAATTTTTACATTGTGATGAAACCAGTAGTTAGACCTACATGTATACTTCTGGTCAAAACCGGATTTTGAAGCACACATTCGTTGCACATGTGTGTACCATAAACAACACAATGGATTTTCAACAGCCAATAACGGTGACGCATAATACACGTAGATGGTTTTTTCGTTTGTGCGAAATTGAAATGGCGCCACCATGCGTCCAGGGCCGATTTTTCATTTGCAAAACGATGTAGGGACCGGGAACCAGGCTACATTTTCTGGTGCGTCTGTTTGGTCCAATCTTTGTCCTTTACAAGGTTTCCCCAACACACGCACCGGTTACTGCTATTGGGGTTTGCCTCCACTTCCCCAATTATTATTTTGCTATTCCTTGACCTAATTTGTTCCATAAGTATGTTTACGTTTGTTGTGAACCAGTGAAATGAAAATAAACATCCTCAAATTAAATTTGAAATTGAAATTGAACTGTACAAACATGCTTTTCGGTCAAAATTGCTCCCATAATAATTGTTTCCCGCAGTTCTTGTGTATGACATGCAGTGCTTCATCAGACCCAATGGACATCTCAAACAATCATTATTTTCATGACCTGTACAAAATAATGCGGAGCTACATAATGTTTGATTTATGAGACCCATGCCTACGTGCATATACTATTAATACATACATGTAGCACCTTGTTTACACATTGTGATGTAGCGCAATCTGCAGCCAACCATGCCAGAAACACCGCGGCAAACCTTTTCCGTAAAAAACGATAATTGTACTGGGTTCTTTACATGCACTACACACCACATGCGACATAAACTAGTGACGAGATATGTTTCGAACAATGCGCTCTGTTCGTTTTCATGAGAATGCTTGACTAACTCCTGTGGTAATGGCTCGCGGAGTAATAGGAGAAGTATGTTTTACATGATCCAAGTGGTAATTAGTCGCTGAAGTGTAAGTGTTGCGTTCTGGGTGGAGGTGGGCATTGATGCGTGTCAAGTATAGGTAGGATCTGGCATCAATGCCCGCAACCTGCAGCCCGTACACAACAGTCACGCTTCAATGGTCAATCACCCCTTGGAGAAGCTTCCCACCAAAATGTGAATTCCCTCCTGCAGTATTAAACCCAGTAGCAAGTCCAGCATTCTTCCAAAGATGTTCAGATGGCGTGTCGTGGTCGAGCGGTTAAGAGCACCGGACTCGAGCTCTGGTGCTTCTGATCGGCAGAGTTCGGGTTCGAGTCCCGGTCTGGACACTTGTGTCCTTAAGCGAGACACTTACATGTAACCATTATTGCTTCGTTCTTCAGATGGGGCGTAAAACTGTAGGTCCCGTGTGTTGTGTAATGCGCGTCAAATAAGCCAGGACACTTATCGTAAAGAGAAGGGGCTTGCCCCGGTGTTTCTGGCATGGTCTGGCAGCAATATGTGCCACCTCAAATTGTATCCCTTTCAAGGTGTTGTATTATGGTTGCTTCGTCATCATTCGTAACAATCTCCACTCCACCAGATTTGATAATTTGGCGCCAGGAGTGTCATTTATGACAGACATGGCACATTATAAATGTACACTATTATTATTATCACACTGTTCGAAACGCCTCCACTTATCCCACCTTTGGCTCCAAACCACTGCTTCTTTCAAGACGAGAAGCTGTCCGATTTAACAACAATTACCACACTCTGCCAGGTGAAGTTATGTCACTTCAAACAAGGATTCATGACAGTAGAAACAGTGGAAAAATCGGTAGACTATCAATCAACCATGACGCACAAAATTCTCAACGATTTAGTAGAACTCCCAACTCAAGGCCAGTATTGCAGTTGAGATAAGTTCAAGACCGACACAGGGTTTCTCCTCATACCAAAACTAGCATATTGGGCCGATACACTAGAGTTACAGCCAATTTAAAATTTAAAAAAATTGTATATTACATGTACCTTTTTATTTTCTTTATAGATTTAAGATCAAATTCACAAAACATCATAAAATAAAACCGTTTTAAATGCTCCAGATTGCACAGTTAGAGCTTTTCAAACCAAACATAAACATCAAATCAAAACATTCTGAGGACCTGGTTTCAATTCAGCGTGCTTCGGCCACACTTGCAAAATTTGGGTCCAGAAAAATCCTTGGGAGAACTCTATGAATTCACCAGGGGCATACTGAGCATACATGTAAAATGTAGGCATGCAATAATTCCATAAAAGACATCAGTGACATTTGAAGAATATTAACTCTTGTTTTATGTACAATACCTATTTTTCAGTATGGACTTCTTAGATCAAGGCCTACTCATTATTGAGTTTGCCTGGATGGCTTCTGTCAGAAGAAGGAGAGTACATGTATTAAGAAAAATATTGCCCTTGACCACCCATAAACAACATTTATTGCATACATAATGTCGCGATCTTCGGGTTTTTTTTCCAAACTGGTAGAGAGCCAAATTTTAAGATTTGTAAGAGTGACTTCATTTATGAAGTAGGGTCTTTTTGTTTTTTTTTGTTTTTTGTTTTTTTCTAAGCCCACAGTGATGCAAAGATTGTGAAAAACTATTCAAGTATCTTTTACAAACATCTATTAAACATGCACTTCGTTACATATGATGTCTGGTACATTGCCTTCCTTGATCACAAGTGAATGCTTGATTTGAATTCCTCAGTCTAAATTCCTTGCTGCTACATAACGTAAAATGGTTTGGGGCCTGGCTTTTGCATTGCAACATTCAGACACGAGACAATTGTGTAACACATTTCATTGAGAATTATGTATGGGTGTTTCTCGTAACGCACATGTAATAATAATATTGGGCTCTTATAAAGCGCACATACATGTACCAATCCTGTATATAATGCCTTTAATTTGAAAATTAAAATTGCATTAATAATGGATATCGACACCAATTTATTCATGATCTGGTTGGGGGGGGGGGAAGGGACATAAAAAGAAACAATTGATTCTGTCACACTGGCGGGCAATTGTTTGCAGTGCTGACACTATTCTGCAGTGCTACCCTGTGACATTTAGAATTTGACACAACCACACGCTGGCATGACTGGAAAATTAAGACAGAAAACTACGTACAGCTTCATACATGTAGAGATCTGCAAGGATATAGTGCCGTGCAAACGCTGAAAATTGCATTGGTTCATTCTCGACTGTAAAACTAAAAGTGGAATAACTAAACCAAAACAGTTTGTGTCAATTTTGTCCGTAACAAATGCAGAATGCAAAGCGAAAACTTGAAATTTAAAATTGCGAGCACAAATTTATAAATTGCGCATCTTTAACCAGTTTGCCGTTTTGTTGTTGTCCCGTTCCCCCTTAGCAGGATTCTTTTGCCAAGAGAACAAAGACAAATTCATTAGGGATTTACACAAAAACCGCCTCTTAATAGTCACAAAATGCCAACATATTCCAGACCTTTTTTGTCCTTGTGTGGGTGAAACGAAGCATTAGACAGTGTGTGTGTGTGTGGTCTGTGCAGTGGAATGACTGGGCGATCTTTGCTCCTGTGGTCCGAAATTATACAGTGGCAACAATGCGCCTCGATGGGATTTTCCATACAACAAAAGCCAAAAAGGCAAGAGATTTGTCCAAAGAAACTAAGCGCGTGAAGTTACATTAATCTATAAGTTTTGCATAATGTAACACATCCGCATCGATCTTCACAGACCTACTGATAGCATTTGCCTTTTAGACGTCACAAATTTTTCTCCTTTAGGGGCGCATGTTTCACCCCTAATTTTAGTTTGAATTTTTTTTGCGACATAATCCTCTTACAAATAAATTTTTAAACAAACATACGTTTATAGGTTTAATATGGGCATACCTTAAAAGTTAAAACTGGAAAAAAATTATTATTCATAGGACTTTTAAATTTGATTGATTACATGTAAAATGTCTGTCCATATAACTTTTGAACAACAAATAAATGTACAGTGTAAACATTTTGTTTTTGGAAAAAAGAAAAACTACTTCACAATTACTACTCAGTTAACAAAAATGTTATTGAGTTTTATGTTTATACACAATTGTAATAAAACTACAGCAATTTAACTACGCCTGACAGGCTTATCGAAGTCCCCATTAAATTTTTACGACAGGTAAGCAGTTCTGTGTTTGATTTACAGTATGAGACCCAGTTAGATAGCACCTTGTGTTGACAATCTGCAGCCAACCATGTCAGAAACACCAGGGCAAACCCCCTTCTCTTAACGACTTGAGGTTCTTTTACGTGCAACAGACCGATTGCGCGACCAATGTTGACATGTCATCACGTGACCCGTAGTGGGTACAGCGACATCTCAGCTGATGACGAACTACGTGCAAATACATGCAGTGACTGACAGAGTCAAACAAACAGTCGGCTTTTGGTAGCAATTAAAGTTGTATGTTGTGACATTGATTTTAATCTTATTACTGTTTCATAAACTACCAGTATTCTACTACAAAAAAAGGGTTTTTTAAAGTTTTGTACAACCGGCGTCACACGACGATGTAGCAACCCTCCTCTGCCTCCTGTTTAGTGTTATTTTATTTGTAATGTAAATCACTGTTAAAAAAAACGTAAAGAACGTTGGAAAAGCGAGCATTTATATTTAGCTTTGTGGAATTTCAAATAGGCAAAGGAATCACACAGTTTTGGAAAGCCTTTTCTTTGGATGATTTCGTCTCCAAAACTGTGGAACTCTTTAGTTGAAAAGTGTGTGAGCACGCGCAATCGTCTGGGCCAAACGTCCCATCATCCAGCAAGTAGGCCTACTAGTAATACTACCACATCGTAAACACATCTAAGTTCCTTGTAGAATTTCTGGAACTGTCCTTACTGGCTTTATTAAGCCACTTGGAGGTCTCTGGTACAAACTCTGAAATATTTTTCACAGATTTCAAGAAAAAAAAACCTCGATCAAAAAAAATAAATGCAACAATCATCATGTACCGCACCGCATTTTCCTGTGGAGGACGTCGTATTTGTTTACATTTAATACCCACTACAGGTCACGTGACTGAGGTCGCGCAATCGGTCTATTCTCTATGCTTTCTTTTTCTTTTCCCTTTTATCGCCCTCACCTGGAGTGGCCTTTTGTGCAGGTTGTGATGGACGACTTCCATAAGAAGAAATATTACACAACAAAAGAGACCGAAGGATTTACGTCCTGTCTGAAGGCTACATTGTAAGTGTCTAGCTCAAGGACACAAGTGCAATGACTGCAACCCGAACCCACACCCTGCAGACACCAGAACTTGACCCCTGTGTGCACCAGACCGCTCAGCCATGACATTCAGAGGCTTGTATCAAAATTAACAAACAACTTTTTTATACTGAAAGGGGCCGTGTCATCATGATTATAGCAGTAAATGGAATAACCCAGCTTGCGAGCCGGCGGTTACATCACAGTTTGACAAAGACGGCAACCTTTTTAAAGGCACCCTGTACAGCACCCTGTAATACCAGTATACCCTATTCCGAGCAGCGCTCGTTTATGGTGTTTTACACCACCGCAGCTATGGCCGCCCACACGCGCGCTGCGACATGACAATAGCGCGTCAGCTCGTATAAGTACCAATCGGCAATGAGGATTCACAGTGCATGTTTATTGATGCTCACGTGCGACGGCCATAGCTGCGGTGGTAGTGTAAACGCCCACGAGCGAGCTGCTCGGATTAGTCTACGTGACCCAATATACATGAAATAACAAACCAGTGAAAGTTTATTTAAGCTCAATCCGTCACTAACCTCACGGGAAATTGGTGAAAGACCCCCTTATACATTTTTCATTGTTTTAGAACATCGAGTTTTGTCTGGCGAGATCAAAACTGCTTGACTAATTTCTCAAAAACTATAGCAATTCAGGCTAAAATATTTCAAGGGAAGTTTTCCCACCATGACCATCTTCAAACCATGCATCTGTATGTAAGTTATGTGTACAGTAGATCTGTAAACATTTTTCCCCTTCAATTTTACCAATGTTGTACACACCCTTGAAATCAATCAAAGAAAA
The DNA here is from genome assembly GCA_911728455.2 of Marthasterias glacialis. Lineage (NCBI taxonomy): Eukaryota > Metazoa > Echinodermata > Asteroidea > Forcipulatida > Asteriidae > Marthasterias > Marthasterias glacialis. The sequence goes on along the minus strand of OU452237.1, from coordinate 3,878,102 downwards.
TCATTATTTAGCCACATTCACAAAAATGAACATCTTTCATTTAAACGATACTTCAAAACTGTTTACAGGGACGACAGTGGATGAAAATGAAAACTCCACGAAACACCGGTGAAGGGTTTGGTGGCTACCACCCACGCCATAACTCGTATCAATGGAAGCATTCTATGCTTAAATGTAGGTGAGGGCAAACACCTTGGTGTAGTAAAAATACAGTACAAGTAATGTGTTAAGACTTTACAAGGGCCTGGACGTACATGTACGTAAATCACATTACAATTCCACAACAGTAACTTAGTAAAATTCCGGAAATCCTGAGGAATCTCATCCACATAGAATTTTATCATCAAAATGTTCAAGCTAAATGTAAAAAGAACTCATAAAATATCATGCATTTTTTTTATTTTTTTTTTAAAGGTCACTAGATGTATCTTTCAAAATAAAAACGGTCACAAACAAAACCCTTCATTTTATAAACAGTATTCGCCATGTTTGCAGGTGGTTGAAACTTGAAATCGGTGCTTCGTCTGTCCATTCAAGCATGAAGTGGCCCACATCGCTATTTCCAATTACTCTGACTTTTTTTCTTTATTTAAGGGTGAGAACAATCATTTACAGCATTTTGTAGCGTGTCGTGGCCGAGTGGTTTAGTGCATTGGACTTAAATTCTGGATGTGGGTTCGAATCCTGGTCATGACACTTGTGTCCTTGAGCAAGACACTTTAAACTATAATTGCTTCACATTTTTGTCCCGCAATAGATTCATTTACCCCTCCCTGTTTTTTAGCTGTGCTGTGAAGAGACTTGTGTTTCTACCTCTCCATGTCTTGTTCCTGCGCATTGAGGCAGGTTTCCATCCCTTCAAAAAAACGTAGCCCACACCTCGAGTGGCCTCTGGGCCATGTGATATGTGCAAATTGCATAACAAAAATAAAATTTAAAAAAATAACCATGAACTCGTAAGAACTCAGACAAAAGTTTTGTTTTTAAGTCACTCTCCCATACCTTACTAAAAAAAAGGCATTAGTAACAGGCCTCTGGTCTTGGAGAACCATTTGTGGAGAGACCCAACTGTGCCTGCCTTGCACTCTAGTCAATTTGCAGGCTGCGTAAATTCTGCTTCAATCAGCAATTTGAGTTTTTACCACCACATTCAGTCCATCATGAGCAAAGTGTGATGTCACAATACAAATCACTATGGCGATATTGACAGCCCATTTTTACAATGTTATAAGATGAGTATTAGCGCTTTGTGAAACTGAACCCTGGTTTTTGCAACACAGTTGATCACCATGCAACCTGAACTCCAATAATTATTCACCTAGGCGAAGACACATTGGTTACTTGGTAACCATTCCGGTTTTTTATGAATACAACAATCAAAATCGCAAGACCCAGTTTTAATTGTAGTCAGTATCTTTTCACCTTGAATAATTTTCCTGATTTAATTTGTGGTACCGAGGATTTTAGCCTGGGGTTGGTGGGGGTTGCTGAGTGGGGGGTCGAAAGAGGTACAATGTACATGTAGGTTTAGGCAAAATTTCTGTTTTTTCCCCCTAGAGATGACTACAAGACATTGTGTGATGTGTGTCCGGTATCACTTTACACTTTACAGTACACAGTTAACCCTTCTACTGTCTGACCATTCAATATCATCCACTGTGGTTTCGAATCATCCATTGTAGATAAACTATGCCAGCGTGCAATATTATATCATGTGGTGAATACATTGTATTGACACTCGACAGTACACAATTAACCCTTCTACTGTCTGACCATTCAATACCATCCACTATTTGAATTATGGATAAACTGTGCTTGCCTGCAGTATGATAATGTATGATGTGTATACAGTGTGGTACAATGTAGCGCCCCTAACAATGCAAAAAAAAGTTCAACTATTTTGAGGGAACTTATCCTCCTACCCGAAGATTTTTTCTTTTCATGGAAAGAACAAAATAATAGTGTTCTTTAATATCTGAAAGAATGAACAAACTCTGTTCATTCTCACCAACCGATATTTGTAGTTCCAAAATTAAACATGCGAAAAAAAGAATGGAATCGCCCACCTGCTGACGCTGGTTTGTATTAATGTACAGTGTATTTTGACAGCGACATATGTATACAGTCATGTGTAGTAGACAATGCTGTGGTGACACAGTGTAAGGTGTACACAGAGCGTGCAGTTGTGCACACAATTTGTTGAAAGAGCTCTGCTCACTTCTGCAGCTCGTTCGTGAATGAGAAGGTACCAATAGTAGTGTGCTTTACTTTTGACCGCGTCAGCCCCCCCCCCCCCCCCCCGGCGCGTCATGGCTGGGTGGTCAAGCACAGCGGACTCAAGCTCTGGTGTTTCTGATCAGCAGGGTGTGGGTTTGTTGAGTCCTAGTCTTGACACTTGTGCCCTTAAAACCCTAACTGTCCCAAGTCCATCAAAATCAATCGGCTGAATACGCTTGATTCCGATTGATTCAGTACACTACCAGATTGAAACATCGGTTGATTTTGATAGAGTTGGTCTTTCAGCAATTTAAAACCACTGGTTGGTTTCTGTAGAGTTGGTTGAATTGGAAGCCTACTGTGCCAAACCAGTCAAAATACTCCAAATGTTAGTGATTGATTCTGGTTGATTCAGTACTTCAGCAAAAAAAACCTTGGTTGAATATGATTGATTCAGTACTGTTGCATACTTACTGTCTCTCAGTTGATTGATTTTGGTAAAGAATGGTAAAGAAATGATGGCGCTGTCCAATTCAGTGACGTTTTATGACTGTTGACTTGTAATGCATAACAATGTAAAATAGAATTTCACATGTTTTATGGGTGGGGTCCATGTCTGTATACCTTTGTTCGCAATTTTTGTCGTATTGACTGATGGGGTATGTGTGGCAAACAAAGTGGGTGACCGAAGGAGCCATTTTGACAGAATGCGTCTGAAATATGTGGATGGGGTGAGACCGCGAGGATATTTTTTCAGATCCTCTTGTGTAGCAATAACATGTTTTCATGCCTCAATTTCGGGCAATCATCAGTTGCGGGTGTGGGTGATTCTAGAAGAATCTATAGGTCTCATGTCTCAATCTGGAGACATAAAATTTGTTTTCGCTATAGTTCAAAATGAAGATTGTGAATCCGAATGCGGATATTTTTCAAGAGTGAAACCCTGGTCATCGGTGAATTGTTCTTCCAATAAGGAGATTAGGATGTTAAGTGTTTCATCTGGATCATCAATAAATCCAGAGTCGTGAGGGATAGTAGTGAGCTGTTGAGAGGACGAGTCGGTTGGACTCTGGTTGAGTTTAGCTCTGATCAACTTTTCCCGTATGTTTTGATCTTTTTTGTAAGCAACGAAGGGAGGTTTTGGGAAAATTCCCGAGAGTGTTTCGTTGCGTTGTATATAAGACCAATATTTGTTTATCGCCTTGTTGATGTCACCATGGTTGATGTAAGGGTTATATGTCGTACTGAAGACTAGTGGAGTTTTGGTTTTCTGATTGTTTGGTTTTTGTTGAATCAGTTGGGATCTTTCATTGTGTGATACTTTTCCCGTGATTTTGTTTATTTCCGACGCTTTATAACCTCTTGTTATTAATTTGTCGGAAAAATTGTGGACCTTGATAAGAAAATCATCTTCATTGTTTGTGTTCCTTGCATAACGGAGTGTTTCTCCATAGATGAATGCTTTGAACACGTGAGGGGGGTGTGATGATGTGTTATGTAGGTACTGGTAGGTTTCGGTGGGTTTGGTATATACTTTTGTGTCAAAAATACCTGTTTCACCGAACCTTTTACCTTTGAAAATTGTCAAGTCAAGGTAGTTGATGGAAGTATCTGAGGCCTCAAAAGTAAATTTGAGGGTTGGGTGTAACTGATTCATACTGTGGATAAGGCTCTTGAAATTTTCAAGAGTGTTGTTATAGATGACGAGAATGTCGTCTCTATAGCGCCACCAAGTTAAGATGTGATCAGCTTTTTCAAGAATTTGTTTTTCCAGATCGTGTAGTGTAATATCACAAATTTCTGGGCTCGCTGTTGAGCCCATGGCGCACCCAATTTTTTGAAGATAATAATTGTTACCGAATTGGAAGCAATTTCTTCCTATAATCAGTTCCAATAATCTTCGGATGTAGTCGGAGGGTGGTTTTGTGATGGAGTAATTGTGGTTGTTTCGGTCTAAGGCATTGCAGACACTGTTTATTGCCTCGGTTTGGCGAACATTAGTGTACATCGAAACGACATCTATGCTTGTTATCAGAACTTGGGGTGGGAAAGTTGTTCCTTCTAGTTTCCGTAGTATGTCCGCTGTGTCGCGTACATATGTAGGTTGGGCGGTAACTATTGGGAGAAGAAAGTGGTCTACAAATTCTGATATTTTAGCTGTTGGGCTTGAGCATCCACTTATGATTGGTCTCCCCACGAATGGTATGCCCGGGGGTGGTGTTTTGTGTATTTTCGGGAGAAAATACATTGTAGGGCATTGGCATGGTTGGGAGAGTGGATCGAGGTAGGCCAAGGTTTGTTTGTTGATGTGGTTGTTTCGATGTAAATCGAGAAGTAAGTTGTGAACCAAGGTAGTGGTTTGTGGTGTCATATCTTGGTCCAGCTTTTTGTAGTGCTCGGATTCAAGATGGCGGTATCCCACTTGTAAATAGTCGGTTCGGTTTAGAACGCAAATGCCTCTTCCTTTATCGTAGGGTTTGATTACGATGTCTGGATTATTTTTGAGTTTGAGTATGGCTGATAGCTCTTGTTTTGTCATGTTTGGTTTCTGATTTCTCAGTCTGACATGAGCAAATTGGTGTTTAGTCGCTTCCAAATAATTCTCGAGCGTCGCACATTGTGTTGTGGTTGGAAGCCACTTAGATGGTGGTTTGAAAGGTTGAGCCTTGTTAGGTTTATTGTGCATCAGAAAAGCAATTCTCATTCTTCGTTGGAAGACATTGAAATCACTCAGAAGTTTTCTCCGGGTTGGTTTAGCGGGAGTAGGAACGAAGTTGAGTCCTTTTCCTAAAGCTATTTTTTCTATGTCAGAAAGTTTAGCCTTGGATAGGTTTGTTATGAAACGTTCACTGTTTAGCGCTAATTGTGTAAGGAGACTCTTCTTATTGAAACGTTTGTGGTTAGAGCACTTGTGTGAAAGGCGATTGGCTTTTTGTTGGGATTGAGAATGGCAAGTTCGCTTGGTAATTTTCCGTTTGGTCATTGTGAGATAAGGCAAATTTATCAAAATTTGTTTATAAGAAATAATAGTATATACTTGGAATTGCCGTAGTATATAAGTATTATTAATAAATAAGTAATATTGACAAAGCAGTTTATAATATCTCTCTTTGGAAAAAGTGGTGGTCCTGAAAAGGACCGGTTGGTTTGTTAAGCGAAGTGGTGGTTACTTGCTGTTGTCACGTTTTCTCTTTACGCCTTTGGTGGGTTGGGGTCTTGGTCTTGTAAAGAAGCCGTAGAGGTGAACTGCTGTTCGTAGTTCTGCCCCGTTGAAATGGTCCACCAGCCTCTGTCTAGATTGCTTGGTAGTGTCTCCCAGTCGTGTAGTTATTTCCTTGGATTGGTGTTTATACTCTTCTAGTGCTAGTTTTGTGAACAGCAGTGAGGCTTTCGTATTGAGCCTCTCCCAATTGTCCGTAAAGGACGCTTGGAAGGTAACTCCTCGGTGTGGATGTGGAGGCCTCACTGTGTTTTTTAAGTATGGCGGGGGTTGATTCGCTGAGATGGCTTTCTCGAAAACTGAAATTTGTTTCGTGATATGTGTCTTGGCAGATGTCAATTTGTTGACAGATTCTGCCAAAGACTTCACTAAATTAAAATCAGTTTCCGAGAGAACTACTCGGGGAGTAGGTGTTTCCCCAGCGAATTCTTCCCGGACGTCTAGTGAAGTAATAAGTGATTCCTCTAGCTGGTCTATGAGGGGAACTTGGCCGCACTGGAGGTCGCTTGAACTGGAAGATGAAGTCGGTGACACGGGAGACGAAGTTTGTAGGACTGGAGGCTGTGGGGTTTTCTTGGTGTGGCGCTTGAGAAAAGACTTGCTTAGTTTGGTAGACATATTGTCAATGGCTTGGTGGCCGTTATGACTTGCGTATATCAACCTTGAGTACGGACGTGGTGGGGGTGACAACAATATAATCCTCGTATAATCCAACAGTGAAGATGCGGTGCGTGGGTGGGTGGAGCGTGGTGAATAGCAGGTTCCTTGTGGTGAATAGGTGGATTAGCGTCCAAGTGGTTCCGGTGTTGGTCTTGGCTTACAGATAAAACGCGGGAAATCTTTGGGTAGATTTCCTTGTTGAATCTGTGTTTCTTTTATTACAAAAATGGTCGTTTTTCTTCCTTCCAAATGTGGAATTTTGGGAAATAAAGTGTTTGTACCATGGTAAAGAAATGATGGCGCTGTCCAATTCAGTGACGTTTTATGACTGTTGACTTGTAATGCATAACAATGTAAAATAGAATTTCACATGTTTTATGGGTGGGGTCCATGTCTGTATAACTTTGTTCGCAATTTTTGTCGTATTGACTGATGGGATATGTGTGGTAAACAAAGTGGGTGACCGAAGGAGCCATTTTGACAGAATGCGTCTGAAATATGTGGATGGGGTGAGACCGCGAGGATATTTTTTCAGATCCTCTTGTGTAGCAATAACATGTTTTCATGCCTCAATTTCGGGCAATCATCAGTTGCGGGTGTGGGTGATTCTAGAAGAATCTATAGGTCTCATGTCTCAATCTGGAGACATAAAATTTGTTTTCGCTATAGTTCAAAATGAAGATTGTGAATCCGAATGCGGATATTTTTCAAGAGTGAAACCCTGGTCATCGGTGAATTGTTCTTCCAATAAGGAGATTAGGATGTTAAGTGTTTCATCTGGATCATCAATAAATCCAGAGTCGTGAGGGATAGTAGTGAGCTGTTGAGAGGACGAGTCGGTTGGACTCTGGTTGAGTTTAGCTCTGATCAACTTTTCCCGTATGTTTTGATCTTTTTTGTAAGCAACGAAGGGAGGTTTTGGGAAAATTCCCGAGAGTGTTTCGTTGCGTTGTATATAAGACCAATATTTGTTTATCGCCTTGTTGATGTCACCATGGTTGATGTAAGGGTTATATGTCGTACTGAAGACTAGTGGAGTTTTGGTTTTCTGATTGTTTGGTTTTTGTTGAATCAGTTGGGATCTTTCATTGTGTGATACTTTTCCCGTGATTTTGTTTATTTCCGACGCTTTATAACCTCTTGTTATTAATTTGTCGGAAAAATTGTGGACCTTGATAAGAAAATCATCTTCATTGTTTGTGTTCCTTGCATAACGGAGTGTTTCTCCATAGATGAATGCTTTGAACACGTGAGGGGGTATGGTATGGTTACGAGCAAAAACTGGGGAGTAAGGGTTTTAAAACAAGACACAAAACCATTATTGCATCGTCCTTCGGATGAGATATAAAGGCATAGGTCATGTGTGTTGTGTAAATGCACAGAAAAAGAATCCAGTACACTTATTGTTAATAGAGAAGGGGTTTGCCCCGGTGTTTCTGGCCTGGTTGGCAATTCCGTGCCCACAACTGAACCTGCCCAAGTGACCCCTGAGAAGGGGGTGTTGACCTTTGTGCAGTATCCATCAAGACAAGAGACAAGACAAAGTGTATGAACATACATTGTACATGTACAATGTATGTAGGTAAGCTACACATCCCATGTAATGTACGCATTGTACATGGACAAGGCCACGTGCCTTAATTACTTACCATGGAGCAGCGAGAATAAAGCTACCTCAGTATTGATTCTTTCCACCGAATGCTGCCCAGGGATAATGCACACTATGTGCAGGACTGTCTAGTCCTCTTTTCTGATTTATTTCATGAAATTTGTCTGTTCCATTTTAGCGTTTTGGTTTTTTTTGCCGAATGTCTCCTTGACCACATACTGGGATTAAAACTTACAAACATGCACGTCATCTTGGGGTTTTTTTTGTGGAAGGTACGCATTTCGCATTGTGTTTTGGGATTTTAATGAAAAATCACTGGTAAGAACTGCAATGTAGAGGTTGCAAAAAAAAACTGCACTCAGAACCAAAAAATGTTTTCAAACCCATCTCAATGACGACTCACCCTGTTTAAATAAGCTTCCTATTTTACAAATATTCCTCTAGTTTTGTTTCCTATTATTATTACATGTATACTGGTTTATTAAAAAAAAAAAAAAAATGCACATATAACCGAAGATGTAAAAATGTATTATGTGGATAATTAATAAATTTTAATTGGGATAAGTCTTAATACAGACAAATTACAAATACTCACTACATAATTGACAAATTTAAATTACTGTCATCAAGCATGTCAAGCATGATACAAAATAAAGTTCATAAAAATAATAAGATCAGATGCAGAACGGTTGACATTTTAAATTGGTCACAAAGTAAAGGATAGGACTACTGTATATTTTAACCAGTTGGCGCCGGTGGTGTATACACCAAAATATTGTCCGAGCCAGCAAACAGGTGACGTGCAACAAGCCATTGTGTAAAATTGGAACAACGGAAGATACGTTGCTGGGACATTTTGTTTGGGAGCGTGCAAAGAGCAAGCACTCGCCGTGATAGGCTTCATTTCACCCTCAGATGGTGTGGAATATTTTGCTGGTTTTTGCCCATTGTGCAGGGGTTATTGTGTTACCCCCTCCCCCCTCCCCCTGATTCCAGACCTTTGCCATTTTGTTCCAAGAAGAGGATTACACGTACGTGGCATCGAAAGGCTTCCACCAGAGTGTATTCATTGTATTTTGGCTCAATCGAGGTTAAGACCCAGTGAGGCGAGTTTACAGCCTTGGTTCCAGATGTACAGTGCACGGTGCATGAAAATGGCATTTTCTCGATAGAGAAACAAAAAAACAAAAAAACGGTGCTTCAAAGACAATCTTTGTTCTCTTGACTTTGTCAAGTCAGGTTTTTTTGTGCCAGCAGTACTCTCAAAGAAAAAATGATTCCGGCAATTCCGATCAAAATCACGTCAGGCTGGAGGCAACTGGTTCAAATGATTAGCCTTGCCTTTAATTCATTGTAATTTGTGATGGTTTGTTGGCCTGTTTGAGTTGATACATGTAAGTTTTGTCTCTTGTGAGGAACTTTGACTAGTCAGAGTGATGTGCAATCAAACAGGTCTCTTTCTTATTAAAACGTCAATGGAACTGTGGAGAGTGTAAACAGTTTAGGAAATTGTGTCACTTCGTGGAACACACACAACATTGCACTGCATGGCGTGATCCATTCAGTCACTTCATAAAAACTGAAAAAACACGCCCAAAAAATAACCTTGGTGCGTCACATGCAGAACGAATGAAGGCTACAATCCGTCACTTCGCGGACACAAAAAATTCCAGTTTCAACCAATTTTGGCTCAATGACATTCTTGTAACTAAGCAACCAAGATGTTTCAAGACTTGAAACATGGCAGAAAGAAAGGTACATAGATCAATGAATACCTTCTTTTTATTATCATTGACATCAATAACAACTGAAAAACAATTATATTTCAAGCAATGTGTCACTGCTAAAAGGGAGATTTGGAGCATGAATTCCAGTACATTTTGTCCCTCTAAGCACTGAGGGGCAAATGATGCATTAAGGCTGGTTCATGGTCGGTCACGCAACGATAAAATTGACGCGCTGCGCAGTTTATCGTCGACGCTGACGCCTCAGCGACCATACACTGCAAGGCTTCAGCGTCCAGCAATCACACTGTCCGGCAATTGTCATCGCGCAACTACATGTATACACCAGCCTTGACACGGTGAGTGCATGAGTGTACACACGTCTCCCTTGGACATTAAAAAAAAAAAAGAGAGAAGTTCATCAGGCTTTTGTTTGCGCGTCCGTGAAAATTTTGCTTGTATTATAAACCTCTTTCGATGTTAACTGGTTATGAGTTGCATTGGACAAAGAGTCTATTATTCCAGTCAAATGTTGTTGGGGAGAAAACCATACACCATCTTCGATTTAAAAAAATTAAAAACAGCTTTCTCCTTTTTTTCTCCAAAATCCCACGACGAGAAACTGTTTTTATTCTTTACTCAGCTTTTTTTTTTTTTTTTTTTTTTGGGGGGGGGGGATGCAGATCAGGTTTATTAAATGCCAGTGGTTTCCATGGAAACCATGCAATATTCCTGCGTACAGCAAAATTGACACATACTACCGGTACGTCTCCTTTACAAATTTCAAAGCAATTGGAAGATTACCATATTTTGTGTTGTTCTGACCGAAGTGACGAGGATTACACGTACCACTGACCGTCTGAACATTCTGTGCTTGATGTACCCGACACAATTGTATCCTTTTTTCATTCTTTTTTGGTTTCTGTAAAGCCGTTTTATCTTATAGTATTGTCAAAATCAAACAAAAATTGACATCATTATTTCATGCACATGTATTTACTAAGCAAAAAACTAAAATTTAAAATTAAATAAATAGGCCTCAGACTACTACTAATAATGGACACATGTATTTAGCGCCTTTTTCTGCCAATAGTAAAGCTCAAGGTGCGTGAACACTATTAACCTGGTAACTGGGTCATTTATTTCAATCCTTTACAATAAACCATCTCAGCTCCCTGGGGAGTATACAGCCTGTGCTGCCAAGCATGTAGCGCATCAAACTGCACATCGATCAAATAGAAATTATCTTTGTCCTCACAGGCACTAATGAAGAGAAGTAATTATACCTACAGGCAGGAAACTGAAGTTTGTCAAAATGTAACACAAGAATCTGTGTTTTTTTAAAATTTCCAGTGGCACAGTTGAAAATCTATTCAAGAGAGGAAATTAGTTTAGCCTGTAGTTTAGCGTCTCGCTGGAGGACAGTGAAGTTTCACGACTGGGATTCGAACCCACACTCCCATGAATTTGCCACCAGAACTCGATACCAATGCACTTGACCGCTCCGGCCAAAGAGGGCATTACACCAACAGTTTGGCTAGTAAATTTATGTAATAAGTACATATGTATGTACATGTATCATGCAACTTATTCATAGTCAAAAGCTGTAGTCAAGTAACTTAGTGCACATTGTACATTGTACCTGTAGGTCGAGTTCGAGTACAAGACTCAAACTACTTAGTCTGAGTCCCAGTCCGAGTTTACAATTCACTTTAATACACTTGTTTATCATTAGAAAATCACTAGAAAAATAACTAGACTGTGCTAGAAAGTATGTTTGTTATACATTTACACAGACGCGTTCAGAGACCTAGTTCACAGACCTAGCACTGTACACTGGGTGCTTCTCCCCGAATCCTGCTGAGAAAAAAAATCTGCTCAGGCATACATACTACTCGAGTGGGATTCGAACCCATGACCCCGAACACCTGTAGATTTTATGTGCTTTCCCTCAGGACTCCCAGCATTGAGTAAACAGTTCTTAAATTTGCATGGCCCAATTTTCGTTGAAATAATTTTTTTTATTATTCTCGAAAAAATAATTTCTATTCTGAACTAATTTTGAGATGATGCAGTTTCAGAACAAAAGAAAATGTACAATAAGCTTTCGCATAATTTACAGTTATGCCACGTACAATGCACAAAATACATGAAATGTAACAAGCAAACTTATTTGTACACATACATGTACATGGCTAATGGACGTGAGCTAATATCAGGATCCATGTAAACTCAACTGAAAGCTTGTGAATCTATTACAAATTTATTAATCTGTTAAGCTATTAAAAATTTTGGTCTAAATTTTTGAGTCAAATGGACCAAAAATTAGACCTACATGGAGCATTTATTTTAATCACACATTGGTAGGGGTAAAAAAATTAATAATGGTACACTTTGTTTATCCTGGACGCAATTATTACATCTTAATGTATTACAAAATATTGCGATATTACAATTCTTAACAGGATTTTGCCCAATCTGCAGATTGAGCACACAATTTGCAGATTGGGCAGCTGATGGTTCTGCTCAAAGTTTTACTCAGTGAGGATTTGTTTTTTGATAGCAACTGTTACTGTTTTTCAGTTGGCAAAAATGAGATCCTAATACAAGTCAAAATATGTGGCAAGACATGATAACCCTAACCCTAACCCTAACCCTTAACCCTACCTCTGACTCTACCCTTATCCCAACCATCCCTAACCCTATGAATGGGAGTTTTTCCACGGGTTTTTCTGGAGGGGCGATCTGCAATTTGGGGAAACCCCCAAAATTTGCTCAACACACACATAATTTGCATTGCACTCAATTTTTTTTTTACAGAAAAAGAAGAAAGACAAGACAAAAATGTACATAAACTTACTTTGGTGCTGTCCTGCTCTTTTCCGTGGTTGCACAGACCCACGGCCGTTTCCTCCATCACGCTCGACTGTTTTGAGATGATCGGAGTGACGGCGATCTTTTTCAGAGGCATTGTGCTGGCTTAGCGCTTAGCACAAATCAAACCTTATGTAAAAACACAACACTCTGTGTGGTCCGGATGAGCCTCAAACATGAAGCACCCCAAGAGTTAATTTACATCAAGAAACCCTACGAAGAATGAAAGAAAATAAAAACGGACATTTCATAACCTGAAATTCGATGCCGGATGTTGTGTAACACCCAAATACATATTGCCTTAGCCAATAAACAGATGACATTTTTAAAAACACACCATTGTGTAAAATCGGAATACCCAAGCAAAGGTCTTCTGGACATTTTGATTTGGTGCCTGTACACAGTATTCAGGCCTCGATCTTAAGAAAAATGGGGGCAGGCCTTTGCTGGTCAAATGAGAGAAATTGTACAAGGGCATGCTGGCCAAGTTGGCAGTGACAGTGCAATTTTTCTGAAGGGGCATGCTGGCCAACTCAACAGGGCATGAGGCCAATGGCCTCGGTGGCCTCGGTTAAGATCAAGGCCTGCAGTATGCACTCACCATGCAACGCTTAATTTCACCCACACAGATGGTCTTTAATATTTTGCTGATTTTTGCCTTTTATGATGGGGTTATTGTGTAATTTTCGATTCCAGACTCTCATTCCTTTTAATCCAAGAAGAGGATTACGGAACATCGAGAGGCTTCCACCATAGTTTATTCAATGTATGTATTTGGGCTCAATGGAGGCAAGTCGGAGTGAACTGAAGTCCGAGGATTCAGCCTTGGTTAACACTCAATCATGACCATGTCTTTGAAAACTTGCCGTATTGACCTCAACTATTTCTCTGGAATAAATGGTCTAAAATATCTATTTGTTTGTTAGAAACATAAGAAATTAAAAAAACATTGGTATTAAACACCACACAGTCCTAGTTTGCCATTCTTTCATAATCATATAAACATGATAGACCCAGTAACTGGGGCGCTGTCAAAATCTTGAGAAAAGGTACGAATGATAATGTTAAAATCTCAAAAAAGGAGTAGGGGCCTACAGTGCCCCAGTTACTGGTCTGAATACTGGGTCTAAATTTCAATGATGTCATGACAAAGCAAACGCAAAAAACCAAAAAAAACAGAACAACAATGCAATGAGGTGGAACTGAAATTGAAAACAACGAGTAATACTGGAGAAAAAAAATTGCAGAAAACGAACGGCAGAATGAAGCTATAACACAAACCTTCCTTGCTCTATGCACAAACAAAGGAGGAATTTATTTAAATAGGCACAAACAAGACAACGGTGTGTCCGTATGTTATTAAAACAATAAAAAACATGACATGCTTTTCTTACCATCAATCATGTCCATCATGGATGGAGTCGGCAGAACCATTTTTTCGGGATTAGTCCAACGTAAAATGCTTAAGGCATGTCAGAAAAATTGAGATGATACTATACATGAGTGACGTAGTTGTTCTTATGTTTTTTCCGCGAGAATAATTTGGTCAGCAAAACTTCAATTTATCAATAAACACTAATTTTTCCCGGGAGCATTCTTCTCTCTCATCTCCGCTTCTTTGCCTGCATTGTTTAGTACCACTTTCTAGTACGACCTGTAGAGATCAGCAGTCAACGACTGTTTAGTCCATCGCGTACAATCGGATGGGAGTTTATGCAGTGATGTATCTCGGCTGAAAACGAACGCTAGAAAAAAATTAACATACAACAGTCGTTCGCATACAGCAACGTTCCCTTTTATATCAGTCTATTATTGGTGGCGCTGTTTTACAACACCGTTCTAAAAACGGTAAAGGGGGCAAGTTCCAAAAATAAAAGTAATAACATCCGAATATACCCCGGTGTTTTTTTTGTAAACCTGAACTAGTTCAAATTTTGCTTAGATAAAGTTCTATCCATAACACTGCCATATTGAAAACGACTTTAAAAAAAGTGAACATATTATTATAAAATGTACTCGGTGCGCACAATATTATCCTACTAATAATTCATCAGGCATTGTCGTAGCCCATTCCTCAAAGTTCGTTACCTCAACTCCACAAGCTGCTTATAATTATTAAAAGGACTAAGAGGTTAACAAACACAACACTATCTCAGTCCTTGCAGATTCCCCGTTTATACACATGGGTTTAGAGTAGCCTTTGCGTGAATCGTTTGCGAGAATCGTACACGTAAGCCGATCCACACATCGCAGCGGTCGTAGACCGGACCGAGGAACCTGGCAAAGGTCTGCTATTTCCTCCGTCCGTGACGAAAAGAGAAGCAATTTTTTTTTCACAAGGCGACTTTTTTGGGGGGCAGCGACTTTCTGTTTTTTTACGCGGCGATTTTTTTTTTTTTTTGGGCGGCGACTTTTTTGTGGGGCGGCGATGGGGATTCCTCTATATCCCCTATAATAGACCGATCCATTAAGCCCCGCCCCCATACGTGTTGACCAATCACAGCCTTGGGTGCGCCTTCGAAAGTCTGACAAAAATCCGACATGATAAAAATCCTATTATAGCGCGCGCGTTCATGTCATGCAGTGTGGCATTTGAAGAGACGCACATTGTGTACAGTGGTGATTTAGCCAATGCTGTGATTGGTCAATATGTTTAGGGGCGGGCTTAATGGATCGGTCTATTACACACAAGCGAATAGACCTTTCTTTTGCAGCATCACAGCCCGAGTTTTTGCCAACCAAAATGGGGAAACTGCGGGGAGCCATCCATGCAAAGCGAAAACAGATGATCACAGTTTGCAAAAATGTTATGCAAATATTCAAAAATTGTTTAAAACTTGTTGGAAACAAACCAACCAATAATAGGATGTAGTTTCTTAAAAATAAAAGAAAGTTTGCAAAAATATTGCATTTATTTTGGCCACAACAAGACTTGAATTTTTTGCTGTATTTGGCCGTCTATGCAAACCAGCGCGGTTTGATTATCAACAAAAGAAAGGTCACCGGAAGTAAGCGAAACGTATGCGCGTACTACCATGCGCGCGCGTGACGCCGTAAACGCCGCGTCGCCTATAAAATGCGCACTACACTGTATAATCCATTGACTTCCAAAAAGGCATTCTAAGATGTTTGTGATGATGACGTCAGGCGTTGGGTCAATATAAAATGTAAAATAACAGTGTGATAAATTAATCGTTAAGGTAACTCGTATATTATTATAAACTTTATTTACAACAATATTGACTGATTAATACAGTAAAAAGCATTATGCAACTATTGACCCTTTGCACGCCATAGATATAGAAATGTGCGCATGCCCAGAACTACGGAAACAATGGAAATTCCCTGGTAAGTCTGCTGCCACCTAGCGTTCCCAAGTCTTCCACTGCAGTTGTACATGACACAAATATATTTATATATATACATACGAATATAATATAATATAACATAACATAACGTAACATAACATAACATAACATAACATAACATAACATAACATAACATAACATAACATAACATAACATAACATAACATAACATAACATAACATAACATAACATAACATAACATAACATAACATAACATAACATAACATAACATAACATAACATAACATAACATAACATAACATAACATAAAATAACATAACATAACATAACATAACATAACATAACATAACATAACATAACATAACATAACATAACATAACATAACATAACATAACATAACATAACATAACATAACATAACATAACATAACATAACATAATATAATATAATACAATATAATATAATATAATATTATAACCCAAAAAGTAAATAACAAAAATGGGAATGAAGAAATTAAATGATGAATAGGCTACTTTAAATTATTATTTTAGTAAGGCAGGTAGGTAATGGAATTATCATGAGGTTATTATAACAAGTAATGGCAGCCATTTTGAAATTGCTTGTTATTCTACTCATTTTTTTCAAAAGACACATCTGCAATTTCAAATGGCACTGTGTGCTAAATTTACATGCTTGTATCATCAAAGACACAATTCTCCCAAAACATTCCCCCTTTCTTCCCCATTATTTTTAAAGTAAATTTGGCACATTTCTGATATTCATTCCTACTTGGCCAAAAGGTAATAGTAGGAACCCGACCACGTGTAACGATTCTGAAACCAGCCGCGGGCGCCCTCGGCACCCTGGCTTACGGCTCGGGGACCGAAGTACAACGAAATGAGCAGGAGTCTTTTTGAAGGCTCGTCGATCGGCGGTAAATTGCCCTCTCCACAGCGAGTCGAAATGGCTGTCCCGGAAAGACAGACAAGACGGTCGCCTGAAAAGAGAAAAGAACCATAAAATAGATATAAGTTTAGTCTTGTCTCTAGATACAATGAGAGATTTGTATGTATAGTGGAACCAAAGCAGGGTTGGTGAGGAGGCTGGCGAGGAGCCAGGTATAAATGCGGCGTTAGACGGTCTCTGGCATTTTTGTCTTGCTCTATGTGTCACGTAATTCCACTTAAGTCACGCCCACTTCACAAACAGGCTCCATCGATTGCCAGAAGCCCATATGAACTACATTGAACTTGTTGTCTTTGGTTATTTATGTAAGAGCAACATCATTTCTTGACTTGCCTTTCACGTGCGTCTTGCAAACACTCAAGGTCTTACCAGAAATACCGTTTTCTTTCATAAGAAATGTCTTTGAACGACGGAATGAGTGTTTTCTTTAAAACAACACAGTAACGTACGACAACTGTGGAACCGGCAGTAGCGAAAACTTTGCAGATGCGCACGCGTGTGACGTAATGACTTATCAACAGGATACCCGTTTCTTTGCCTTCCATTTTTGCAGACCCAGGTTTGACTCTGGGCGGAGAGGCCTTTTTACACGCAGAGAATTAAATGAACATAATAATACTGACTGGAACCGCTAACAGAAAGTATACTTTTGCTTTACTTACGGTTGGCATTGATTTATATGACATAGAATATTCGCTAGAGACCGTTCCGGCCTGTCAATCAAACTGTGCCCATTGACCAATTGGATCACATCTTTTGGTCATGTGACCTCGGTCAAACTCGGTCACACGTGCAGCGTCACGTGCACAAAATAATGCGTGTGGGCGGGGCTTGTTACGTTGCCAAAGCCGCTACGTGAAAAGGAAAACACGCACGCCTACAGGCTTTATGACATCGGGCCATGTCTGTCACGAGTGGGGAAATAGCGGGAAAGTTGAACTAAAGGAACTAACCTTCCTCGGTGAGCTCCAAGTGGGTGTGGTCCCGCCCTTGTCCAATACTGATCGATTTTGCTTCGAGTGACGGCAGGGTTAACGCAATCAAGGTGGACGGGTTCATTGAATTATCAGCTTGAAGATAAAACTCTACATCCGTGAAGATCTTAAAGGTTTTGAAGTTAGACATCTTAATGACTTTGATGTCGTTGGGTGAGATGATATCCAGGTTGGCCTCTGCCTCATCCTCGTCCCTGTAGTTCCATGTAGATGCCATGCCGCCCTTTCCAAAGCGTGCCCACCCGCCGCCAAATTCGTCCATTTCACAGTACACCTATAGTCAACAGACACCACAGGCATGTGATTGAATTTAACATGATAATAATGGGAGACGTTGGAAGGACAGGTGGCATCGGACATACTAGGGCCCAATTCTATAGGGCTGCTTAAAGGGGTTGTGTCGCCATGATTATCGCAGTAAATGGAATAACCCAGTTACTAAGCGCTTGCGCACGCCAGCGGTCACATCAAAGTCTGCCAAGTAAGCCGGCACCCTTTGTGATTTGACCGCAAACGTGCGTGTGTGCAGTGTCTGGGTATGAGAGAGTTAATCTTTCCATGCACTGCCACATGTCTGCTATAATCATGACGACACAGCCCCTTTAAGCCGAAAATAATTATTGCTTAACAAGTTTATCCGCTTTGTTTTACACATGTTCTTTCCCGAACTCCGTACTAAAGTGCTCTTTGTTGTTTTAGTGGTTAAAGGTTATACATTACTTGTGTGGATGCCGATCCCTGAATAAAGTACGACCCACTTGGCTGTTGACACGTCTCCAACAGGTCTCTGCACGATACGGCAGGGTACTGGATCGTCCCCATCACCTCGCACGATCCGTGTCCAACACCGATGTGGATAGAAAGACCTGAAGGTATATCAAGGGTACGAGGATGGGGTTAAAGGCAAAGTATTAATTGATTGGAAAATGAACAAGACCAAAGATTGATTTAAAACTGCAGAATTGCAAAATAGATCAACCCACAAGCTCATCGATTATAAAGTTCACAGTCTTCCATAGAAAAATATCTCTACCTCAATACTGACAAAAAGTTAAAGACAAACTTATAAAGACATCACAAATCACTGGTGCTTATTTTGATTGCCACATACAATCGATATAATCTCGATAAGAAACGTGCACAAAACCCCAATATATGCACTTAAAAAACAGACCACCGAATTTCCTATTATTACTGGTCGGTAGAACATCATTATGGCGTCACAAGCTCAAACAGCGCACTCACTGATGAGTTAAAGAAAGATCTATCATTGGCTGAGAGTTATGCTTAACGGCCGACAACAGTGCTTAACGATTTTCTGCTAAGCAAAACTGAGTATTATACCAGTCACAGATGGTCACGTGACATGGTATTTTAGCTGGTAACTCTATTCTGGTAAGCACAAATGTATTGTGTTTAGCTTATTTTTGTAATTGGGTCCGAGTGAGTTTTGCGGAGACACAGATCTGTGGTTTAATAACTCGATGTTTCCATCAGTATGCTCTGATCCGTCCAGGAGAAGCTTGATTATCAAAATGAAGTAAAAAGTGTTTCGATAACTAAATACCGCCCTTAGCAACTGTCTATCAACGGTGACCACGTATTGATCTGCTAAGCAACACACACGTACACACCACCGCAGCTGTGGCCACCGCCGCCGCGCGCGCGTCCACGCACATGCACTTTGAATCCTCCATGCTGATTGGTACAAATACGCACTGAAGCGCTATTGTCGTGTCGCGCGCGCGTGCGGCGGCCTAAGCTGCGGTGGTGTAATAAAACACCATAAACGAGCGCTGCTCTGATTGGTGTATAGCCTACATGATGACGCAGCATTCCAAAAGGCGGCTGGAAATGGGATTTTCAACTTGCCAGACGTTCGGGCACGGTTGTGATTGGTCAGTGCATTGAGTAGTGTGGTTCCCAGACCAAAAAATCTCCGACTATTCTCTGTCGATTAGGGTCAGGCATCACCCAAGTGTCACGTGACAAAAAAGGAGGAATTCCTCCTTTTCCGAAAATATCCGAAATGCTCCGAACTCGTTGTCGTCAACATTCGGACAGTGTCGTTGATGGTTGGACATTTTTTTGTGTTGATAAAAATTCAAAGGTTTTATAGACACATCCCATTGTCGTTTTTCTTTTTTTTTTCTCCCAACAAATTCAACACTATATGTGAATATTATTTGTAACATTTTTACAAACTGATTATCCCAGGCTTTTTTTAAAGTAAACAAAGCCCGTCATCATCCAATGTCATCGTCCACCGTTGTTGGTGACAAGTAATGAATGTTTAAATATTGCGTCATAATCTATGTATAGCTTTGGATGATGTCTGACCTAAGATTTTTAACAAGAGTCGTCAGGGAATCTTTGGTCAGGGAACCAGACTATGCATTGAGGGGCGGAGCTAAATGGGCCGGTTTATTTATGGAATGACGATATTTAATGACGTTGATTTTGTGTGTCACATTACCTTCAATGAGATGGTACAGCTCCTGCGACTGTTTACACTGATCTTCTTCTGGAGTCAGAGCTACATTCAAGGAGGCCAGAGTCAGTTTCTTCATCTTATTTGTTTCTTGTTTCAGTTTAAAGACAGTAGTCTTAAGACTGGAGACACTAGCCTCGAGTAAGGACACACGAGTCACCATTTCTGCAAGAATATATGATATAAAAGTGACTAAGCTAAAATAGACATACAAAATTATAACAAAAACTCTGTTTATTTTGGACAAAGGCATCCCTTACACATCGTCAATGACTCCTCTAGATGGAGTATGCAGAACAGGCATCCAATAATATGGGATACAGGTTACTATCAACAATGGGAGATTGCTATTTCGCCCTTGGTACATTTTCCCCCGGGCGAATTTACCATTTCGCCCGGGCGATTTACTGTGGGACGCCAGGGCAAATAACTGTTTCGCGTGTGCGATTTCACCCGGGCAATTTACTTTTTTGCCCGGGCGATTTTTTATTTCGCACGGGGCGGATTAGTCTTAAAATCGCCCGGGTCAAAAATGTCTAAAATTCACAAGATTCTAAAATCAAAAGATTACCTAACTGTACTTTTGTTGTCCACATTAAACTCTTCCTATAGCCCATGAGATATTTTGTTTCAAAAAGGGACCTAACAGACCCAATAGAAAAAGAAGAAAACAAAACTCATGTTCAAAAATACAAAACGAAAACGAAAACAAAACTTTCCAATTTTGTATCCGTTTTATCGTTTTTTGTTTTTGTTTTGTTGTCGTTGTTTTTTGCAGTTTACCTTTGTACTCGATTGCGTCACAGTTGCACTCCTGTGCCGAAGACAGCCAAGCTGGCCAGGCCACCGCGAGGACAACCAGAGCTTTCGAAACCTCAAGTAGGACAACCATCTTGCCAAAAAGTCCCGCTGCAAAACTGCCGACTTGTATATCGAGCAAGGGAATATAACGGGTTCGTGAAGGAGTGGTGGAATCTCGGAGAAGAAACCCTACAATGATATGAGATGGGGTTTTTTTTTTGCCACTTTTTGTTGGCGTTGATTGTCAGCAAGTCGTGACTGATTGGTGCTACCTGATCAGAATGGGGCGCCGATGGGGGTGTACCTCTCGCGCCCCCGGAGCCACCATCCTCGAGTCACCCAATCATTCACTTCTGATAAATCATGGAATAAACTTACCCGTTTGACGTTGCTGCACTAACAAAATCAAAATCTGCCTTCAGTATTATTCACCTCTGAACTGTCACGAGTGTTCTTGATTGTCTGTTTTTTCCTCTCTCTGATCTTTCGATTCATGATTTGTGGATTGTTTAATGTATACATTTCTCCGTGTTTAGAAGTCTTCTGTGGGAACCTCTTATCTGTTAAATAACAGCCGCAATAACGATCACTGAGAAGCCTGAAAAATATCTGGAACAGAACTTGTCAACAATGATAAACTCGAGAGGGTGCAGGTTTAGAGGGGAGGGTGCAGATTGACGTTTTCCGCCCCGAAGATGCTCCTTCCGGAGAGGGTTGGGATAATAGATTGATTTGGATAAATAATGATGAGGGATCGAAGTGATTAATGTGGCTAATGCATTGAATATGTCATCGAACTACTGTAAAGCGTACCTTGCCCCTAACTTTTGCTTTTAGATGTAGGCCTATTTACCTGTTGTTGCTTTTTGTGTGTGTGTGTGTGGGGGGGGGGGGGGGCTATTGTACATGCCTGCAAAGTTATATTGTCAATAAAAGTCATGTTTTTGGCAAACAAACAAACAAACAAACAAACAAACAAACAAACAAACAAACAAACAAACAAACAAACAAACAAACAAACAAACAAACAAACAAACAAACAAACAAACAAACAAACAAACAAACAAACAAACAAACAAACAAACAAACAAACAAACAAACAAACAAACAAACAAACAAACAAACAAACAAACAAACAAACAAACAAACAAACAAACAAACAAACAAACAAACAGACAGACAGACAGACAGACAGACAGACAGACAGACAGACAGACAGACAGACAGACAGACAGACAGACAGACAGACAGACAGACAGACAGACAGACAGACAGACAGACAGACAGACAGACAGACAGACAGACAGACAGACAGACAGACAGACAGACAGACAGACAGACAAACAAACAACCCAACAAACGAGCAAACAAACAAACAAACAAACAAACAAACAAACAAACAAACAAACAAACAAACAAACAAACAAACAAACAAACAAACAAACAAACAAACAAACAGACAGACAGACAGACAGACAGACAGACAGACAGACAGACAGACAGACAGACAGACAGACAGACAGACAGACAGACAGACAGACAGACAGACAGACAGACAGACAGACAGACAGACAGACAGACAAACAAACAACCCAACAAACGAGCAAACAAACAAACAAACAAACAAACAAACAAACAAACAAACAAACAAACAAACAAACAAACAAACAAACAAACAAACAACAAACAAATGTACAAATATAACATTTAGTAATAAAGATGATCAAAGTTATGTCACTATTTCCCCTTCAACGGTAATCTGGGACATGGCATTGTGAATATTTCTTTCGTCGTGTTTACTCTCGCCTACCCCCACCACCCCACCTCCATCTCCACCAACCCAGCAGATTGTCGGGCATTGCCTTCTGATGTCTGTCATTAACATTGCTCCAGTATCCAATGTTGCACTTATTTCCTTCCTCCATGCACTTACAGAACATTCTCTCGCTATCTAATGTTTTATCACTACATTGATCTAACTAACAGCGATTACAGCAAAGCTGGGCTTGTAGGCTGTATGGCTGGAGGTAGTTTTTATTTTTAAAAACAGATATCGGGCTGTAAGGGAGGGCTTTAGACCTTTTCATTTGCGTGAATGTTGTTTTTAACAGCCCCGGAGGCCTTCGCTTTCGTATAAATACTATACATCTGTGTACAACACAGAGGAAGAGTCTAAAATAGGGCTATGTTTTAGCAACCTAGGTAGGCAAGCATGCCACGCAGTATGTACACACTTTCAGCATGTAATGCATTTCGTTTCAGTTCCAATAATCTCCATACTTCCTAGCTCACGCATCTTGCCAGACTGTGGTTATACGGACACCCAAAGTTGCTGGAAAAATTCATTTGGGGGTCACAAATCATGAATTTATACGCCAATGTTTACGTAAGATTTACGTAAATAGTCAGGTAAATACTTACGCAAATATACACGTAAATAGTCACGTAAATATTTACGACAATTCACGTAAATATAAATGACATAGGCAAAATAGTCGACCAATATTGGCGTAAATGTTTGTGACTTGGGACCAAGTCGTAAATAATTGGGCATGTATTGTTCAATAACTTCACGATTTGTGCCCCAAATTGCAAATATTTACGTAAGAGGGCAATATTGTGAAAATTACTAATTGCTTCTTCTCCCACAGTTTTTGTCCGATCGAAGACAAACTAAGTATCATCCCTTGGCCATGCTTCGTATGGGATGTACACCGAATTGGGTAAAAGGTTACACAGGGGTCACTATAGGTCATTGCTGATGTCAAGTGATCAGCCTGATAACTCTCTATAACTTCTGAACGTTTTAGCCAATTGTAACCAAACTTGGACATAACGACAATTGAACCTAGCTTGTACTAGAAATTGGATCAAAAATCACCTATAGAGGTCACGTATGCGTCATTTTACTGAAATAAAATAAGAGAAAATACTCTTTTTCCACAATCCTGCCGAAATTCGCCATATTATTTGGTCACATGCATCTTGACCATAGCCCCTTGTAGGGTCGGCTGATAGTTGTGCTTTATGAAGAACACACACTGTGCTCTACTCTCTTAATGTAAAAGAGTGAAAGCATCACTCTCTTGCCCGAGTGGTGGTGTAATTTTCACTCTTTTCAGAGTGCAATTATTTCTAGTTTGCTCTTTTAGAGTGAAATTTGAGTGAAGTTCGCTCTGAATCGAGTGAAAAAGAAAATATTTCCACTCTAAAGAGGGTTGTCCGGCATACCACTCCTTTAAAAGAGCCATATGGCGGACAAGTCTTTTTAGAGTGGAAGCATTTTCTTTTTCACTCGATTCAGGGTGAAGTTTACTCAAATTTCACTCTAAAAGAGCAAACTAGAGATAATTGCACTCTAAAAAGAGTGAAAATTACACCACCACTCGGGCAAGAGAGTGATGTTTTCACTCTTTTACATTAAGAGAGTAGTTTTTAATATATTTCATTTTTCAAATATTGTCTATACACATACGACTACAAAATATGTGACATAAGTGGATTAATATTTACTGCATTTTGTGTCCGCAAAGGTTCCTTGGTTGGTCCCACACAATGGCGTTTTGTGTGCACTGTGGGTGGGACGTGGCATTGGATAAACAAGGTAATTGAGCTGATTGGTCGGATAGGCTCCTTTCCCGGTCTTTCCTCCATTTTTCCATTCTCTTAGTAAGATTTCTAAACTGTTTAGTTCACTTAAAAATAGTTTCTAGACATCTTACGGCTAAAAAGGCGGTGACACCATAAGTCGATAAGTATTAACTGCATTTATTGTCCGGAAAAGCAGAATTGTTCACAAAAAACGATAAACTAACTATTTCAAGTCTGGCCATCAATTCCCCCCCCCCAAAAAAAAAATTATGCAGCGTAGCATGGCTTTGGCGGCTGCGCAGTACGCAGCCGCTCTGACACCCCAATCAAGACCTTTTGCATGCACCCCTCAACATTATTTGCAAATACAAACTATAATGCCTACATGATAGTATCACCACCAAGCATATTCTAGAAAATGAGAACTCCCATGTGGAAACTGCAAATCACATAACCGTGCTTATCTGCAAACTAGTTCATACGCACAGAGAAGCACCCACCTAGCGTGTGCCGCGCGAAGCTATAATAATGGAACAACAGTCCCTCTGACCCGCCAAAAATAAAATAACCTTATAAAACATTGTCAGATAAACATGCATCTCCAAAATTATTTTGATAGATAAGTATTATTTATTATGGAACATGTCAACGCAGGACAAAGGGTGAATTACGTCAATAAAACATTGGGAGACTTTTGAACGGTCCTTTTCACGGTTCTTACCTGGTACGCAAGCTCAGAACTACACACGCAGTACTGAGCATATGCACGCACGCTCAGAACTGTCTCAAAGGACTGTTGTGTCTGCTGCCACCAGCGTCTCAAAAGTCTCCCATAATTTTTACATAAAACGAGGGAAAAACAGAACAACGAACAGCAGTCACACCCTTTCAAACTAGAAACAGAAAAACATAGGTTCTTATGAAAAATGGTTGAACTTGCTTGCAAAAAATCAGTAACAGCTCTTATTCTAATCCATGAGCAAGTAAAACCAATTTTGAAATTTCCCCCAGGTTGAAAAATTATAACCGTCCACCTTTTAGTTCTGGCAATAAGTGGCTCGGTGGTTTTCAAATTTTAAGGCGTCGCATTTTTTTCTTCTTTTTGCTGTCAAACTGTGTGACATTCCTTAAGCATCAGAAATTATAATATGGGAGTTTTTCGAAGCGTCTATGTTTATTTTGGCAAACCAATTTAACCTTTGATCTGTGAGATATAAAGTATAACAAATTCACTGGAAGACTTGGTTCCCACATCCATTAAACGCCCACGCTATCCAGGTTCTAAAAGTGGGGTGAAAGTGTAGGGGGGAAAAAACCTTTTAAACATTATTTTTTTTCACAGGCTGGTAACTTTGGAGATTGTGCGCCCTCTGTTGACAAAATAGATTTTAGTCAGACCCCGCCTTTGCTGGTTCGTTGATTGACACCAATACTAATAAACCACCGTGTCACTAAGTCAGGGAGTCTGACAACATGTGGTTAGTGTCATGTTTTGTTAGATAATAACGAAATGACTGATTCGCGATATTGTTTTAGTATTCTTTACGACTACAACAAAGAAGTTTAAGTGTCGTACTCGTAAGTAGTCGTAGTCGTAGACTTCTTAGCATTCAGTTGTTTCAAGCCGTCGAATTAAAGGTAAATAAACGTTCTTTTTAGAAATTGTGTTTATCAAAATTACTAGACCCAGTAAGACTACATGACTAAGACTAAGAGTAAGTTACTAAAGAGTAAGACTCAAGAGTAACTGGGGCGCTGTACTCCTTTATTGAGATTTTGATATCATCGGTTGTACCATAGTCTAGAGCAAGGCTTTATGATGGCCGTACGTTATTTACCATTAAAACTCTCTCGCATTCATGCCCAAAAGGAAGTAAAAGTGTGTTTAGCGAGTAGCGTTGTCTCTGTATACGTTCTGTCAACCTTTCTGGACAGTTAAGGATATAATTTAGCAAACTAAAGGTAATTAGTAAAGGTTTTGCATACAGCAGTCAGCACTGAAGTCGGTAGTACTAGTATACTCCTAGAACTATGAGGTTCGTTCCGCTATCGTCTCCACGAGCCTCATAGAGTGACATGTACAAAATCCTATTCGAAACTTTCTGCCCTTCACATTTACATGGCTACAGTTCTTTTTTGTAATCAGATCTCGCCAAAACTAGGCTCTATGTGTTCTTTCAACTCTCATCGAGCGTTGCACGGGTCCAGAAAATCCACTCTGCAAACTAAACGTTGTTAAAAAGGGATAAATTCTCACCGTAACTCAGATCCCATTCAAACAGTATTGCAACAAATATGGCGACCGGAGTTGCAAAATTAACCGGAGTATGCTGCTATGCGGTGCGCTGGTCCTATGGGCTGGTTCCGCGTACCAGTTAATTTTGCAGCTCCGGCCGCCATATTTGTTGCATTACTGTCTGAATGGGATCTGAGTTACGGTGAGAATTTATCCCTTTTTAACAACGTTTAGTTTGCGGAGTGGATTTTCTGGACCCGTGCAACGCTCGATGAGAGTTGAAAGAACACATAGAGCCTAGTTTTGGCGAGATCTGATTACAAAAAAGAACTGTAGCCATGTAAATGTGAAGGGCAGAAAGTTTCGAATAGGATTTTGTACATATCACTCTATGAGGCTCGTGGAGACGATAGCGGAACAAACCTCATACATAGTTCTAGGAGTAGTACTAGTAGATGTTCAAATAGACCGATCCACTAAGCCCCGCTTAGGCGCCTACTAACGTATTGACCAATCACAACCTTGACAATGACAATGAAAGTCCGATACATTTAAAATCCCATTGGAAAAGTAAACAAACCGCCGCCATTGTTCTGTCACAACAACAATTTTTCGTATTTCTGGCGGTGCAAGGCCACAGTAGTGGTCCTTTTACAGTCGTGAAAAAGTGGTTTATACAGTGTTCCTGTCTGCATTGTTCTTTGGAGTCAAGGCACTGCTCAAAAAGGCCACGAAACTAAATTCATACCGTTCATGAGTGTGTGTAGGTGTGCTGTATCCCAAGATCTGATACGTGCATGTAAACTTGCAACCGAACCACCGCTGTGATCGTGGCAAGAAAGTCACATCATGTGCTGTAGCTAGGCAGTTGCTAAGGTAAGCGGGGCTTAATGGATCGGTCTATTCACCGGCTATTGGCATACGTTTTGAAATTTCAACTGTTCACTGTTTCTTTAGGACTGGAGCTACCTCAAGGGGGTGAAGTCATCTTGCAGATATGGGGTTACAGAAAGTACTGAGCACTTTTATCCACCTATACTCGTTCCGCATCATGGTTGGGTATCTACTTATGGTGATGTTATCACCGCTTTATCAAAAGATCTCCAAGCCCATGTCCTTGAGACCGGTAAGTAAACCCTGAGGCTGCGTCAGGTGAAAAAAGGCCACGTAAAAAAAACCAACAGTATTGTAGTCAAGTACTTTTCAGTCGACTATTAAGTACTGCTGAGTACTAGGGCGGCCAAGAAGTACTCGAGTACAAGTACTTCGGCCATTGAGTATGAGTATCATGAGTACAAGTGTCAGAGTACCGAGTATTCTGATATCCGAGTACCAAGTCCAACAGCCGAGTACCAAGTACTGCTGAGTACTAGAGTGGCTGAGTAGTACTCGAGTACGAGTACTTGGGCCATCGAGTACAAGTACAAATGTCTGAGTACTGAGTATTCTGATATCCGAGTACCGAGTCCAACAGCCTAGTACCAAGTACTGCCGAGTACTAGGGTGGCTGAGTAGTACTCGAGTACGAGTTCTTGGGCCATCGAGTACAAGCACAAGTGTACTGAGTATTCTGATATCCGAGTACTGAGCCCAACAGCCGAGTACCAAGTACTGCTGAGTACTACATGTAGGGTGGCCGAGTAGTATCGAGTATGAGTACTTGGGCCATCGAGTACCAGCATAAGTGTCTGAAACCAAGTATTCAGATATCCGAGTACCAGGTCCAACAGCCGAGTACCAAAGACTGCCGAGTACTAGGGTGGCCGAGTAGTACTCGAATACGAGTTCTTGGGCCATCGAGTACGAGCACAAGTGTCTGAAACCAAGTATTCAGATATCCGAGTACCAAGTCCAACAGCCAAGTGCCAAGTACTGCTGAGTACTAGGGTGGCTGAGTAGTACTCGAGTACAAGTATACTTGGGCCATCGAGTACAAGTACAAGTGTCTGAGTACTGAGTATTCTGATAGCAACCAAGTTCCTGGATCTCTGAGTATTAGTACCAGTACTTCATAAAAGGAAAATGCAAAATGAGGTGTTGAAACTGTTACTGTTTTTTGACCAACTTTCTAATTAACAGTGTGTGCTTGTTATGATAACTATCTTTTGAATACATCATTAGACAACTTCAATTTTACTTTTTCCTCAGCTTTATTCCTCTTTTCCTTGCTTTAACCCATGTAAAGGAAAGCCGAAAGAAAAGTGGTATTTTGACCATGAATACTTAAAATCGGAGCCCTAGTACATTTTCGAGTAAAGAGATGAACGTTTTGCTAGCCAAGTATGAGTAGGAGTACTAGTACCATCAAAATAGCACTCAAATACAAGTACCAAGTATGAGTACTACAGCACTGAAAAAAAAATAGCTGCTTCTCATCCCCAACGGACCGCCAAAAATGACCCCCACCTTTTGTTTCTTTCTTCTTCTTGTAACACTTAGTCTTACATATACCTTAGAAGCTCAAAAACATTTTGGCACTGCAATACAAAAGTGTAAATCGGCCAGTCAGACCTACAGAATGCCAGTTTGTATGGCCTGCATTTGTTGGTGATAACAAAACAGAACTTGAACACTTACATGTATACCAACTTGGAGCCAAGTCTTGCAAGTAGGCATGGTGCTCAAATAGCGGTCTGCCAGATGGTCTCCGCTGGACCACCATTTTCTTTCTGTTGTGGTAGCAGGCGTAATTGCTTCGTTCTTGAAAGGGCAAGGGCACCAAGGCATTTTTCCTCTTGATAAAGGGCACCTCTATGAGGAAATTGTAAATTTCTATTGGAACATTTCAAGGGCACCAAGGCAATGACCAGGGGCAACAGAGGCAATTGCTACTATAGACCGTTCCGGCCCCGCCCCCACACTTCATGTGTACGTTTACGCTGCACATGTGACCAGGTTTGACCGAGTTCACATGACCAAAAGGCGTGATCCAATTGGTCAATGTGCACAGTTTGATTGACAGGCCGGAACGGTCTATTTGTTGCCTCTGTGAAGTATCAGGCCTGTGGTAGTCTGGATGCCAGCCAGTTTTGAATTTTGGTTTTAGTTTGTTGTCTTCTTTTTTGTTTATAACAAAATCAGCGAAACAAAACAGTGTCTATGCTACCATTATTTTTAATCAGTCTAGGGTGTAACGTTATTGATGTTGGAAATCAAATCTTCTTTGACCCCCAAATAATTTCTTTGCCCCTCACTTGCTCCCCCAAATTATTGAGAGTCTTGCGCCACCGCTGTTGCTAACCCTGGTAAACACTCAGTGAATACATGTAGCTATTTCCGAGGGAATAGCTGAGCTTAGCCCAATTTCATAGAGCTGCTTAAGCACAAAAAGTAGCTAAGCTGAAACAAAATTATGCTTACCAGAGTAAGGTTACCAGCCAAAAGAGCATGTCACATGTACAATCTGTGACTCGTATCCTGCTTATTTTTGCTTAGCAGAACATTTTTAAGCACTACTTTCAGCTTAAGCAGGTCTATGAAGTTGGGCCCTGATTGGGAGTACAGCACACACATGGTTCAGAAAGATACACGTAACTTGTTTTGATTTTCTTGGCAATATTTGTACCTTTATTCAAAAAAATATTGATTTTAAAATTACCTCTACTTGAAAATTTGGATGGGACCGAATGTATTCTTAAAGTAAAAAACAAAACAAAAACGCATCGGTTGTGTGCACAGGTACATTGTGAATATACGTCGATTTGAAATAATGACAAACTACGATTCAAGAACTAAAGTGGATGTTTCGACGATTATATTTTGACCCTGTAGATTCTGGTGGTGTATAACTATGCCTGCAGTCTACTCAGCGTCTGCACATTCGCAATGTTCGCTTACGGCATGTACGACGCCGGGTCGGTGTTCCGTATGGAATCCACACCGGTGCTCGAGCAAGCCTTCTTACTCTACCGCATAGCAAAGTACATTGAGCTCCTGGACACCGTCTTTATGATCCTCCGCCACAAACGCCGACAGATTTCTTTCCTTCACGTGTATCACCACGGCAGTATGATCAACCTCGCGGAGTTTTCGTACCTCCTAACGCCGTGGGCGGCCGTCGCATTCTCCCTCGGCTTAAACTCTCTCATCCACGTTTGTCTTTACTTCTACTACGGACGATGCGCCGCAAACCCCGACAATCCACCCTCATGGAAGAAGCAAATGACCCAGCTGCAGATTACGCAGTTCTTTATCATACTGGTGCACTGCACGTTTGGTTACCTGTATCACGGCTTCTGCGGCTATTCTATATTCTTCTGCATGACTATGATCTATCTGTTTGGTAGTTTTTACGTCGCTGCGTTTTTGAGGTCCAAACGGCAGAAGGAGCAACTCAAATCACAATAACGTAAAAGTCGCCATAAGTTTGTATGCAATTTTTTTTACAGCGTTGATATTTAACTGAGTAATTTTTTAAGTTTTTTTTTTTTTTTTTCCTAGAAAAATAATGAAGGTGGTGGGACAATGATGTTAAGTCACTTCCCCTGAGAGGTCCTTGAAGGTTTGGTGAATTATTTATGTTTTTGTTTACACCTTACATTTATTATACTAATAACCAGTTGGAAAAATCATGAGCAAGTACGATCAAGGACCATAGGTAACCGTTGTTTGACTAAATCTGATTGAACTCAACGATGGTCGGACTAGTATAGTTGACTATTCCCCAACCAGGCTATCAAAGTTGGTTCTATTGCTGGTTACCAACAATAGCCGTTTCATAAGCACAGTGCAGAGGGGACCAGTTATCCGAAAAGTGATAATGTTGATTTCGCTGTTTTCTGATGGTCACATGGACGTGACATGACTAGAGTCGTTCACACTTCAACTTCAGCATGCACTGCAAACGTCACAACCTAACCACTAGTTAATCATTGGTCCTTGATTGAACTTGCGCCTGGTTGTGCGTTCCAGTATATTTTTACATGATTTATTTCCTGAAAAATAATAGTCCTCAGGAACGTCCACGCGAATAGGTCACTTGCTGACATGGCTGGATTCCACCTGTGATGTCACATACATTACATAGTAATATATTCATGAGTGAATTTTTTTTATAGAAAGAACACATATTAAGGCTTGATTGCTTCGTTCTTGAAAGGGCAAGGGCACCAAGGCATTTTCTACTTGATAAAGGGCACCTCTATGAGGAAATTGTAAATTTCTATTGGAATATTTCAAGGGCACTAAGGCAATGACCAGGGGCAACGGAGGCAATTGCCTCCATTGCCTCTGTGAAGTAGCAGGCCTGCATAGTTGTCATTCCTTTGGCGGACCCCGTACCAGAGCAATTGTCCTCTGGAACAGCTCATGAATATTTTATGTAGTGATGACATCACAGGAGGAATCCAGCCATGTCAGCAAGTGACCTATCTTTATTGGCGTTCCTGAAAACGTTTTTTTTAAAGAAAATTAATCATTTAAAAATAAGCAGAAAGGCACAAAATGATTTTTGTATTTTGTATAATATTTATAAGGTATAACATGAAAACATCTAAGTACTTCACCGAACCTTTCAGAATTTTGAAATGTCAGCAGGGGTCTGACATTGGCTGAAACAGGACACTGGTCAATAAGTTTGACCGTAATTTTGCCATGTAATCTGCACTTTGTATACAGGCCAACATACTTTTCAGAGGCTGAAATAAAACCCGCCAACTAGGTTTCCCTTTTTGGAATACATGGCTTGGCCCCATCATACTTTTTGTGTGACCATAAACATAATGAAATGACAGCCCTAAGTTGGTGCAAACATTAAATATTTCCTTGATAAATTGCCAGGTTCGAAAGGAAATTAAATTTTAATAATTATTCATTATGTGACAAAAAACTCAGGTGGCTGATTTGTGATTTATTTTGCAATTCTTTGTATTTTGATCATATTCCACATTGATAATAATTCTATAAATTTATGAACGAAAAAGACAACCATTAAATATTTATTAAAATTACCGGGATTGAAAGGAAACTAATTTTCTATTTACTATTCATCGTGCGACAAAAAACTCAGGTGGCTGATTTGTGATTCATTTTACAATCCTTTGTATTTTGATCATAATCCACATTAATAACAATTCTATAAACTTATGTAAGAAAAATATAATCTAACATTATTTATGAAGATGGCAGTGTGCGACTTTTAATAACTTTTGATATTTAAGAAAGGGGACCATCTCGTTTAATATCAGCTACTTTTTTTACAAATTAGATTTTTTGGCTTTAAAGTCACATGTACAGCCCATAATTTGTAACTTCCATTTGTAAAGACCATTGATCATGGTATCACATATTAACAAAAAAGCCACAGAGCTTGGACTTCCTGTAGGCACAATTTGTACAAGGCTCAATGGAAGAAAATTTAAAATCTTGTAAAAATTTGTACCACCTTTTGCTATGATCATGGAGGAAACATTCCTCCATGGTATGATGAAGAACAGGGGGCACATTGAAAACTTGTTTATCTGTTCTTTTTTTTATGTGGAAATTACAATGTTGTCTGCTAGAAACTGTTTTAAATGTCAAAGGTCACACTGTGTTTGTATGGTAAAACGAATAGGCCGTATTTTTGACAGCAAGAGGGCGCAATATTAATTCCATTTTGAAAGTACAAAGATATTTCAAAACATTAAAAATAAAAAAATTCCAAGCAGATAGCTTACACTGATTACATTGTAAAACTGCCAGTAAAAGAAACCTCAGAAGTTGTATATTGTTGTATATTAACTGCTTCATTAGAAGTCTAATTGCATCTGGTTGACCACACTATTTCTATAGTTTGCCCCTCTTGGCGTCCTCTTGCAGTCAAAAATAAGACTTATTGACAGTCATCCACAATAGTTAATTGCGTATTTCACATTTTTGAATACACCACATCTATGTTTATAGCTGCGAGCTCTTTCTTGACCTCATTTCCATTTCCCAGGACATTTGTTCCCAGCATGCCTAACTCTATCTTTGCGACGAGAGGCGGGACCGATGCGGCGCTTTGTCCATGGGACCGAGGTTGGTTATTTCTTCCTTTATTCATTAAGGATTGGTAAATTATTATGACGAAAGTCCGTATTATTAATATTTTAATCTGGATATGATTGTATAAACTTGTTGCTTTTTCTTCCTTAATGTGTTTTGGTGGTATACGACCCAAACTAGGGAAATAAAATAACGTCGAAAATCTTTCAGGTTCAGCCTAACCGTAAATTAATATCCGTGTTTTACATGTAATCGAGTTACGGATGAAACCCCTGGCTTGTTGTTGACGTCACAAACTCAAACAGCGCCCTCAATGAGGTCAAATGAAGACATGTCATTGGTTGTAAGTTGTGGGTGGCGCGTATGGCCCGGTTTCAAGCAGGCGTGTTCTGCTTGCAGACCGATCCCTTCAGCATGCTGTTTCTATCTTATAAACACAGCCATAATCGTAAAAAGCGAATCAAAAGGCACTCCAGTAGTTCTTGTAAGCAGAAAAGTGACGCCACAAATTTTGCACCTCCATTGTGAACGCGCACACGTGCTGTCAATACAGTCTTGCGCTATGTCTTCCTGCTGTATTTAGCAAGCACAAAACTCTGCTCACCGGTTACAGCTTTATGAAATTTGGGCAAAGGTTTTTATTTACGCGCCTTAAAGTGTGACGTCATATGTGCAGGCTACTTTACACACTAGCCTGTTGCCGTTTGACCTCGGCGACGGCGGCCTTTGCAACGTGGTCTATCGTTAGACTTGTCCCCTGTCTTTATCAGTAAGGATAAAGACAAGCTCGTCTTATAAACCCAATGGTTTCATTGGTATTTTAAGTGATAATGTGCATTGTGGTCTCGTTGGGCGGTAAAATTAATTTAAAGATCGTCCAAAAGTAGAAGATAAACATTCACTACAATAACCCCCAAGTTGGGCCGGTGTCGTGGTTATTTAAAAAAAGAAAAAAAGAAGGTCACATGACGTGCATGTGACTTTTCTGCTTCAAAAATTTGAAACCGATAACTCACCCAATCATTCAGCTCTAGCTGTTTTTCATCCATTTAAAAATCTCATGACTGGACCAAATTAAACTCTGATTGTTTGTCAGTGAATAAATAACAAAAGTGGACCTGCATTCAAATTTTTGATCAAAGTTTTTAATAAAGAGGGAAAATGCATTTCAAATGTTATGAGAGTCCAGGTAACGGACCGTGGCTCGGTCGCTGTATCCGTGGGGCTTACAGCGAGTTTCCCTCGGCCCTACCGATCTCTGCTGCGGCGCTGGGACCGTGCGAAATAGGCGAGTCAAAAGCCAGCCAATAAACGTTGGTTGCGGGAACTCGTGACGGCTGTCCGGCCTCGCAATTTGCCATTGGAATTTGCGGTCGTAAATTTGTAATTTGTGCTGGCATTCGCAGCTCATTATTCTCTGCTGGAAACTCGCGGCCGGCTAGCTTCAGCCTGCTAGTTGGTTGAAGTCACTGATTTTGACGGTTGTAAAGGACTTGATCAGCGTGTTATGATAAACTTTGATCTCTTGTTTTATTCAACAAATTGTCGTTAATTACAGGGCACTTGGCTTACATTTCTTTACCAAAGAGTTCTATAAAAGTGTACTGATATAATTTTCCAGTGATAAATAAGATATTTATTTTTGAAATATGAGGCCGCAATGTACCTTTAACATGTAATCGACGAGAGTGTGTCAGTGTACATGTACATGTAGTGTGTTCGTACACACACGGTATTATGACATGCGAGGTCACAAGGTACCATCGGCAGGAACGACAAGGATCCAAAGCCCGGTGTCTGGCGTTATTTGTAGGAGCCTGGATGTATGACGTCAGATGTACAGGCTGGGGCAAGTTCGGGCAGCAACCATCGTCAACCCATGGTTGGTTTGTGTTTAACAGTGCGCATGCGCTTTAATATCAAAGCAAGAACGACTCTAGTCGAACTAGCGTGAGCTAAATTGTGTAATGTCAACTTGGCGGCCTCCAGTAATATGTTTGCATTGTTATAAACATAGGCCTACTCACATCTTCTCCTTCGCTGATTCCGCCATTTTTATTTTTATTTTGTCATGGTTCCCGTGCAGTTTGTCATAGTTAAGAGCGGACAAATCCTTTGATAACCAGCGAAGCAACCATTAAATTAACCAGTAGGGTGGTTCCAAATAGTTGACTATATGTAGCGTTGACTAACCATAGGTGACCGAGACAGCGTTCTGGTGAAGTTAGTCGAACAATAGTCGACAATTGTCCTTGGGCGAACTTGCCCCATGTCTATCGTAGTCTTGATTGGCGAAGCCTTTATTATGCCTGGATGTTATCCTTATTTCAATGGGAGACTTTGTAACGCTAGGTGGCAGCAGACTTACCAGGTAAATTTACATTGTTTGCGTAGTTCTGAGCATGCGCAATTTCCGAGAACAATGGATTTACCTGGTAATTTTGCTGCCACCTGTCCTCAAAAGTCTCCCATTTATTTATTTAAATATAATAATATTTCATTGTTATACAGGAAAGTCCATAAAACATCAGCTCCATGCTGTTTTACAGGATGGTCCTGTGCCCTGTGGTAAAAAAAAAACGATAGAAAAGAAAGACAAAAAATAAAAAAATAAAGAAATAAAAGAAATAAAATAAAATAAATAAAAAATAAATCAGCATTCGAATTAAGCGATAAATATTTTACGGGGCTTAAAAATATGTTTGTCCACCTGAAAAGTACGCGTACAAGACGGGTATAAAATGCCTGTGGAGGATTGTTAATTTAGATTAACTTTATAATCTGATACTATAATCAAACTAATTTTTGTTGACTGTATAATCCTATTACACAGGGACTCTGTAATCTGTAATTACCCCCGACCCAATTTCCGTGACCACTCTTCGAACCCATCCCTTCCGTTGTATCTCCCAACACCCATGTGGCAAGGCCGTGGCAAGGTCGTGACAAGGTTCAAAGATAGAAATCAGTAGACTAAAGTTTGATGAGTCATTTCCCATTGTCCTCACTAACAGATTCCTTCGATTATAAATTGGGGCAGATATTGCCCATCACGAATATCAAAATATTGCATGTTCGAAAGAATCCAAAGGGGTTGTGTAATATCGCATGCCTTTCGAGCCAAAAGTACAGTCGTGGGTACACTAGCCCTCTAAAAATGACCCTACTTTGCTCAAAAGTGTAGGGTCATTTTTCCAAGACGGAGTCTGGCCAGTTTACTCGTTCGGGATGTTCTTATTTTGGATCAGCCTACCAAACATTTTCAACGGCTAACCTACTAAAAATTGGGAAGAAAGAAGTTAAGTTGTCAGAAAATATATTTGATTTGTTTTCTAGAGGCTGAGAGACCTTTTTTAAAGTATTTGTTGAGAACTTTTGAATATTTAGCATTTAGCATTTGGTTGCTATTGTAGGCTATTTAGTGTGGTGCACCCAGCAGCGGGGCCAAGTTTTGCTCCCACGAGACGTCAATCTATGACAAAGAGACTTGGACAAGTCTACCGTACTTGCTCCCGACCTTTGTCTGTGACCCGTTACTGATGATATCGCCGAATCACAGAATCACAAAAATCAATAATGAGAGCGGCTGATGTTCCGCTGGCAATCACACTATTTAATGGGATATCGATAAAAGCATAATAGGGTTTACTGTTTCCAGATTCCATAAACCATTTATAATGATAAAGGTGTTGCCTTGTTAGGTTTGGGACTAGCGGTGTGTAAACTTGATTACCCGCACCCCAGAGATTGCATTGTATGGCCGGGGTGGTCGGATGACTCTCCAGTAGGGTGATTTTGTTCCAGTAGATACCCAATTATGGTAGTTTGCTTTTTCCCCTATACAAGTTTAGTTTGTTTGTCGGGTTGTTGAGTTGTTTGTTGGGTTGTTTGTTTGTTTGTTTTTCAAGAGTTGTTCGATCTAGCCAGCACCCTTTTTTGTTCATACTAAAACTTTCCCTTCGATTGGGATGACAGTTGAGAAGGTCCAGCTGGGGGGGGGGGGGGGCTACTGTGGGAATCGAGCCCCGTCCCCCGCCCGAGCCGATTGGCTTGAGTGTGGGGGACGCCCTGCCGATTGTTTGTTTCAATTTTTATTAAGGAGAGGGGGGGGGGGTACAATGGTAGGGACAAATCACTATCAAAGGGAACGTAGAGGGGAGGGGAAGGAATGCTGGCAATAAAACCTTGTTTTCTGTATTAATGTTTAATCTTGTATTTTATTTGAGGTCCCCACTCCCGGTTCCCCCCCCCTCCCCCAGCCTGTCGTAACATTTTTCTATGGTCATAATGAGGCAGAAGTTCGTTTTTGAGCCACGCCACAATAAGATGTTTTCCGGGGTGTGCGCCACAGACGGGGCCCACTACCGATACACAGGGGTCAGATTGGAACTATTTTGCCCACATTCTTGTAAGCCGCTGCATGGGACCGGTATATTTTGTCTACAGTCAACCCCTCCCCCCCAAAAAGAAAAAAAAGAAAAGAAAAAAAAAAGGTTTTTTTGTACGGTAAGACGTGAACTTATTCTCTCTTTCCCAACGTGTGTTGTGTAATAATGCACATAAAAGAACCCAAGCAGTTATACTTATCGCTAAGAGGAGGGGTTTGTCCCGGTGTTTCTGGCAGTGGCTGCTGAATGCGCCGCAGCACCTTGTAAAAACCATTTGTGCTAATGGGCCCATGTATTGAAAAACGTGTCTTAAAAAATAATGAGCGCTTTGAGACGTGAGGGTTTCCCCAGGATGAATATCAATCAAGGTTCTTTTTGACGAATCCAAGAAAATGAGTGGAAAAAATGTTACTCTTATTTTAGGGACGTTTCACCGCTATGTCATCTTCAAGCAGCTATACGAAAGGACGATGTCGAGTGGTAGGTGGTTTGCCAGCCTAAAGAAGCTGCTAGTTCAGCAGTGAAACGTCACTAAAATGTAACATCTTCACTAATTTTCTTGGATTCGTCAAAACAAACCTTCAGAACATTCTGACAAGTAACTTGTTCAAAGGAATACAATAAATAAATAAAAGACAGTTTTTCAATTTGTTTACATATTTTATTTTATTAATATACTTCAATGCAGTCTCTGTAGTGATCTAAAAAACTATTCCAACGGCAATCTTTCACTGTTAAAACGCCGGGTAAATCTTGTAACCATCAACACGTGGTTCGCTGTGATGGGCAACCCTTTTTGTTGGGTAAAATGTTGCTCTTTTGTTGGTTAAAAAGTTACGTATTTTAGCTTATTCTTTGGTTAAAATAATTAGTATTATACCCAACAGAGGAGTGAAAGGGTTGTTCGTTGAGAAGCTCGTGTTGGGTAAATACTTTACCCAGTATTTGATTAGTTTTTGGGATATGCATGAAAGTCTACTCTGGTGGGATCGACCAATCTGAAGTTGCTCATTGGAAAACAAATTAGCCCGGGCACAAATATATTCCAAAATAACATATTATCTTAGACCACGTATATAACATGTGACATCACATGTTTACAAGAGAGCCACAGGGCCCGGACTTCCTGCAGGCACAATCTGTACACTGCTCAATGGAAGAAAACAAATCTTACATTTTTGGGAGATTGCACTGTCCAATTTATATCAATTTTTGACACGAAGAACGCCTAATGTCTAAAGCTCATTATAAAGCAGAATGTATTTTCGCTAGGAAAAGGGAGCGGGGAACCATTCACAAACAGTTCACATGACAATGTAGTTTGGCTGGTAACCCTTTAGTTTCTGATAAGCAAAACTGCTTGGCTAATTTAATGTTTGTGTTTTAAGCAGTTTTATGAAATATTGACCTATGAGACCAATGATGTTTAAAGCACACAGACAACATAGCAGTATCCGCACTTTGTGTGACCCAACATGAAATATTAACAAACCTGTGAAAGTTTAAGCTCAACCGGTCACTGGAGTCAAGAGGAGAATTTAAAACCCATAACTGTTCTGACTGTTTTTAAAACACAGGATTTTGGACTCGCCAGATCAAAACTAACTACTTTACTCATTTCTCAAAAACTATAGCATTTCAGGAAAAAACGTATATTTTAAGGGAAGTTTTCCACTATCTTAAATACCATTTAAGTTTATGTGTAAATCTATACATTTATAATTTCCAATTTTACCAATGTTATGCATTGCCGAGATGAAAAACCAACTGCTTTACTCGTTTCTCAAAAAAACTAGCATTTCAGGCAAAAATATAAATTTGATCTGAGGAAGTTTTTCCTTGACCATCGTTATAAGTTTTGTGTTAATCTGTGAACATTAAAGACAATGGTCTAGGCCTCAATATTTTACCGGTCTCCATTTAAACTACCAACTTATCAAGGTATGTTTACCGTAATTAAATACATAATGTTAGACTTTCGGTGACACCATACGGAACCTCGATTCGTGGATTGATTTAGTTATGTTATTAACAGATTTAAACAGTACCAATCGTTTGATTATTTAAATTTATCGATTGCCAGCCACGAATATACTTCAAATGGTCAAAAAAAAAAAAAAAAAAAAACAAGGTCGAGACCAATAACGTTTTTGGATATGAAAAAACAATTAATACATAATGTTGTGATACACTTTCAGTGAACACTTAGATGTGCTATTTCATCGATTATTTTGTTTTGAATATCGTAACCAAACTATTGATTGTTCTAATTTGTCGATCGTTTTAGATATGAATAACTTTATTGAAAGGTACTCGAAACATTGTATAAACAATACGGAGGTCAGAAGGAACGTTTTTAGCTCGATGACAATTCTATGAATACTAACAAATATATATTCACTCATTACATTTCTTCTGTCAATTCCTTCACGAGAACTAATCAATGTAAACTACAAATTACCTAAAAATACAATTAATTTAAGTTAAAATATGAGTTTTGGTATTACGATCCACCACTTCAAAAACTTACATAATAACTAAAATAAACATCAGCCAATATTATTATATTGCCTGATTTTGTGCCATAATTCACCACTGAAAAGATGGAGGACTAAAAAAAAACTAATATGAACATTTTCTATTATAGTCACAAGCCTAACTAAAGTTGGTCGCCACTTAATGTTCAGTTTGAATCACTCAGACCAAAAGTAATGTAGCTATTTATAGACCATGAGGCGTAGCTCTTTGTGATGCAAATTTAACATGCATTCACAGACCATGTGACCTGTGGCATTACATGTATACGAACGAGCCACAGAGACTGGAATTCCTGCAGGCACGACTTGTTCACAAACCAGAGAAAGAAACAACATCTTACAGTTTTAATGGAGGTTGCACCGTACAATTTTTTTTATCAACGTTGGATACGAAGAAAGGGGACACACCTCTTAAACTATGTGGAAGTTAATGATACAAAATGTAAAGTTTGACATATCGCGCCTGAATTGTGTTGGGCATGTCGTCAGTAAGGATGGACTGTTGGTTCACAAACAACACACGCCTTTCACTCGCTGCATGCATCTGTGGAAATTACCAATGGTCTTGTTAGTTAAACGCCACCATTTTATTTCAAACAGAGAATAAAGAACTATGTAATCCTCTTGCGCTGACGTCAGACGCGACTACAGTCTGCCCGTGGTCTGCCCCTTTTGGGAGTCAGATTGACTGTAAAGATAATACCGTGGTGCGGGTCGCGCACCAAGCACGTGGTCGCCTAAAATGCGCACTCAGCCAATGCGCACTGAGGGAATCTGGCACCAAAAATCAGAATGGCGTATCCAAGGTTTATCGTGGGTAATGACGTCAGGTAAATCGGCTCAAAATTATTCATTAACATTGACATAATGGAATCTGTCGCTTGTCACAGCAAACGGACGACAAATAGTATGGTTCCACAGTCTAGCATACAGTTCACGTACATCTAAGCTTCGCCGCAAGTCGGGGAGTGAGACATAACTATGTCGAGCTAATGAATAAAGTGACATTTTCTGTGACGTAATACTCGGTGACAATCTCTGTGTATGAAACTAGCTAATCGGTCAATCGGTGCAGCCAACGTTTTCCGTAAGGGGCGGGGCTTCATGCACCTCTAAATGGGGTATATATAGATACAGTTACTATAGATTTAGATGTAAAACAGCTTTGCATAATACATTGTGCCATACTTAATAACAGCAAAATGATATCAATATTCTATACAATAACACCTGAATAACTGGACTTTTGGACGGTCCTTTTTCACAGTTCTCACCAGTAGTACGCATGCTCAGAACTATGCGCGCACTACTGAGCATGTGCGCGCATGCTCAGAACTGTCAAACGCAGAACCGTTGTCTGCTGCCGCCAGCGTCTCTAAAAGTGTCCCATTACTGCAATCAGTCACGCCCCACTGCACAACCGCGCCGCTCCGCTGAAGTGATGACAGGACAGGGTTCCCGCAGTCGTAATAGATAGTCATCAATTTTTTTGTTATTTACAGCGAGTCATTATTAAAGACCGATGCTCTCGCACATGCCTGCTCATGTCTCATGCTCATGTGCT
The DNA here is from genome assembly GCA_911728455.2 of Marthasterias glacialis. Taxonomy (NCBI): domain Eukaryota; kingdom Metazoa; phylum Echinodermata; class Asteroidea; order Forcipulatida; family Asteriidae; genus Marthasterias; species Marthasterias glacialis. The sequence continues at coordinate 3,835,936 of OU452237.1, read as the reverse complement.
CCACTTTACAAATAATGATACATACAGACCATGTAACCCTTGTTTTTACGAAAAAATTTGCCTCGTTATCCATGGGTCTTTCTGGCAGGCGAGATACTGCACTTGTCATACGGGAAATGTTTACACTTTGTGTCATAATTTCCACATCAAATCCAGAGTTTTAAAAAGTAACAGCTGACAAAGTTTTGAGACATGCTCCCTTTTCTTCATAACAAAACTTGATAAAAATCAGACAGTGCAATCTCCAAAAAAAAAACCACGATTTTATGTTTCCCTACATTGAGCTGTGTACAGATCGTGCCTGCAGGAAGTCCAGGCGATGTGGCTCTTTTGTCGACATGTGATGTCACGGGTCACATGGTCCATAGGACTACGCCTTATATTTTGTTGCGCGTTCACTTATTTTTACACACGAGAACATGCACACACACAAACAATATTTTCATGGATTTTTTGTTATAATAAGTTTTATCTTTGCAGCCAATTTTTGAGTTGCTAATGTGGCAGATTGCTACCTAAAACGAGGCTATAATTTTGTACAAAAACAGCGTAAGAATTTGTAATAGGAAAAAACCCTGATTTTGTCCTTTGGAGTTTGGGGAAAACAAGGAGTTTCATTTTAATAATTCTGTGAGAACCCTAATAGGAAAACAGGCCTTCTCGCAAAAAAAAAAAAAAAAAATCAAAATATTATTAAGTTAAATATTAATCATTAATAAACGTATAACTGCGTACGTCATTGCACATTGTAAAACAGGTTAAAAATTTGGGTTGAAATAAACTCATGCTTCAGACGGGGAGCTTTTGAGGGCGCAAGACTTATACAAGTCTAGCCGGGGTCAAATTATAATTAATGGTGCATTATCTTTCAATATCATACACAAAATGTGTGTTCAACTAAACCGCAAAAAAAAAAAAAAATAGTCTGGTCCTTATGCGCGTGAACATCAGCTCTTGATAAATTTAGTCCTGAGCACTTTTGTGGATTTGTGCGCTTAATAAATTGTCATTATTATTATAAAATGGGCGTCAGACAAGGATAAATTGCGCAACACTCGCGCGTTTCGAAGGTGGGCCCTGTTACAGTGCGCATTATGCCAACTTTAAATGCTACAGCAATGTGCGTGGGAACCCAAGGTTCCGAACAATCATAAAAATGCCCGAGACTTGACTTGCATAGTTGATGTGTATGTCGCCCTTGAGAGTGCTAGCCTGCAGGTACACTTGGACAATTTTACGAAAACTGGCCGTGCTAAAAGAATTCATTTCACTGTAGTTAAACCTAACATGACAATCGTTCCAAACTGCAAAAAAAAAACGTTTTTAAACTGGAGTAAATAAACTAAGTGATATACTTCTACCATGGAGGTATATGCCAACCGCGATTTGCTCCGCAAAGCTAAATGTACCAATAATTCCCACAGCGGCCGCAAGCGGCTTCAAGATTCGACTGACCTCCTTCCTCCATGTCCCAAACTGACCAAGTTCCCAAAATTCACCATAATTAGCATACATTTCTGCAGTAAAACAAAGCCCATTTCGTTTATTTTCCCAGACATTTTTTACCGAAAGAATTCAAAAATTCACAATATAATTGTTTTAGCTATGTGATATAAGTGATAAATATAAATGGGCTTTAAAGTTTATACAACTACATTAATCTCCGTTGGAACCACATTGGGAGAAATCAATGTTATTGGCATATTAAATTAGCGCACAGTTCTTTAAAGGAGAACGTCGAATTTTCTCAAAACATATAGGGAAATACTAAATTCATAATCGTGTAGATGGTTCGTTGTAAAAAGTTGACGGAAAGTTTAGATCGTCTTCTTTCCTTCATTTTCCAGTTGTCCATTCGGCGCTTGCATGTCCGACTTGTCGGCAAGTTTCTCCGGCTTCTTTGCGAAGTAAGCCCTGTAGAAATAGTTAGCGAAGAGCATAAAATAGCTCAGATACATGACAAAGGACACCTCCAGGTTGCGCCAGGTGACGTCGCAGGGCTCACCGCGTTTGATGACCGTGTGAGCGTAAAGGTTGATCGTGATTCCCATAAACATTTGCATGATTTGCAGGATGGTTATGCTGACGTTGACTTTACGCGGGATCCTCACTAGCCGGGACGCCTTCAGAGCATAGTAGGTGTACATGAAAGCATGAACGGTGTAATTCATGACCAGAAAGCATCGCCCGGTCGAGGTGTAGCAGCCGTAACTGTACCACGTGTATAACAGTACAGTGATATGGTGATACCAGTGAAGAAATATCAACTTCTGCTTTCGTAGTACGATGAACGCGGTATCGCCCAACTCGACCAGTTTGCTCGCTGCGAAGAGCCAGGCCCAGAGACCGCTCGCCCCCATGAAGCCAACAGAATCACACGCTATCGATTTGAATCCATAGGTAGTAGCCATGTAGTAGCTTTCCTCCCAACCCCGGAACAGTCCGAGCCAGCTGAAGATGGCAAGCCCGACGGACCACGCCGTCAGGGCCCGCCGAAGATCGTACGGCGGCCGGTCCCTCATCAACCGCTGTCCCACAAATATGAGTAGAACATACAGACCGCAGAGGGGGATTCCAAAAGACCAGTACTGCTGGAAAAGGCCCACTCCCCACTCATGATCGAACCTCCGTTCGAAGGCGAATTCATAGGCGTACACCACGGGTACTTTCGTTGTGTTCAACGGCACTTGCAGGGGGAGAGTAACCGGTGGAAATCCCCGTGTCTCGGACATTTTCTCTGCCGGTGAAATTCAGTCGCCTTCAAATTATTGACCTGTCTTCATGCAAATGATCATCGCATGTGACGTGCGTAGAGTTCACCCTCAGAGACGGCGACCTTGTCAGATCAGTGAGCCAGCCTCCTGCCTGTGTAAAGCAGTGAGCATGGACTGTGTACTTGCTCTATGGTACGGCATACTACTGTACATGGACACATGTTCACTGTACATGTACATACATAGCAGGGCTACATGTCCCCCGCAGCCAGCTATGCGTCAGCCTGTGCAGTATACCATGTATGCCAAAGTACCTAGCATATCGCGACTTATTAGTAATTATAATTTATACAGCGTTTAAAGCTGTCCCTTGACATGACACGAACTGCAAGCGTGGTCCCCGCGCATGCATTATGCACACGTACATGTACAAGTACATGTACATACCTTTAAATCACGCCATCTGCGTCTACCGACTGAAACAAATCCAGTCAATAGACTCGTCACGAGCCTTACATGATGTGGCGGCTTGAAGTTAGTAGGCACGTATAGAGATTTATAGCTCTGTGGTATGCACGTGCACAAAACACATACGGCGTATGTAATGCCCTTGAACGACACCCTCGGGACAAAAAAACATTGGTCCCAATGGGCCTATTATAATAAGTTACCTGGCGGTCAGAGTGACCGGGCTGGCAACAACATGGTCTCAGCATCGCTGTGACCACATGAGTCAGTACTGTTTTTGTTTTTGTGTAAAACTCTTACTCGTAGGCCTATTCCTCCCTTTTTTTTGTGAAAGACCAAGACGTTTAACCCCTTTTCCCCAACAGTGTTTTTACAACACAGAACACACCTTATGTATTTTGTACATGTATACTGTACAGTGTACATACATGTTCATTCGCACGCAATGTAATTAACCTTGCAGTGTTTTTGGTGCGTGAAATAGCAGTAGGTGTGGGTGAACCATGGGGGAACATGTACGACGTATCTTGAGTGGGTGACACCCCTGAAACACATTGGGAATGCGGTATATATTTATGGAGGGCCTAGAAGTTTTATGTGAGTATATTCGCTTTGGTTCCAAAATTACAAGGTCTGTCGTCTGGTAGCGCTCATGTTTGCGTGGTCCGATGTTTCAAAGCTTACTATAGTATTGTGTTATGGCATTCTATTTTTTTTTTTTACTGCCTTCTTGTAGTTTTTATTGTGAGCTGATGGGGTCCATGGGAGATCAGTGAGGTGTTTTTCTCACTGAATGGATTACCCAGGATATTAATAAGAAATGAATAAAAAGAGTACGCGGCTGTGAACTGAATTTTACACATGCAAAGTTTCGCCATAAAATTTGAAGTCGGGTTGGCTACAACCAATTTCTATGGATCATCATGGGGGAAGGAAACACATACTCTATTGGGTCATGCATAATGGAAAATGTAATCTCTTTTAACTCATAAATGTTGTTCTAAATTATTTGTTGGGAACAAGTTGCCCCTTTTTTTTCGTTAGTGACAAAAACTTATAAGCTCTCAAGATTCACTGGACTTCAATTATTGTGGCCCGTGTGACTGCCGGAGCGCAGGTTTATGGATCGGGTTCTTGAAGCTGAATATTGTCTCTTTCCATTAGTGTAACATGGATGATGATTGGTTAATCGTGACTGGTTGCTATAAATACGATCTAATGGAAGAGAATGTTTCGTAGCATGTGTTCGAACTCAGCAGATGCGCGTTGATAACATCTGTCATGTCACACCACAGGGTCATCATTTTGAGGGTCAAACTTGCGTTTATTTCGACAACGGTGCTACTGTATAACCACAAATTTTGGCTTGGCGTCTGTCAATATTTATTGACAACGAACGGATATTTCAAAGAGAGTCAACAATTTCCACGGAATTAGTTCAAACATGACTAACGGACGAGCGTTAAATTGTAACATTTTTGCTAAATAAATTCTTAATAAGCTCAGCTTCATGACAAGAAAATACACGTTGTATTGTCAGAACCGTAATTAATATACATCTCATATAACAAAACAATACGTTTTATAAACTGTCTAATTTATGGACCCATTTTCAGGCCACTTGCAGAAGTTGTTATTTCAGTGAATATTGTACGTCAGACAATACCAACGATTATAGAAGATGGGGAACTCTGGCTGAAATGTGAACTCTCACTGGACGCCATTTCGGCAAGTGACTCTATTAACACAACACTGATACGTGCGGACCAGTGTAGACAAGGACAATTGCTATCAATGGGAAACACAGGCATTAACTTGCCTAAATGGCGCCCATGCGTATTTCACTTTCCAATAGATAAAGGCCCAGTTCCCCATCTTGCGCCCACGGCGCTCTATAATCTTTGGACAATGCTACGAGCATAACAGAAAAGAAACGAAAAAAAAATAACTTAAACAAATGAAATACTGCAAATAAGATGTCCTTGATAAATTGTTTTGTTTGTGTGACGACACGCAGGCAAACACTGGGTGAAATGTAAGGGCATGACCGGCCGGCGTTAGCTGCATCCGACCGGAAACAATAAACCCACACAAAAATTCATATTCATTATGCATAATTCGTCTCTTTGTTCGGCGCGATTGTTTGTCGATCGTAAACTTGCCGGTAAGAGTTTGAAGATAATATCCGTGCTCAAGTCGATGTTACCTTGACAAATTTATTTAGCTTGCCATTTTCTGCTACTTTCAATCAAAATTATTTTGTAGTTTACTGTATTTTATGTATTATCGATTTTACATTGTTTAAAATGAGCGGGGGTCTGGGGGACACATCTTTTTCGATGACAGTTTTTTTTTATTTTACTTTTGCCCTTCTCTGACGGCCTCTGCTCAGATATTGCGTTGCCCCCAAAGAATTGAAATAAAATGAATAGATTTATAATAAAATAAATCAAAATCTTGAATCGCTATTTTTGTATGATGATGTCCAAATCAGTCAAATGAAATATCGAACGACAAAAAAAAAATCCATCAACGAATAATGACAGAGTACCGGTAATTAAATATGAAAAAAAACAATAATAATAATTGTGAGGAGTACAATACAATAAAATAAACTCCGCACGCTGCCTTCTCAATTTTCAGCCGGGCGCCTTGCGACACAGAAACAAAAAATGCAGGAAAAATGACGTTGTGATATAGCTGACTTCTGGGTACCAGCCGCGGGCATGGCCGTCGTACGCATTTTCTCGTAGGCTCGTTGGACCGGGATAATCGTTTCAAAAACAACATTTTTATAGCCATCTACAAGGTCAAAACGCGATTTATTAATTGTATTCGTTATAAAATAAAAATACTCTTTAATATTATTTCTTTTGCTGGAATCAATTCATTTTTCAAGGTAAAATTGGCTTGAGCGTACGGATAATTTAGTAACGGGAATTATGCAGAGTTTTTGTGGGAACTTTAATTAATTATCTTTCTGGTAATGAAACCAAGGGACCCTCAAAAGTGACTTACACTGTGACCCGTAGGCCTGAAGATACCTGTGGAGAGAAGATTTTGAAGACATGTCAGTTTTAGATGTGGGAGGAAATCAGATAGGGACTGAAAACCCAATCCACATGCAAGGCTCCAGTCCGGGACTCGAACCGGGGTCCACAGAGAGGAACGGGGCAGGGAAAGAAACCACTGAGCCGACCTGAATGCCCGAACAGTAAATCAAGTCCCATTATATCTAGCTTCCGATACCATTAATTATCATCAAATGCGGCTGGGAGCAGCAGGCTCGCAAGAACAGCAGTCCCGCGAGAGTAATGTCGAGTGAGGGCTGTTACGCTATCACAGAGACAAATAAGGACCTGTCAACAAGCGTTACGTGTCAGTAAAGCATAGAGGAAGGTCCTTTCTCTGGTAAAAAAGCAACAAAAACGTTTCTTTCTAATAGATGTAGTAGGCGAATTGCATCGAGGATGAAGAACAGTAGTTCTGGTTGTACCATAACACACCGAGGTGTGAAAAAGCACTGTGTAGTCGTGACCCTTTCCGAGTCCCGTGGGTAGTATTGAGTGTCACACATCGGTGTATGGGTAAAACCGGAATAATAGTTTGTCAGGGATTTCGCGCATGTTATTAAATCTCTGGTCTTATTTCGATGGACCTTATGCACTGACGCCATCACGCCGCCATCTTAGAGGTAAAACGATAATGAAACAATCGTCGGAAAACGTACATGTACGCGCGGTGCGCAGAGGATGGGCCGTGCCAATAAGCAAACTTCTTTTTTCGCTCGGGAGGCGCTGGGATGGGCTGACGTATACGCATGCTCATTGGACCATTTCCCCTGACATAGTAACCCCCGGTCACCTCTTTCTGTTCACGACAGATTCAGCCTCTATCAATGATAATGGAAGTAATTCTTGTCATTCTCTGCCTTGTGCTAAAAATAGAGCTCAATAGCAACATTAATAATTTACCCGAATGTAATCTTCTTGCAACTTTAGATTAAAAGCTAAGGAAGAGAGCTAACTAATGCATTATCACGAGCGCCCTCTAACCCAGTAGCTTTTTGAAGTCAACAGAGGGCGCTCGGCCTCAACGGACTCTGGAGAGTCTTGTGTCTGGTTCCGCCCCATATATATGTTTTGGATTCATGTTTCGTGGAATACGACATAACAATTATAACTTGGAATAACAAATCCCCAATATTTTTTTAATCTTCCCGTCACGAGATGTATTACGTCATATCACAACATTGTACACAAATTACTCATTAATGTTCGTACTATTTTGATTTGATTTGATAAGATAAGATCATTTATTTGCATCCTCATAATAATTAAATACAAGGTTGGATAGCAATACATTTATTTCCAACCAAATTACTAAACAAATCAAATAACCGTAAAAAAGGAGAAGAGGCCTAAAAACATAAAGACTCAAAACTATAAACATAAAAACAGAAAGCAATGCAAACATAGAAAACTGAAATAGACAATTTAAGTTTATTTTAATAAAAAAGAAAGTAAACATGGCATAGTACAACGCAAAACTTAAATAATGAGAAAGTAAGCGAAATAATGCGGCGGCCATTTTGAAACTCCCTAAAGACAACCGTAATACACAAAGTACGTGTACAAAATATAATGTAATTGTGATTTAAAGAAGGAATTTTGTTTTTCAACAAGTTTTCTTTATTCGTAAAGCTTATTAATGTTTTAATTGATAACTTCTTTTTTCGCTCGGGAGGCGCTGGGATGATGGGCTGACGTATACGCATGCTCATTGGACCATTTCCTCTGACCCATACTGTAAGTTGTATAGTTATTGTAAACTATTGTAAAAAAAAAAATATCTTGCGGGGTTTCAAAATGTCATGCACTGACTTATGTAATGTATTTGTGAATCAAGGAATGGGTTTTGATTTATCAACAAGTTTTCTTTATTCCTGAAACTTGTTAATGTTTATGCCCACATTGTGACTGTAATTATTGTATACTTGAATGATTTGTCATCCTGCGGGTTTTAATTGGCGTCCACTGACTTCAACGATCACAGGCAACCCGCTAACCCAGTCAGTATAATTAATAATAGATCAGTGACATTAAATCCCAAAATGGCACAACTAAGATTTTTGTGACGACGGCTCAGGTGAACTGTGGCCAGCCGTTCTGGTAATTTTTTTTCAAAGTTGTAATTCAGCCTTTGTGTTGCGATTACAATTTTTTTATGAACGGTTATTTTTTATAATCGATATATCTATTTATGTCGAAAATGACTCACACACGTCTATTTTGTTTATGGTAAGCACCGAGTTTAACAGTCCGTAACAAAATGTGCCGATAGAGGGCGCTCCATGAGTATTACAGGCAGAGGAGCCGTATGATTTCAGAGTGCACTCTCATGCGCCAAGCTTCATGTATAAAATGTAGCCCGACAAAGTTGTCTGTAAATCAAACATACTTGAAGGTTGTGGCTTTTATGGATTGACGATCCAATAACTATTGTGCCCATGGGTTTGTTGACTTTCAACCTGGAGCATTTGGGGTACAATAGCCATCTACAAATCACCCTATTTTGCCGAAAAGTGTAGGGCAATTTTCCAAGATGGAGTCTGGCCAGTTTACTCGTTCAATGGTATTTTCATTTTGGATGAGCAAAGGTCCGAAATTCTATGGATAACCTACTGAAAATTAAAAACAAAAATTAAGTTAATGGTAAAACTCAGGATTGGTAAAGCTGATAGTGCAGTGTTCTTACTTTGTGTGATTCGATACATGCATGAAAAAACTGTGAAAATTTGGGTCCAATCCGTCGTCCGAGCCAGGAGAAAATAGTGAAAAACCGTACACGCTTTTCAGCATGTAAACATGTTGTTCTTAATTTCGATTGTTACAACCGAAAGTAAAGTTGTATGTTGTGACATCGATTTTTATCACATTACCGATTCGTAAACTACCAGTATTCTACTACAAAAGAGGTTTATTTTGAGTTATGCGTGGAGTCCAAGTCGATGTTTGCAAACAGTGAAAACATAATAATAGATTTGTTTCATTATTTTCTAATGACTCAGATGACCGATTGAGCTTAAATTTTCACAGGTTTGTTATTTCACGTACATGTTGGGTCACATATCCAATGCGGATACAGATGTTTAACACAAAAGTACAAGTCTCCAGATAAAACAATATGTGATTATACAATAAAGTCGTTATCTGAGGCTGAAAATGTGTATCAAACTTCCTGAAGGCAGGTCCCTTTAACGAACTAAAAAATGGCAATCATTGCGGAAATTTTTCGTCGTGACGTCAGACCCAGATATAGACCTCTTTTTATTGTTGGTAAACAAACCGCGCTGGTTGGCACGGACGGCCAAATGTAGCAAAACATTCAAGTCTTGTTGACGGACGTTGTGACCAAATTCAACATTGTGCAATATTTCTGTTTAAAAATACATCCCATTATTGGATGGTTCGTTTCCGAGAAATTCTAAACAATTATTGAATATTTGCGTAACATTTTTGCAAACTGTGGTTATCTGTTTTTGCTTTGCATTGATGGCTCCCCGTAGTTTCTCCATCTTGGTTGGCAAAAGCTCGGGCTGTGACGTTGCAAAAGAAAGGTCTGTAACCCTTCTCAGCGAACATGGCTCATGCCTAACTCGGAATTCTGCACTTACGGTCAATAGAATTTCGTGCGTTAGAGGGCGCTCTAAGCCAATAATGCCGGAGTAAACAGAGCATTGAAATGATCGAACACGGGTTAGTTTGGTCTGATCTGGGTGAGCTACGACAATGACGTCAAAAACTGCTCGAACGCACTCGGGTCAGGCTTGGGTCGACCACGGGTAGCTAATCGAATGCAGCCTAAAGTGACACAAAAACCTCCTTTTTCCTTTAAATTTTTGAGACTGAGGTTTAAGCCCTTAGACTGTGAGATGTGCCAGTCAAATGAAATTACACCAGAATCAATGAAGAGGCCAGACTCCAGACTTGGTAATAAGGCCCCCTATACGCTTGCGATCTAAATAGTGCCATTTTCCAGGCCTAATAAACCCGGATGTTTCATTGTTTTTTCTGCAGTCCAAAATTGCCACTGTCATAATGATTCCCAAAAAAGGGAATCCTTAAAATTGTTTTGAACATTCCTGAACTGCAGGAAAAAAAAAAATGCAACCCGGATAGCTCCAGGGCCCGATTTCATAGACCTGCTTAAGCATAAAAAGTAAGCAGAAAAAATATGCTTACCAAAATAAGATTACCAGTCGAAATACCAAGTCACTTGTACCAACGTCTGTGACTGGTATCCTGCTCATTTTTGGCTCAGCAGAAAATCGTAAAGCAAAATTTTCTGCTGAAGTCAAAACCCACCCCCGACGATACAATCTATTCACAAGGCTGAAAGTGGGGGGGGGGGGGGGGGGGGTCAAAGCTGTGAGAGATTTGCGACATGGAGAGACCAGTTTTCTTTTGGTCACGTGGTTGCTGGACGCCATTTTCGGCCCAAATGTAGCACAACACAATGTGCAGTCTAGTCTGGCACCCTGTATGCTTAAATGCGTTTGTTTTTGTTTGTTGGTTTGTTTGTTTGTCTGTTTGTTTGTTTGTTTGCTTGCTTGCTGGCTTGTTTGTTTGTTGGGTTGGGTTGTTTGTTTGTTTGTTGGGTTGTTTGCTTGTTTGTCTTTTGACCGAAAATGGCTTGTAATCGCAAGTTGATGTAACTATCTCTAAACACAGCTCTGGTAGGGTGGGGTTTGTGGAAGGACGTAGAATAGCATATTATATTTGTAGATAGTTACGTTTATATTGCATTTATTATAACCAAACAATAACACGATTACAAAAAGAAATCACTTTCGGTTTTACCTGACAGATTTGGCTGCGTATACCAATTATTGCATACACACAAAAGAAATTAATTTAAATTAAATAACGTATTTTTAATTGTTTTTGAATTACTTGTGTACCAATTATTCCAAACGAAAAGAGGTCTACGCCGTGTAATTTACACTTAAGTCATATCAAAACAGTCACAAACGAAAAAGTAAAAACAAAAATGGTAACGAATTTAAAGTGGAGTTAGTTTTACTGATTATTCACTCGCAGTAATTCCCTCTTTACATTTTTAGCATAAGAACCTTTCCCAAACCTATCCTGTTGGTAAGTCATTACGTCATACGCATGCGCATTTGCTGCACGCTCAAAGTTTTCGCTACTTCCGTCACTGTGTTAATTTACCGAGAAACTCTAATTCCTTCGTGCATTCGTTCGTAAGACATTCGTATGAAAGAAACAGATATGATAAAATCATGAGTCTTTGCAAAGACATGCGTGAAAGGCACGAGTCCCGATTTATGTTGGTCTTACATAAATTATCAAAGACAAACAGTTCAATGCAGATTTCTATGGGTTTTTGGATGGAACCAGTTGGTGGCTTAGGCTCCGGGCTCCGGCCTGGGCTCCGCAATGCATTTTGGAGCAGAGTGCATTTTGCACAGTCAGCAACAAACGGAGCCTAGAGACGGAGACTACGCCCAGGTTTGAGCAGAGTGCATTTTGCACGGGTTTTTCAAGCATCAAATGGAGCCTGGAGACGGAGACTACGCCCAGGTTTGGAAAAAGCCCCCTGGGTTAATAGTACGAAGGCTTATCTTCATGAAGGCCATAATGTTCTGTTTGTTTTACGTCTCAAATATGTAAATGTATCGATGACTAAGCAAAACATTTAGTTCCAAGAATGATATCAATATACAAATGGCTCTTTTAGAGCACTAAAGCTGGGCTCAGTTTCATGGCTGTGCTTACCGCAATATGCGCTTACTATACGGCCCATACGTTCATGTGTTCTAAAGGGCGCCGTATATAAGCACGGAATTCCCCGGTAAACAGAGCCATACATTTTGAAACCTGCTTGGCACTTAATTTTGGTCAAAACAAGCGGATAAAGTGTTTACCATACCATGTTCGTGTGTGATTGGTCTACTGCTAAGGCCGCGTCCGAATTGGCAGCTGTGGCTACGGCTGTTGCTAAGCGTGCTGCTAAGTGCGGCCCCAAGTTTGCTGTAAGCATTTCAGTTTTCTATGCAACAGCCGTATACCTTCAGACAACACCGTCTTAATATTATGCTTAAGCCGTATCCGAATTGGCGGCTACGTCTATGGCTACGACTTTTGCTGAGGGTGTTGCTAAGGACGACGTCCTGTACTTCAACGCACGATGACGCGGCAATGCAGCCATAGCCGCCAATTCGGACACGGCCTTATATTTTGAAATGTTTTTTGACAAAAAAGCCTTCGAACGTAAATGACTATCTCCTGAAGACGAGCAGGGTATGCTGTGCGAAACGTCGAGACCACAGCAACGGCTCTTTCCCAGAGCCAACACTCCTCCCAAAAAGAGATTTACACATGGTTGTACCACCAATGGAGTTTTAAGTTTAGTTACTTCCCATGACTAGCTTAATTTCCCTTTACCTCATGGATGGAAGCATTCTGTGGTTTAGTATTATAATTAAACTAGAATGTAATTATTCCTGGAATGTCCTTCGTCGCAAACTTTTACAGTCCTTTCTTTTGTTGCAAGCTGCTGCTTCCGTTTTGATTGCGATCTTTTCTCTTCCCATCACTACCGGGCTTGGAGAGGTATCTGCCGATGAAGAAGTTGAGAAAGAGCACGAAGTAGCTGAAGTACATGAGGGACGACACCTTCATGTTCTGGTCGTTTGTTGCGCAGTATCCGCCATGTTGAATCTTCCAGTACGCGTAACCGTTGACGACGCATCCCACGAGCATCTGCGTGATCTGTAAGGTCGTAATCACCATGCCAACCCAGCTGGGGATGCGGAACAACCGGGAGGCCCTGATGGCGTAGTAGGAATACATGAGGGAGTGAACCGTGAAGTTCATGAGACAGAAGGAGCCGGCCAGAGCAACCGCTTGCGGATAGGAGTACCACGAGTACATGAGCACGGTGATGTGGTGGTACCAGTGGAGGAAGATCAAGTTCTGCTTGCGGAGCACGATGAACGCCGTATCGATGAGTTCGGGGAGTTTACTGAGGGTGAACACCCATATCCAGAATCCAGCCATCCCTTTGAAGAGGACCGGGTTGCAGATAGTCGCATCCAAGCCGTGGGTCCGGAGTACGTCGAAGGTCCCAGTGGCAAATCGGATCATTCCCATCCAGCTGAAGACAGCGAGTGCAGCGGACCATACCGCTAGGGGGATACGCAGATCGAACGGCTGCCTCGACTCCATGAAACGCCGGCCCGTGAAAACTAGCACAACGTACAAAATGCTGAATACAATAGACAAGTGCCAGTTGTTGTAGAACCACAGCAGGTTGGGCTCCGGTTGGAATTTTCTCTCAAACTCGAACATAAAAGCCGGTTCGAAGGGTTTGATAGTGGTGTTGATTTGTAATATGCCCTCCATGGTGCACTACTGCTAGTGGCGACGAAAATGGCTGGTGAGAAACAGATGAAAACCGCCGGTTTTATTTTTCCACAGTTCACTTTCAGGAAGTGTTTCAACGAGGAATTCTGTTGGAATGAGGAATTATTGTCGATATAACATAAGAAGCCAATCTTCATCAATGTGTAGTTGACATTACATGCATGTTCATGTCCATACCCAACAGTCAATGAATTATTATACTTGTACGAGACAGGTTATTGCAGTAGGATCATCGACTGTTACACCCTGTGTTCTGAATGTCTAGCTTGCAACCACTGTACACCCCGACCATTACACATGCATGTTTACCGATCATACACGTACCTCACAAAGCCGTCAGTGGGAAGCAAGGGAGGGAGTGGGATTGATGGAACAGCCGAGCTGATTTGCATAGCGGTTTGCAATTGGCGCTTAAGCAGTCAGGCGGGGATTATCGGCTCTGATTGGTCAATGCGGCTGCACCTCCGACATGGAAGGGTGAATGAATTTTCTTTCGAATGAAAGAAAAGATGGGCACATGTTGTAATGCTGCGTTATCAGCCCATGGTGTGACACACGGATCATGCCACCGGCGCGGGCAAGGCAGCCCGTGATCACGCAGTGACAGTACGGGTGAAGTCATTTCAATAAGCTATGAATAAAAAAATAGTTTAAGCTCAGTTTCTGTATACACTATTCCATATTTCCTTCTAGTGGGTTGTGCGGGAAAATCATTGAGTGGGGAATTTATCGATCCATTAGAAAACCATTGAGCTATAAAAAGGACTGGGGAACGAAAACCGAGTACAAACAACTATTTATATTCTGTGGAGCAGTGACCAACAGAATGGCAATTTTCTGTGCACTGTGCCATATTTCCTTCGTGGGGATTGTACGGGGAAAAACATAGAGTGGGGGAAACTATCGATCAGTAATGGGAAAACCATGAAGCTATAAAAAGTACTGGGGAACGAAAACCGAGTGCAAACAATTATTTAAATTCTGTGGAGCAATGACCAACAAAATGGCAATTTTTCTGTGCACTATTCCATAATTATTTCCTTCGCGGGGGAATGTACGGGGAAAAAACTTAGAGTGGGGAAACTATCGATCAGTTATGGGAAAACCATAAAGCTATAAAACGGACTGGGGAACGAAAACCGAGTGCAAACAATTATTTATTATATTATGTATATGACCGCCCACCAACAATAAGGGCTGGTTAGCTCAGTTGGTAGAGCGCTCGTACGGTATTCGAGAGGTCGCAGGTTCGAGTCCGGCATCAGCCAAATTTTCTTTGCTCACCCTATTTATATATATATAATGGATTCAACTGTGTTTATATAGGCGTGTCGACTTGTGATATTTACTAACACATTAGTTAAAACATTTGGCTATACTTGACTTTTTGGGGTACAACTGGCAATCGTTTGTTATCTTTTCGAATCATCTCCGCAGTGGCAAACTAAGGGGGGCCACGTGCCCCCACCCCAATTGATGTACGTGCCCCCCGGGTGCCCCCACACCATTTGAAATCTGGACTTTTGCGGTTAAAAATTACCAGCTTAAAATGTTACATTTTGTAAGCTTCATGGTAATTAATTTAGGAAAAGAGAACATTTTTAGTTGGCCAGAAGTTGGAAGAAGTGCCCCCCAGAGACATTATTGTACACCCCTTGCTCCCCCTTAAAATTTTACCCTAGTTTCGCCGCTGCATCTCCGGCGATATTAGTTCATTGTCAGCATAGCAAATCATATGCATTTTAAACAGTTCGCCACAAATCTGGAGAAGAGAAGAAATCCCATTTGCGGTAACATCGCCATGTCAAAATTAGCTAAATACGAATATGTTTCAATTATTGATGACTAATCGAATAAAAAACATGCCCTGGTAAATTATTGTCCTATATAGCCGTCCGATGTCGGGTAAAGGAAGAGGCGATAACCGCGATGAGCCGGGGGAGCGAGTCTTTTTTGGGGGTGGTGGGGATTTGTGTTTTGACAAAACATTTTGCTTTATAGCAAGTACAATACACATCTTAAGAACAATCTTAGTTTAGTTCTAGCCCTCTGTACGATTCACTGCGTATAGCGGTTACTAGCGTGGGGGAGAAGGGGGAGGGGACGTCGTCAGCACTGAGTCCTCGTTCGTAATTTCTATAGTGTAGTTGGACCCTGGGGAAAAAAAAAACCTGTTCGGCACGCAAACGCTTCAACTCGTCACAAATCACTTAAACTGTTGAGACCACAATGGGTGTTATCCGGTGCATTGTGTCTGTGCAAACAGTACCACGTCCCCGGTAGACGTGGGCCCCAACCTTGAAAATCATTTCAGTTACAGACGTCACAATAAGAATCAAAGTTCAACATTACTCAATAATTGCGAAATGGTTTGACAGGGAGTAAAAGTCACAAACGCAGAGGATCGTTAGCGTACATCGGCCTGATAAGTAATAACTTTGGTGTCAAGTGCTTTGTGGTTTAAAGCCCAAGCTCAACAATAAGACAGAAAAACATGTTGTTCACGGACTTACATTATACCATGGAGGAAAGATACGGGCTACGGGGTGGAGGATGGGCTGTGGGGTGATGCAGGGGCTGGGTAGCGGGAGGGTCACCGTGGTATTCTAGCATAGCACTACCAAGTGAAGGCTTGAATCACACACACACACATTCATATCGCTCAATACACAATATGTTATCAGGCGTTGCAAGAGAGTAGCAATGGATTAAAGGGATTTTGGTGGGATCTAATCCTTTGGGTGCTTTACTCATGTGTATAATTATTAGAACTGCGTTGAAAGTAATCTGATAACCAAATTAATCTTATCTTTTCATTAACTATTTTGGGATGTATTTCCGACAGCCATCTCCGAGGAAAGCAATCCTCAAAACTCAGGATTTTACAAATCCAAATTCATTTTAAGGGTTTGCTTTAACATAAGAATGACAGTATACAAGATGCTGACTGATTTGCACATAATCTACGTGCTATAAAGATTGTCATGGTGGAAAACTTCCCTTTGTTTTTTGCCCGAAATGTTGTAGTTTTTGAGAAATTAGTTTAGGCTTCAAACAATAATGTTTGATCATGCGAGTCCGAAACACGATGTTTGAAAGCAGTGAAAAATAGTGATTAGGTTTTTTTTTTGTTTTTTTTTGCTACTATATTTTCTTGGGACTCCGATGACCGATTGAGCTGAAACTTTCACAGGTTTTGTTATTTCATGTTTTGGGTCACAGCGAAATGGTCACACAAAGTGTGAACACTAGTCTTTTTTTTTACAATTACTAATGTTGGCCGCATGTTTAACACAAATAATCATTGCCGGAGAGGGTTTGGTTGGTTGTTTTTTTCATTTTTTAGTAAATTTAAGGAATGGAATTAATGACTTCAAAATACAAAGTACAGAAAACAAAACTTGTTCAAAAGTTTCAATCTGAAAGCACAGTGAGGGCATACCAGTGCCATACAGAAATAAAACCAAAAGTCGAGGAAAACGCATTTGAGTACCGCCCCCTACGGCCAAACCATGTTGGCTTGTGATTGCGTAGTCAGAATTTTTGTCACTATAGGGGGACAGGGGGCATTGCTTTTCAGTTGGGGGGGGGGCAGATACCATGGTATTATTTAGTAAATTACATGTATCTACATATACCGATGAAAATTTGTGCTGTGGGTGGGGGAGGCACCTGCCCCACCCCACCCCAACCTTGGCTACGCCGCTGGGAAAGATAGTCCCTCGTCTTCATCGGCAAGCCTCGAAGTATGATGTCAGATGTTCGAACTGCAGCCAGCCCGTAGACTCGAGTTCGAGGAAACATAAAGGTCCAATAGGAACGCACACAAAATCCTTGACAAAACATCAACCACATGCCAACAAATTGGATTCAAACTTCCTAGATTGTTTGTGGCGTCTTTATTAATGAATTAATAATCAGAGCATTGAAATGAATGTACTCCTCCAAAAACCAGATTTAACGGCTAGATAGTGGCCTTTGACCCCTGGCACTAACGTCACACGCGGCTACTTCACCCTGAATGGATGGCGGGTAGCCTTGATTTCAAGGCTGTGCGATAGCTTTGCTGACTAAACATAACCCCAGCTGCCCGAAAGAGTCGAAAAAAGCACACGGACTCTACAAACACTCACGCAGCGCTAGCTTCGCGAGCCTCTCCCCTCCCCTCCTCAAGGAAAGAATTGAATGAAATATAGAATTGTGACACCCCCCCCCCGTTTTTAAACGATAAATATAGCATATCGATATTTAATTCTGCATATTAATTCAAGTTCTTATTGTTTTAATAACAAATAAGTAGCATCAACACAATCCCCAACTCGGCATCATCAACAGCTTGACGGACATTTTATCATCTTGATAATCTCGCAGTTTCAACATGAGGTTGAGAGCGTCTAATTGACAAAATCTGAAGCGTCAACATTAAACTTAATCCCAGTTTATCTCCACCGATAAATGACACTACAATTCAATAAGGTTCAACAAACTTTATATATACATCAGCCTTCGGGTGCCTGTTATTTGATATACATTCAAAGACAACACTCACACACAAAATAACAAACTGTAATACTGAATTGGGCACAAAAAAAACTTTTTTTTTTTATTTTTTTTTTTTTTAACAAAATAGGTAAGAGTACTGATCATAAAACAATAACATTATCAACATGAATTAACGAGCGGCGACTTTACTCATAACGCATAAAGGCAACTGCAGCTGTAAATGTATAATTTGCATGTATCCGACGTAAACTTAGGATTGTCACAAAATCATTAAACACATCTTAAACATTATCAGATTGAACACTGGAAACGAAGACAGTGTTCAGAGTTGACCCTAATCCGGGCCTCATCCGAGTCAGAAAATCTTAGGACCATCATGATCCGATGTCTGGGACAACTAATTCCACCATTAGCATTACAAAATGTTTTGGCCCAAATCGGGTTGTCTCAATGTGGTACAGATCCAATGTGGATTTGACTTGACCAGACTCGGGTCAACCTGACCCCGATCGTGTCAACCTGACCCGCATTGGATGAACAGTTAATCAGGTATCCAAGCGAGCCTGACCCAAGTTACTTCTGACCCGTGAGATTTAAGAGTGTGTAAAACGAGTTAAAACAAAAACAAAAAGCTTAAATCGTTATCAGCATAGATTAATTCCAACGTCACGTTCTCATCCGGGCACTTCATTTCATTTACATATATGTAAGATGAGCATCATTAACACCCAGCAAATCAGTCAGAATTATAGCCCATAATGGAAATTTGTTCAAAGGAACAAGCTCCATTCGACAGTGATTGTACAGCATGAACTGCAACATTATTAATGTATTATTTACAAGCTCACGAAATTAGCTTTGGTACAAGTCGGCCCTTCTCTTTCTTCGGTAGTTTTTTTTTTTTCATTTGATGTGTTTCAATTTTTTTTATCCGTAAAAAAAAAATCACACATGTCTTTCAAACTTCTGGAGAAAACAAAAACAAAACAAAAACAAAAAACACAACAACAAATAAATAAAATTAATGAGAATGAATGAACTCTTCGAAGAAAGAAATCCACTATTCATAAGAAAGACTATCAGGATTTAAAAAACAAAAACTGAATTAAAGACAAAGTAAACTAATCACTAATTATTAGAAAAGGAAAGAAGGAATAGTTCCAAATCCGAAAGCACCAACATTTCTTTAAGTTCATACCAGTATCAATCTTCCAGGGAAACATTTTCGTCTCAAAATCGAGGAAATAGCATTTGAATACACCGTTGTTGTTGTTTTTTTCGATTACCGCAATGGAAATAAGCCCGACATGAACGTTCACAAAATTCTGGACAAGACATAAAAAACCGTTCTTTCATTTCACTAAAACATTCACCCCCGATTTTGATGACATTTTCAGTTTAATTGTATAGTGTGTTTTTTGATAACTAGAGTTAGGAAATTATGTCTCTTTTTTTTATTTGTTGTGTTATCTGCAACGGTGTACTTTCTCTTTAATTGTTAAAGTTTCACTCGCTGGTCTTCATTTAAACGCCAGCTCACTAAAATATTCATAACTTGTGACTGCTTATTAGTTATATACTTCATTATTGATGAGTATAATAAACACTGACAATCAACATTGCAATCACCTCGCTACAATGAATTCGTTTCAGCTGCAAGTAATCATAATTATATTCATAATTGGCCTTATGCATTGACGTCATCACGCCGCCATCTTAGAGGTAACAAGATCCTGAAACAATAGAAAAACGCACATCTATGGTCGTTTACGAAATCACCGCTTGGGCTTGGGCTTCGTCCGCCTGTTTGAATCCCCGTAAGGAAAGCACATGTTTTCAAAATAACTGACTGAGCCTAAGCCCAAGCCGTGGTTTCGTAAACGGCCTACATGTATATTACGCACGGCGCAGAGGATGGGCCAATGAGCAACCTTCTTTTGACCTCTAGCCGAGGACACCCTACTCAAATGACGTAATGTGCATTAAAGTCCATCATCAGTTGCAATCATATTTTTTAATATCTATAATAACAGCCTTTCCTTAATTAACTCATAATTATGATATCCATAAAGAGATAATAAAACTCATTAGCTGATTATGAGATTATATTAAAGTATAATTTTAGTCGACATAAAGCTGGATTTATAGCCGATGTGAAGCCATTTTTGAATTAACAGCTGTGGTTGGATCACCACGATGCGTTGAAGCCCAGACAGCTCTTAGCAACAGCCGCAGCGACAGCCACAGCCGTTACCATGCCCGATATGTGGCAGAGGGAGCCCCCCACCAAAAAAAAAAAAAAAAAAAATCTGTAACACACTCTTCCCCTCTTGCACAGAAGCACCTCCCCTATTAAATCCTCAAAAGAATTCCCGAGATTCCCAGAACACGATGAAGACACAATAGGAAGGGGTACACCCTGCCAGATATCGAGCACCAAATGGCAGCCTCAGCCACCGATTCCAACAAAGCCTTAGAAGACATTAGTGCTGAAATAATCTAAAATACTTGGCAATGATTACCAGGGAAGAAGTCTCATATTATGGAATGACAATTTTTAGCTGGTGATCTGCCAAGTTAAACCTCATTGTGTCAAGCTAATAACGTGTACGCTTACAATTTATCGGCTCTCGATCACCATTCGGTCCTGATGCTTTTGGGGAAAAAGTACAACAAAATATCAGATAGTTCTAGAGGTACGCAAAGTAATGAAGTCGAAACGTCGAGAATAAACCATCGGCTGTAGTCACAATCTCACTTTTCTTTTCGCTTTCGAAAAAAAAACTAATACCACAGTGCACCCACAAAAGCACATCCGCAAAACCTGCAAAACCGAACTCAAGTTGACGATTTCCCCCTTTCAACACTTCACAATGCAATGACCTAATTCTCTATAATGTAAGCCTACCTTCAAATCTACATTGAAACTAACACAAATATAATTTCTAAAGCCAAGTTGGTATAATGGTGCACAAACATGCTACAAATGTTCGTCTGAGTGCGTAGCTGAATTTTTAACTTGCATAGCTTTAAGATTTGTCTTTTTTTTTTCTTTTTTTTTTCTTCTTTTTTTTACATATAAGCATGAAATCACATTACATGTTAATATTTTGTGTTGGGAAAATCTGCTTTTTCAAATAATGTATGGAGCAATCATAGTCATAAATTTGGTCCATGATTATTTTGTCCCCAAATAAATTGCGAGATCGTAAGTTGCACGGAGCCAAGAAACTGTATTATATAGTGTTCAGGCAGAATAAAACACCACACACATTTTTGATACAAAATAAAAACAGATATCAAATTTGTTTTGATATGCAAGCAATAATCTCACAGTCACAACTTGTTCAGAGGATCGAATGTGACAACTCGGTGGACATAAGGCATTCTAGTACATACAGCTTACGAAATATTTGATCACAGACGACATGTCATGTTGGGAAATTAAAGTTTTCGTCCCAACAAAAATTGTTCTACTGCAAGTCCTAGGCACCTTTTAAAATAACATTCCTTAAAAATTATTCCTGCAAAATGTTTATAATATAAGGCAATAAAGTATAAAGCCCAAATGTATGTGCTTGCAAAAACAAATCTGCTATATACTACGATGGATTTATTCGTAATACTAAGATAAACATTACAATACGCTATTATAATTAATTTTGTATACTAATAACAAAATATTGTACTGTGTTATAACTAGCTATACTTCACTACTCATGCTTATATTTAGCATTGGACCCTTATCACGGACTTTCAATACAAAATGCACAAATAATTTCTGAAATAAAAACTACCTCGAAATATACATCTTAATTTCATTCTCTAAAGCACGAGGACTTTTGGCAATATTTGTTTTGTTTTTTATCTTATTTTAATCAAAGCAAGTTTCGTTTTTTTTAATAAATTGTTACCATCAATTAAATTGATCTGTGCGCCTTTTGGACTTTGTAATACTTAGTTGGAATACACAAATATATATATTATGCTAGAACCAGTTGCGATAATCGTAACCCTCCATCCTCCCCGACGGGGCGAGGATGGAGGGTGACGATTACCGCAATTTAACTTACAAAAAAAAATGTAAAATAATGTAAACTATACACGTTATAACTGTCACCAAAACCAGTTGAATTTTTGTTTATCATTCAATTAATTTATCTCTCGACTGATAAGACTCTGGGGAAAAAAGTAGTTAATTTGTTTTTATACAACATCACTTGCCACTCACCTTATCTGTAGTTTCCATTTGTGTATAAATGTGTTTTAGACAAACTCTAACATAAAACAGCAGGTTTTGGTTGAATGGTTGGACTGGGGACTGCATGAGTAAAACTGATCATGCTTTACATGGGTGCAGACATACCACCATAATCAGAGTACCACTGTGTGGGTGTTGAGTTACTGAATGGTGTTGGGATTTGTTAGAGTGAGGAAGGATCCTATCAGTACATCACTCAAGGGAGTTCAGTTGAAGTGGCATTATAATGTATTTTTTCAAGTTTGACAGTTTTGTTTATTATAGAATTTTCTTTGTTGTACCCATTGAAACGTTTTCGTTGGTGTCGTGACAAGATTTTTGGACACGTGCCTCTTTAGCTAGCCTCCGCTTGGTCATGTAGGTTTCGTAGAAGAAGTGGACGAACAAAGTGAAGTAGCTGAGGTACATCAGGAAGGATGCCCGCAGATTCTCGTCTGTCGTGGAGCAGAACCCACCGTTCTTCCGCACCGAGTAGGCGTAGCAGTTGACGGCGCAGCCCACTAACATCTGCGTGATTTGCAAGGAGGTGATCACAATGTTGATCCAGCTGGGGATGCTGACCAGCTTGGAGGCCTTGAGGGCGTAGTAGGTGTACATCAAGGAGTGAACGGAAAAGTTCATGAGGACGAAGTAGCGAGATGGAGCAACAAGCTGGGGGTAGGTGTACCAGCAGTAGATGAGGACCGTGATGTGGTGATACCAGTGGAGGAAAATCAGTTTCTGTTTCCGGAGCACGATGAAGATGGTGTCGCCCAGCTCCGGGAGCTTACTGAGCACAAACAGCCACGACCAGAAGCCGGCCACGCCTTTGTAGAAGACGGGATCACAAGCAGACGCCTTCCATCCGTAGGTACTCACGAAGACGATGGTGTCTGCCCAAACTCTGACTGCCCCCATCCAGCTGAACACCGCCAAGCTTAGAGACCACATCACCAGGCTCAACCGGAGATCAAACCGGGGTCGTTTTTCCATGTACAACCGCCCGCCGAAGATGAGGGCTGCGTACAGGGCACTGTACACTATCGATTTTGTCCAGTTGTTCTGGAACCACCATATCTTTTCTGCTACTTCGAAGTGCTTCTCGAACTCGAAGGGGGCTACCGGATCGCATGGTGTTCGGTTGGTACTAAGCAGGACCTCATAGTTCTCAAAAGCGAGCGTATGTTCCACTGCGATTGTCGTCATTTTCAGTTGGGCATCAACGGTATCCGTCAATCAATAGATAAACAGCAGCATCCAACGACCAGCCTCTCGGAGCAGCTTCAACGGTAAAATACTCTCTGCCACTGACGTTATGGGAACCACGATTTTTTTCCCCGACGGTGAATGTCTGCCGAAGGTCTTACCGTTTATTTTGTTTTATCTCATCAAATGCTTTGTAGTTCATTAAAAACACACCTCATTTTTCATGCACCCGGTGCGTGAGCGGTCCAAGGCAATGGCAGCATGATAATGTTCATGACGGACGACCGAACAGCCCAGACGGACATGTGCGTTTAGACTGTGAAAGCCTAAATTATCTGCATATTGCTGTCTGCATTAAGCTCTTACATGCAGTTAACCTACTCCCTAGCCGGTTAGAGAAAAAGTGCTACCGGCAATGCTTTCATTTTGTTCAAAATTTTTTCAAAATTTTTTCAAAAGAAAGTAAACACGACTTTGTTTCACATGTAAGTAAGCAAAATGAAGTAAATACAATTATTATTGACTTGAGAGAAGAACAACCATTGCTCTATGCAAGTAATTTTATTTTTGTTTTTATTGACATCACTCTTGCGATGCCAATGTTTATATAAAATATTACAATATAACTGCTCAACTGTTTTGGTATACTGTTTCAACTTCGATAAATCTATACAAGCATTTCTAATGGGTTGTGGCTTTTTGGTCGCATTGTTATGACCTTATCAAAGTGGATGTTATCTTATTCCAGAAGTACTAAGTTCAATTCTTGTAAGAGCCAAAGCTCTCAGCGCCGTGCAATCTGATTGGCTAGCCGAGAATCAGGTGGTTACGGCTGACATTACTATGGATGTCACGTGACTGTGATGGGCGTGATGTTTTTCTTATTCCCCGCTGGGTGGTATTTTATCTGGGGCTAGTTCCCTCTGGTTTTGCAAGTTTATAAAAAAAAATCCATCAGCAAAAGACACAAAATTAATTACACTTGCCATTAACCTTTGATACACGTAACGTCTATGATGTAACTAGGTCATAAGTTTTCGTCTTTAGCGATAACCTACTCGTTGACTGACTGCGTACAACTGATGTTATGCAAATTATCAAAGGCCATGAGGTCAAAGGTTGAAAGAAGATGGCGGCCTCCTCAACGACATACTTTCGTCTCGCAGTCGCAGTGATATTTCTTATTTCTTTGTTGTTTTCATTTGTCTTTTGTACGGACCTGAAGCTTGGTAAGTCATCTGTGTAATCACAAGTTGAAAAGCAGGTCCTTACACAAAATTTAAACGTTCACACGAATCTGAAAATGGGAAATAAACGATTCCTTCGTTCTTGAATTGTAAACCAACATGACCTAGACCCAGTAACTGGGGCGCTGTACTCCTTTTTTGAAATTTTTGACATTATCTGTCGTACTAGCGCCCCAGTCCGTGGTATATATGGAAAGTGCTCCGATTCGGAGTCCGAAGCGGTTTTTTTCTGAATCAGTTACAAAATTGTCAAAATTGCAACAAGGACTCGACAGAATTGCTTGAAAATCGCCTACTGGCTTCTCCAAGTATCTACGGTGAAATAAAATGCAGTTAATTGTACTCACGATCATTTTTGGTCCTCCAAATCGATGATTTTTAGCCCACTATCACGCATATTATATCAAATTTGCCGTTAGAATCGCCATTTTGAATGTGATACTCAACGACCGTTTCCTTATGTCTAAAACGCTGCGAGGATTGCGTGTTCGCTGAGGCCCTGACTTTCATATTGTTTTCCGCGCAGTCAACGCAGGATACCATGCTGTGTGTAGCGCCAATGTTCACTGATGCCCTGACATTCATATTGATTTGCGCAGTCAATGCAGGATACCAGCTGTGTAGCCTGGTATCCTGCGTTGACTGCGCAAATCAATATGCATGTCAGGGCATCAGCGAACATTGGCGCTACACACAGCCTGGTATCCTGCGTTGACTGCGCGGAAAACAATATGAAAGTCAGGGCCTCAGCGAACACGCAATCCTCGCAGCGTTTTAGACATAAGGAAACGGTCGTTGAGTATCACATTCAAAATGGCGATTCTAACGGCAAATTTAATATATGCGTGATAGTGGGCTAAAAATCATCGATTTGGAGGACCAAAAATGACCGTGAGTACAATTAACTGCATTTTATTTCACCGTAGATACTTGGAGAAGCCAGTAGGCGATTTTCAAGCAATTCTGTCGAGTCCTTGTTGCAATTTTGACAATTTTGTAACTGATTCAGAAAAAAACCGCTTCGGACTCCGAATCGGAGCACTTTCCATAAAAACCACGGACTGGGGCGCTAGTACGACAGATGATGTCAAAAATCTCAAAAAAGGAGTACAGCGCCCCAGTTACTGGGTCTAAACATGACCAAGAAGTTTGTTTTTTTGTTTTTTACTAATTTAGAGTTTTTCCTTCCTCCATGGTTAGACATTTGACCTAGCTAGCCCCATACATCAGTGCCAATACGCTGGACTGGATGTAGTCCAGCGTATTGGCACAATGTATGGGGCTAAGTTAGACCTAGCCCCATACATTGTGCCAATACGCTGGACTCCCTCCGCTTCTTGGCCCAACGAACCCTATCCTCTAGGACCAGACATCAAATTTGAAATTGAAACTTACTTTTTTTGGCAATTTTAACCCTCAGTGATCGGTCGGTCATTACTGTCAGAGTCTTTAAAAGATTTCCGCCGCCCTCCCCGTGCGATAACTCCTAGGCTTTAGGTGGAATTTTATGACAAATCTCCGTACAGAAGTCCATGTGAACGACGGTGTGGAGGAGCCATGATGGTTGCCGTTGCGCTGTTCAGCGAGTGAGGGCGCTATAACTCGTCGTAATATTGCGCTAGTCTTTATTCCAGCAGTCTTCTTGCGACGTTTACCTGAAAGTGGTGACGTCTAGGTTTCGAGCAGTGGTAAACGTTCTTGGATGTGCTGACTAATTGCGTGCATTACACTCGGGACAGCCGCTGTAAAACTATCCACATCGTTTGCAGCCGGGCGACATTCAGTCGCCTTGGACAAGGCCAGCCTGCAATTTTAGTGACGAATGTGACCCTTTTTACTTTTAGTGGGAGGTGGGGGACAGGGGTAAGGGGCGTTCGGCAATGGGCGTTCGGCAACGGACGACGAACGACTACACACACATAGCGACACGAAAGAGACTAGCGCAACGACAACCATCATGGCTCCTCCACACCGTCGTTCACATGGACTTCTGTACGGAGATTTGTCATAAAATTCCACCAAAAGCCTAGGAGTTATCGCACGGGGAGGGCGGCGGAAATCTTTTAAAGACTCTGACAGTAATGACCGACCGATCACTGAGGGTTAAAATTGCCAAAAAAAGTAAGTTTCAATTTCAAATTTGATGTCTGGTCCTAGAGGATAGGGTTCGTTGGGCCAAGAAGCGGAGGGAGTCCAGCGTATTGGCACAATGTATGGGGCTAAGTTAGACCCAGTCATGCCAGTAGTCAAGTACTAGTTGGGATAATCGTAACCCTCCATCCTCCCGACGGTCGGAGACCGGAGGGTTACGAACCAAGACTGATATTATCGATGGTATGGGCAGTTTTGACCAGTTTTTGCCAGACTCGTGATCAGATTCGTCCTTTTTTGCCACTTTCCAAAATCATGACAGACATTCTAAACACATGGAGTTGATCTTTATTGTATGACAACGTCATCTGGAACCCTTAAAACAACATCATGAAAATATTTGGCAGAAAAAACGACAAAAACTTACCAAAAGACTGACAGAATATATCCATAATCCATAGCGGGGCCAACTAGTGATTTAGAATGTCTGTCATGATTTTGGAAAGTGGAAAAAAGGGACGAATCTGATCACGAGTCTGGCAAAAACTGGTCAAAAAAGCCCATACCATCGATAATATCAGTCTTGGTTCGTAACCATCCGGTCTCCGACCGTCGGGAGGATGGAGGGTTACGATTATCGCAACTAGTCAAGTACATGCATTAAGCATGGTAAACTGGGGTGCTGTACTCCTTTTTTGAGATTTTGACAATTATCGGTCGTATTAATTATTAATCCAATAATGTCAAAATCTCCAAGAAGGAGTACATCGCCCTAGTTACTGGGTCTATGTGGCATTAATAAATACAAATTACATACTAAACTAAAGATAAATCAAATGTTCAATCTTGTGTCTGATTGGACATGTTGGAGGCGGGTTTAAAAACTCTAACGTTAAAATAAGTAATAATAATTTGGCATTTATAAGCAATATCAATGGAAATTTCTTACCCGTTTTCATCAATCCATGCTTCAGTTCAGCAATGTTCCACATGTCTCATGCCTAGCAAAGTTTTAACAGCTCCAATCACAGCATTGGAGCCTTCCCTACCTGCCTACAACCATGACCATGATGACAACTGAATCATTTCAGACGACAAATATGATTGGCCGGTTTTCTAATATCATTAAGCCCGCGAACCCACTTTTTGGCCAACCATCGCTTTTGTTATAATAGAGCATCACAACATGAATTAACATGATTAAAAAGGTTTCAAAGTGGTGACATCACTAAAAGAAATCATTAGCCAATCACATGCGAGCACGATCACTATGATGGCGTGCGATATTTTTTCCCTGTTAATCATTGATGGAAAAAGCCGTGGTAAGGTAGGAAGGGCGCACCAGGCAGACGTCATGGACAAAGACCCAGTAATGGGGGCGCTGTACTCCCATTTAAAAAAAATTTATGACTTGGACGGTTGTACTAGCACCCCAGGGAAGCGTGTGTCATGGCCGTGATAAATGCCATTTGCTATGATTGTGTGGATACCCTGTTCCAAAAATTGCCCAAATGATGACAAAAACACTACAAAATAGATGAGAAATCACTAGTAGCCATAGGCACGGGCGTAAACTTTTCAACTCGGCCTAGATGTTGTACATCAATTTTTTGATGGCATTTTGAAGAATAGTTCTTAAGCTACATTTTAAGCCATAACCTAGCTCCGTCGGGTGCTGTAGTGCGGATAAACAAACAGTTTTGTGACTTTAAAAAGGAAAATCATGAAGACTTTTTACACATGTGTTATCATTGGACTCAATTCAGCTCTGACGGAACCCTTTACTCCGTTGCGCTCAGACAGGGTTCTGAACACGAAGCCGTCAAAACCGCATACCGAGTGCCAAACTTTGGCTCTTTTTCATATTCACATATTTCCGAGGCAAAATGCCCTCCCTGCACCTTCTTTAGACTCTTGCCTTTCACTTACACTTGTGCAAATTGCTCACAGGTGTTTGCAAGATGTGAAATTTCTTGACACAAAGTTGCCCTGCAATAGGCTCTGTGTACAAACCATGGTCCCCGTGAAATGTTGAGAAAATGGGGAAGTGTTTGCCTCTGTCGCAGGTCATCGAGGTCATTGGATATCGGACTCCCCAAAAGTTTAGACACTTGTCCTTTTATTGCGGATGCAAAATTACATCATTTAAGTTGTTGCCACTGTGGTCGTTAAAAAGAATCTGCTCTAGAATGTGGGATCGAGGGTTCCAATCAAAACGAAGTAGCCTGTGTTTTTTTCACTCCATAGGACGAGGAGTAGTGAGTACTTCGCACACAGGTGTAAGGGTAAAAAAAAGTAAGATATGTATGATTTATCCTGGATGTAATTTTTAACTTATTTTTTGTTTGCAATTTCAGAAATAAGAAATACTGATGTGGAAAGCTCATTTGAAAATTTTCCCAACGACACAGAACTTCACACACAAGAAACCCATTCTGCCACGTCTCCAACGGAGACAGTTGCAAGCAATGCCTCACAGCAGAGCAAGAAAGAGGCAAACTCTTCACTTCCCATCAACTACATCCACATCGCGGCTTCCTACATGAGACCAGCCGTCTACCATCAATTCTTAATAGATCTGAACATAACAGCGAATGCAAGTCGAAAATACCCGCATCCGGAATTCACGGACATCGAGGATGAAGCGGCAAATACGCCCCGCAAGATTAGGTACCCTTGTCTCAGGAGACCGTTGGGGAACAGAACAGCCCAAGTACGGATTGTTAACAGTACAGAGTTTGCTGAGGCAGTGAGCTTAAAGAATGAGAAAAGCGGCAATACGTCCACTATGCTGAGTGGATACTGTGCCTTTGTGATGTTTTATGCACCGTGGTGTAAGTTTTCAGCGGCTGCCGCGCCAGCATTTAACGCCATCGGAAGGGCATTCCCGGATCTTGAGGTTTTAGCTATTGATGCATTTCAGCATAACAGGTGAGCTCAGTTTTGTTTGTTTTTTTACAGCCTAAACTTCCCCAAATCCTTAAAAAATCCTCAGCTGTTTGAAACCAGTTTAAAATCAGTAGGCGCCTGAAGCCGTGTATTAACGCAAAAGTTTTCAGAGTCAGCAAACGAAATTCCAAGCCTTTGACAAAGGCCCCCCCCCCCACCCCCATTCTTCTAAGGAGCGTGCACAGAGCATGCACGCACCGTGTAACGCTTTGTTTCACCTACATAAAGCGCCAGATTGCACTTGAATATTTTGCCGAATTTCTGCCATTATGCAGAGGTTATTGTGTAATCCCCGATTCCAGACCTTTGTCCTTTTGTTCCAAGAAGAGGATTATAAGACTTCAAGAAGTTTCCACTATTGTTTATTCATTGGTCTTCGTCTCGATGGAGGTAAGTCAAAGTGAATCGGGATCCAGCCATGGTTCTGGGTTTAGTACCAATCCTACATGTATGCCGTAGCTCACGGCCGCTGTTTTGCAATTCACGGTGCATGAATTTGACATTTTCTCAGTAGAGAAAACAAAACGCACGGTGCAATAAAGAAAATCTCTGTTCTCTTGGCTTTGTTCTAGCAGTAGCAATTTAGGGAAAATAATCTCGTCAGGCTGTGCAGTTGCATAAATGTGAGTTTTGCTCATTTTCTTCTTTCAGTCTGAACACACGTTACAGTATCGTCGCTGTGCCAAACATTCTCCTGTTCCACAACAGTAAGCCGGTCATGAGGTTCAACTACAGCCAGAGAACATTCAGCGTCTTCACAGACTTCATTCGCAATTTCACAGGTACATTATACGAGTCAAAAAAACTATCCGAATCGGTATGGCAATCTCAAATGGGATAATGATCCCATTGGGGGACTTTCGAGGACACTAGGTGGCAGCAGACTTACCAGATAAATTATTGTTTTCGGAAAGGTGCGCATGCTCAGAACTTAGCAAACAATGGAACTTTACCTGGTGAGTCTGCTGCCACCTAGTGTTCCAAAGTCTCCCATAGGAATAACAATCCAAATTGAGATAGCAGTTACCCTCACTCATTTTATTTACATCAGTTTGCTTTTCATCACAACTGTTTGCTCATGGCAAGGCCATTCTGTGCCAACTCTTAATCACCTAGGGGTCGGCCGAGACAGACTCTGACATTTTCCCTTTTTTTCTTTTTTTTGGGGTCACAATCTTCTATGGGTGTAATGATCACATATACCTGATTTTTCTTACAGTTACAGCCAACATACGGTGTTTTCAGACAAAGATGTGCCACATCTCTAAAAAATCCAATAGAATGATTGGGTATTTTGGGTGTGTCCAACACTGGACCTATATTTCCCCCCCTGCCAAACACCCAGTGAACAGCGCCGTAACTAGGGTAACATTTTAGGGGGCACAAGTGGGGCACCATTTTTTCTAGGGGGGGGGGGGGGAGCCACTTTTGGCCGGTTGAAACTGTAGTTTCCGTCTGTATTCTTCCTAACAGCCCCCTTTTCAGCGCTCTTCTGACGTGTTGAGGTAAAACAAAATACATTCCGTGTGTAAATAATGCAAAATACAATGTCGTTTTAAAAACATCAAAATTACTACATAAAGGCTCATAAAATGTAACATTTTATGCTGAAGTATTTTTTAATCTCAAAAGTCCAGATTTCAAAAGGGGGGGCACCCGGAAGGGGGTGGGGGCACAGACATCAGTTGGGGGCATGTGTCCCTCGGCCCCTTGCCGTGATTGGTCTTTCCTTCCTTGGGGGCATATAGTACCTAGACATTGCCCAACATATCAAAGCAAACTGATATTTCATGTGGTCACAAGGGGGGGGGGGTTCAACACTTAAAAAGGCTCCAAAAATCAGTACAATTGTAGGTTTTTAAGGACCCATTACCCACAAATTATATGTTAAAAAAATACCGGTTTATTCAGATAATTTGTGTTCCATTCATCATAACTATCAATCTTCATGAGTATGGCTCATCTTGATTTTGAGATATGGGCTTCTGAAGTCGCTCAAAACTCACCGATGCAACAGAGGGGTTGAAAAAAAGGGGGCAGGGTTAAATTTTTCAACGGGACGCACATATAATGTTAAAAACGACAAAGATTTGGCAGAAGAAAAATGTGTTTGTGACACCCATCAAGAATTCTTTAAAAAAGAAATTAGGAAAAAAATCTGAGTCGGTCACTCAAATTGCGAACATTTTAGGTGAGTTGGAGTGGAATCATTGACTCAGCATTCCATAGTTTGTCAACCCCCAGTTTGCAAAATCTTTGTTCCAATGTGAAAGGAAGGTCAACGAACTCATCTCTGGAGAAATTATGATAAAGGAACTACGTTAGATTACTTGACCCAAAAGTGTATGTAATCAAAACAATGAACATCAGGTGATGCTGCATTGTAATCAATAAATCCACTGTGGGTTAGATAACACCTTTAGCCTTCGGTTTTATATCAGGTTATCCTAATCCCTTAAAACATAAAAAATTAGCATTTGTTGACGAAGGTTATCTCCGCGCATT
This sequence comes from Marthasterias glacialis, assembly GCA_911728455.2. Taxonomy (NCBI): domain Eukaryota; kingdom Metazoa; phylum Echinodermata; class Asteroidea; order Forcipulatida; family Asteriidae; genus Marthasterias; species Marthasterias glacialis. The sequence goes on along the minus strand of OU452237.1, from coordinate 3,803,562 downwards.
TTTCAAGTTGTTAGTGGTGAGAAGTTATTGTAGAGTTGTGCCATATCACTTACAGTGATATGGCACAAATAAGCTACAGATTGCACATGTAACACGGAACCAGTGTCTGTGTTACATGTTTAAATATTGTAATTTTTGGCAATAAGTAACACTTTATGTTCCCAACTTCATGGAATTAACCAAGGGCCCTACAAGAAACACAGTGCTGAACAAGGCAAGATAGTAATTTGAACAATATGAACAATGCTACTCAACGTACAGAACAATATTATCAAAATGCATGTATAACAAAACAATATTAGGATAATACAAATTAGTAAAATGTGTGTTTTTAGAAGGCCTTTGAAAAATTGTTTTGACCTCCTGATGCTGGTGGGCAGACATCTTTGTCCTTATGGGTGTTAAGTAAACATTCATCGCTCAATAGAATTGGAAGGTCTTTTAGCAGACTCAAAAGTCAACATTTGAAGGTAATTTGTTTCTGTGCAAGATATTACACAGCCCTGGAATGGTTACTTACAATCTTAAAAATGCACGGTTGAATTTAAAACCAAAAACCACACACCCAACCACGACTAGAAATCTAGTGTTTGTAAGATTACAAACACCCAAGTGTTTTGAGTTTCAGGAGCTTGCAGTGTCAGTAAACATGGGGTATTGATGTCTTAAAAAGGTTGCAGAAGAACCATATGTTACATACATCGAAAAAAAGGCAGAGTGTATATTCCGTATGCACTTGCGGGTTGGACAGGAAGCAAGGTCATATCAGGTCACCAGGATACAATGCAATAATGGTAGACCTTACAACGTTGGTACGACTGAAAATATAAATGTTCACAGATTTGAAACTTGCATGGGATAAAGACCGTCATGGTGGAAAACTTCCCTTGAAATGTTTTTGCCTGAAATGCAAGTACAGTTTTTGAGAAAGGAATAAAACAACTAGTTTTGATCTCAAGAGTCCAAAAACTCAAGAGTTTGCAAGCTGTTTAAACTTCCTGTCACTAGATGGCGCTGTTTAAAACGATGACTTCATCATTAGTGTTATATTTGAAAAGGTTAAGGTTCACACATTGATACACAGGAACCACGATATTGTGTCATGTGGCCTGTGGTGATCTGGCAAGCTGGGATCAGGTTCTGGTATTCTGTAATCAGCAGAGTGTGGGTTTGATTCCCGGTTGTGGCACCTGTGTCCTTGAGTAAGACACTTAACCATCAGATCGCCCTTCAGATGGGACGTAAAGCCATAGGCCTCCAGTATTGTGGCATATATGCGCGTAAAAGAACCCAGTACACTTGTATCATCAAGAGAAGGAGTTTGCCCCGGTGTTCTGGCAGTGGCTGCTGAATGCCCCGCAGCACCTACATGTAGTAAACCCTTATAAGGTGCTACATAAATGGGTCTCATAATTAAAAAAACAATTCCAAAACCTGTCTTTAAAATTATATAATAAGTGCCTTGAGTACCTAATTGTTGGTAGATACATGTACGTGTTCTATATAAGATTCTGTTATTATTATACAACCAGTAGTGTACCGTCTCCTCATTTTTTATCCTGATTTTCCAACAGGTCTTGAACCCAACTCCTCCATCAGTGTTAACGAGGAGGACAAAGTTGGTCCACTGCCCAGCGTACCTACAGAGGAAACCGACTACGCTCTCTGGTTCTCCTGGCTCTTCCTGGCGGCTTTGGGCGGGTGGTTCTTGAAGCAGCACCTTGGCAGTGTCGTCATGGACCGGTTCAGGAGGCTTCTCGTCTACGCTCGCCAGGTGTGGAGGACGGGAGAGTTCTACGATCAGGTGGGTGTGATGGCTCACGAGCATCGGGATTGAACGCCGGAAAAATTTACGCCGTAAATCTGCGATGAGAGAAGCTTGTGCTTGAGCTGGTCTGAACATCTGATGTCGTCCCTTTTGAGGCTCGTAAAAAAAAACACAGGGCTTCCAACTGTGGAAGACCTACCAAGTTGCACCTTTGACCTTTTGGTTGGTGTCTTGCATGGCCCTTTCAGGTTGAGGTCTTTTTTTTTCAATGGGTACCAGCTATCAACAGTGATACATGTACACACATGATTGCTTGTTCTTGAAAGGGCAAGGGCACCAAGGCATTTTCCTCTTGATAATGGGCACCTCTGTAAGGAAATTGTAAATTTCTGTCGGGACGTTTCAAGGGCACCAAGGCAATGACCAGGGGCAATGGAGGCAATTGCCTTCGTTGCCTCCATGAAGTATCAGGCCTGAATGGTACATGCGAATGCATGTTGGGCAAGAGTCGCCACTGACACTGAATTGGAAAAGCCTGTCACATGAAGCACTATAGATCAGTCATTTGCAGTTTACGAGCGAATAAAATGGTGGGCTCATGAAGTCTTCAAAATGGCCAGAACGAACTTTAATTAAGAAAACAAACTTTAAAACATCCAAAGGAGTTCAAGGTTGTTTAAAGAATGCTTAATGCCCAATGAACAGGCGTAGTGATAGTGTAAGATGCTCTGACACAACGATTTCATAAACACCCAAAAAATGCTTATTATAATTGTGTACATGTATGTAATGTAGGCAACGGATGATAAACAGGTTTTCCACACAGTATTTTAAACTAAACTTTCGAAAGTCTGAAAAATATGTAGTGTTGTAAGACTCGTACTCAGTACTCTAATGGTGTACTGTTTTGATGCTACTTGTACTCTTACCCGGCTAGCAAAATACTTGCACTCTAAGTCCATACCCGAACTCATGCACTCGATACTTGATTGGAAATGTGCATGTTCTTGATTTTGAGAACTTGGGTTCAAAAACCCAATTCAACTTTCCTATAATAATTAGGGAATAACAGTGCGAGGACCCGGTCTTCACTGCTTGGTAATGACCGGGGTGGTGGCTGGCCGCTGTTAACGACCAAGCCGGAGGCGCGGTCGTTAACAGCGGCCAGCCACCACCCAAGGTCATTACCAAGCAGTGAAGACCGGGTCCTCGCACTGTTATTCCCATTAATAAATACCTTTTTAACGAAATAAACGGCTAAAATCGTCCATTTTGTAACTTTTCTTTCTCGGCGATACGTGCTTGTTTTGTTAGCTGGTCTTTATATCGCCGTTAATACACCCCCACGTGATCACGTTTTGACCAATCAGAATCCACAAACTGTCCTAGGTATTTATTAATGTGCAATAATGCAAGGAAGAGAGGAATAAAGCTCAGGAAAAAGTAAAATTGAAGTTGCCTATGATGTATTCAAAAGATGTTTATCATAACAAGGACACATTTTCATTGAGAATTTGGTCAGAAAACATGAAATGTTTTTGACCTTATGTTGCAGTATTTGTTTAGAAAGTACTCATACTAGTACATGTACTCGGAGATCCAAGTACTTGGTACTCGGCTGTTGGACTCGGTATTCAGACACTTGTACTCGATGGCCCAAGAACTCATACTCGAGTACTACTCGGCCACTCTAGTACTCAGCAGTACTTGGTACTCGGCTGTTGGACTTGGTACTTGGATATCAGAATACTCGGTACTCAGACACTTGTACTCGTACTCGATGGCCCAAGTACTCAGCCACCCTAGTACTCTGCAGTACTTGGTACTCGGCAAGGTGGTAAGAGACATAAAGTTTTGTTTCCACTTTTATGAGAACTCTGGTCTATTGGAGAATGAGTTGAATCTTAAAACTGAATTTGACCTTACAACCCTTCTTTAACCTCTAAACTAAACAATTCTAGCAATGTGTTTTTCCAAACACGCTTTTAAAAATTTACTCTAAACTTTTCAAGTCCAAACCTCCCAAAAGCTGAACACCCAAGTCCAAACCTCCCAAAAGCTGAACAAGGGACAAATACAAGGGAATGATGAAATATATGAGGTCTTTAAAGGTAAAATATAAGGATTGATAATGCTGATAGTGCAGTGTTTCTACTTTTGTGATTCAATACATACATGAACAAAAAAACCTTTGAAAATTTGGGCTCAATTCGTCGTCCGAGTCTGGAGAAAAAAGTTTAAAAAAACGTGCACACTTCAGCATTTATGTAAACACATTGATCTTAATTTTGATTGATCCAAACCGTAATTAAATCGGGGTCTTCAAATTCTACTTTCTCGACTTTGACAGTATTTCAGACAGAAATATTTCTATGGAATATTGCTACTGGTATGAACTTCATAATCAGTTAGCTTTCAGATTGATTTCTAATTTTTAAAAAAATGTTTGGATGAATTCCAATCCTGTGTTGTACCTTTAACAATATTATTGGTCCAGTGCAAGTTCTGAGCTGCAAGACCTGTGGCTGAGTGGAGATTGTCTCAAAAATTGTCTCGAAATTCGAGCCCTCACAGATCACAAGTCTCGAACAAACAACGACAAGGGGGAAAACAATTTAGCAATTAGAAAACTTCAAATCTTTATTGAATGCATGTTGTGTCACAAAAAGAACTTCAATCATTTTGTACAGAAAAAAAAAATAACTACGATGTAACTTCGTGCCACATACCCCGACCTTATTTGTCTCATCAAAAGTTCCCCATAGACTTTAAGATTTTCAAATTTTCCCTTTGCGTTTTAAAGGAAAAATGGTCTTGCCCTCTCAATGATGAAGTCCCAGTCCTCCTGATTGATGTGTATTCACAGTTTTACCTTTTTGAATATTCAATAGAACCTTAATTGTGAATATTCTGCTGTCCAAATCATTTTTAAAAGCTCACAGCAAAAAATTATAAGACATATATCCATAACAATTCGGCAAACTCATGCAGTTTTTATAGTAAAATACAAAATACATATTGTGAAATTAGAACATACTTTATATAATGAATCACTCTTTGTGCACAGCATATTGTATAATTAAAGAATAACTAGAACTTAATAAGATCTGCATAAATGAAACTTACTCCCAAATTACGTGCATCTGTGTAAGAACAGTGTTTCCCCTGCCATTCAAGCACCAGGCCTGATTGCTTCGTTCTTGAAAGGGCAGAGGTAACAAGGCATTTTCTTCTTGATAAAGGGCACCTCTGTGAGGAAACTGTAAGTGTGTACTGGAACATCTTAAGGGCACCAAGGCAATGACCAGGGGCAACGGGGGCAGTTGCCTCCGTTGCCTTCCTGAAGTATCAGGCCTGAAACAACAGGTGGCCCCACATCTCCACTTTCAGTAACAACCTCGTTCATTGTTTTTGCCAATATCACCACCTCGTTGTGAAGATTTGACATAAAGGAAGTTACTAATTGCAAACACGTTCATTGTTGTGTTTATTCATGAGCTTTTTTTACTTGACATCTCTGTATCGAAAAAACCCTCATCATTCAGGTGTGTGGATAAACTAATCACCCATTTCTGTGGGTGTGAGCGCTGCATAGGTTTGTCTTGAGTCGTCAGTTTCAATTTGTACTGCCTTGCTCAGTTCATCAACCAGGGGAAACAATGTTACAGTAAGACTAATGAATCTTGAACATCCTGCCAAAATCACACACTTAAGTATCAAAGCAAAAAGATTTTATATATATAAATAAAAACAAAAACCAATAAAAAACCAGAAAATTAAAGATACGTAATTGTTCTACTGTACATGTTTGTCTTGTGACTAGATTATTCCGAATTTACTTTAACCCCCCCTCTCATTGTTCAGGCAACTGCCTCAATTATCCAAAATTAATTACGAAAGATTTATGTAGGACCCCTACTGCCCCAATCCTCCAAAATCAACCAAGAGGAGTTTATATGGGATCCCTACTGCCTCAGTCCAAGTTGCATTCATCTTTGTTTATTTATTCATAAGTTGTGTAATCCTTTTTCATATTTAAAAAAAGATTTCACAATTTGGCCCTTGGCCACTATGGATTTTTTTCTCTAAAAAACCAATTCATTTCAATTCAGTTCAATTAAAAAAAAAATTCAAAGCATGTCGATGTTGGTGCATTTAGCTGGGTAACTGCCCAGTGCCGAGACTGGTGTTTCAAACCAGTTCACTTCACCATGCAATCAGAATCCTGTGTTAACATTTTGTTGCGTTTAGCAGGGTCTTCATTTCAACTGTGTTGCATTTTTGATGCGCGTAGCGGGGTTTTGATTTCAACTGTGTGGCATTTTTGATGCCTAGAGAAAACAACTCATGGTGGTTAGGGTTAAGATCCGAAATAACTGGACTTTATAAATGGTTTTGAAAGGACAATAGGTCTTAAAATTACAACTTTTGCCACAAACTGGCTTTTAAATGGTAAATCAAGAAAATTGAAGTTAAATTATACACACATGCCAGCTTGACTTTTTTTTCGGATTTAGAGCGACAGGATCAGGTGTAATTGAAATAAAGTAGCCTGTATTTTCTCCACACTACTCTGAAGAACGGTGAGAACATTTGGTGACACATTATCACTTGCTGCCTGGGTGAACCTTGTTCAAGCACATTATGGTCTTCAAGCAATGCTTGAAGAGCACGAGGATGAAGACGATAATCTCAAAGAGCGTGATGGAAGAGATACCGACGTACAGTCCCATCAGCCCGCCCACAGCACCAAGGATGCTCTCGTACTGCGAGGGAGAATGATTAAAATAGGTTTAATAAAAGAGGTTCTTGTGTAAGCGCTCAAATCCGTCTTGAAGTGACGCTCACTTCATTCCTTTAACCATCTCAGCTTCTTCGGGAGTATTACAGCCTGTGCTGCCACGTATCTGTATCTGTTTCATATAGTCGGCAAAGCATCCTTACGGAAACATCACAGCAATTTGTGGGAGCCAGTTGCAGCTACTAACCACGCAAGAAACACTGGGGCAAACCCCTTCTCTTAGGGGTAAGTGTTTCTAGGTTCTTTTCCGTGAGTTGAAAGATATTGATACAACACACGCGACCTACGGCTTTACATCCCATCTGAAGGATGAAGCAATAATGGTAGGGTGTCTTGCTTAAGGACACAAGTGTCAAGACCAAGTCCCGAACCAACAATATACTGATCAGAAACACCAGAGCTTGAGTCCAGTGTTCTTAACCGCTCGGCCACGACACGCCACAAGTACGTAGTGCACAAAGCTGATTCAATCACATGAACCATCTCTGCCCTCACAAGTGCCCATTTACTCCTGGTTGAAGAGAAGCAATTACAGTTAAGTGTCTTGCTCAAAGACACAAGTGTATTGGCTGGGATTCGAACTAATACACCCTGATGAGAATACACTAAACTTGCAGGTACAACCATGTGTTGGAATCTCTTTTGGGAGGAGTGTTGGCTCTGAAAAGAGCCAGAGTGGTCTTGGGATGGGTCGTAAAGCCATAGTTCCTGTGTTTATGCATGTACAAGAATCCAGTACAAGTATCGACATGAGAAGGGGTTTGCCCTTGTTTTTTCTGGCATTGTCTGGCAGTAATGGGCACCACCTCACCTTGTTTTCCTTTCAAGGTGTTGTATTATGGTTGCTTCGTCTCGTAAAGTCATTCTTAACATTTCCAACTTTTTCCAGAGATGGGAATCAGTTGTAACAACAAAATATGGAACATGAATTTTAACCCTCCTACTATCTGACCGTTTCTGATCCACATGGTTTGGAATGACAGATAAACTATGTTAACTTGCAATATCATGATATCATGTGGTGAATGCATGTATACACAGTCAGCCCTCCTACTGCCTGACCATTCAATATCATCCACTGTGGTTTTGAGTGATACATTAACTATATAGACCTGCAATATGATATCATTAATGCATAGTACACAGTCAGCCCTCCTACTGCCTGACCATTCAATATCATCCACTGTGGTTTTGAATGATAAACTCACATCATCAGCCTGCAATATGATATGTGGTGAATTCATCTACATAGTCAGCCCTCCTACTTTCTAACCATTCCGTATTCTGTGCACATAAAATTGGCCTCGTTATCAACTTACCGACCATGTGGGTACCTCAGTCACCGATTGGTAATTCAACTCCTCAAAGTAAATGTGCAAACGGGCCATGTTTTTCCTGTGATCGAGGAAAAAAGTAGTAGTTTTTATAATGGCTTGCATTACCCAACTAGTGTAAGTGACCCAACTACAGTTACAAAAATGTAAACCTACAACTTTTTCTGTAAATCCAAGATTGAAGGCCCTTGCTTTTAGTTTTATGGATTGTTGAAAAATGGTCCAACGTTGTGCCCCTGGGGTTGTTGACTTTCATCCTGGAGCATTTTGGGTAGATTGGCCCTCTAAAAATTGCCCTATTCTGGCTAAACAGTGTAGGGTCATTTTTCCCAAGATGAACTCTGGCCAGTTTACTCGCTCAGGGGTACTTTTATTTTGGGTCAGCCTAGCAAAAATTCTCAACGGCTAACCTACTAAAAATTGAAAAGAAAAATGAAGTTCAGTTGTCAGAAATCATATTTGATTTGTTTTCTAGAGGCTGAGAGACTTTTAAGTATTTTTTGGAGTATTTTTTAATATTTAGCATTGGTTACTATGGGAGCCTATTTAGTGTGGTGCACCCCCATCAGGGACGCAGAGCGCCCTCATGGAGCGAGTAATGAGTTAGTACTTGTTCTGTCTTACCTCGTGGTCTCTACATTTTGTAGGATCCTTGCAGCTACTTCGTTCTTCTCAGCTACCCGAGTGTACAAATGCTCCTGAAAGTGAAAATTCAAAGTAGCTACCGATTATTGCGCGACCAATGTTTACATGTCATCACGTGACCTGTTGTGGGTATACGTCATTTGAGCCGATAACAAACTACGTGCAAATGCATACAGTGACCGACAGAGTCACACCAACAGTCGACGTTTAGTAATAATAACCAAAGATTATAGAGCGCCGTAGGCGCAAGATGGGAAACTCTGGCTGAAATGTGAAATCTCACTGTAGACGCCATTTCGGCAAGTGACTCTATTCATACATCACTGATACGTGCGGACCAGTGTAGACAAGGACAATTGCTATCAGTAGGAAACACAGGCATTCACTTGCCGAAATAAATGGCGCCCAGGTCTAAGTGGACAAAACATCAAGAGCTGCATGCTGGATAGGGCAGTTTGGAGAGCTATCACCAAAGCCCGACCTTTTGAGTCTCAATAAGCAAGTAAGCAAGTTTTATAAAGTACCAGTATTCTACTACAAAAGAGGTTTTTTTTTTTTTGAGTTATGCATCGGAGTCGGACGACGACGATGTAGCCACCCGCCTGTCACTTTTGTTTGTAATGTAAATCACTATAAAAAGCAACAGTGAAGAAAGCAAAGAACGTTGGAGAAGTGAGCATTATTGTACCTAGCCTTGCGGAACTTCAAACAGACAAAGGAACCAAACAGTTTCGGAAAGCCTTTTCTTTAGATGATTTCAGCTTCAAAACTGAAATTCTCGTGTTGGAAAGTGTGGGATCACAGTTAGTCTTAATCGCAGTCGTCCGGCCCCAACGTTCCGTCGTGCAATCAGTACTACCATATCGTGAGCACGTTCCTTGTACAATTTGCAAGACTTTCTGGAGCTGTCCTGACTGGCTTTATTCAGCCACTCGAAGGTCTCCGGTACAAACTGGAATATTTTTCACAGATTTCGAGAAAGAAAAGCCCCGATCGGATAAACAAAATGCAACAATCATCATGTACCGTACCGCACTTTCCTATGAAGGACGTCGTGTTTGTTTACATTCAATATCCATTACAGGTCACGTGACGTGGGTCGCGCAATCGGTCTATTCGGATTGGAAGACTTTGGAACGATAGGTGGCAGCAGACTTCAGGTAAATGGCCGTCGTTTGCGTTAGTTCCGAGCATGCGCACATTTCCGAGAACGGGTGGTTTACCTGGTAAGTCTGCTACTTGGTGTTCTGAAAATATTCCATTAAACGATTGGCGGCTACGGCTATGGCTGTTGGCTGCAGCGATGTGGCCTTAGCCACAGCCGAAGCCGTCAATTCGGACACGGCCTTGCACATCAACAGTTTGGCCCTTCACGAAACCACGGGTGCGGTAGGCCTACTTCAAACTAACGGTTGTGCCTAAGCCTAAGCATAATAACAGTTATTCGGCACTGAAATTCCTCGCTGGTTTCCATTTTGACATTTCATCATGCGTGTTAGCTTTTTCAGGGAGCCATCGGAATGGCGCCACCAACGGCGGTTTTGAAACATCTTAATTCATAGCGTGAACTTGTATGTTTGCTGTACTTCATTACTACCAATAAAGTCTTAAAAGTAAAACGTTCACATTGTAAAAACGTAAGCATGGGTTCATAAAGTCTAATTTTTTTGTATTACAGACAAAACGTTTTCTCATTCAAGGTCGTGTTAAATGCCTACTAAATCCCCGTTCACGCTTCGATGTGTCACGGTGTGAAACCGGAATAGTATTCTTGTTATTTATACTTCGCTCCTCAAATGTAATACTTACCTCGTATCGTTCGGAAGGCCACACGGCCACGGAAGAGCTGACCTGGAAACCAGTTTCTCTGTAAATAGAAACAAACATGAACATTATACTATCATTTTGTTTTCCCGGCTATGTAAACAAATTCAAACCACAATGCAGATTTGAAGCCGGGAAACACGTTTGGCACTTGTTGCGTACTGGGGGACACGGTGATTAAAGATGGCGGTTGCATGATTAGGGTACAGTTAACGGAGGCGTGGAATTGGGTTATAAAACAAACACAACATCGCAACGAAATATCATGTTGCACAGAAAATAAGAAAATCCACACACGTTGTGACACATTCCGGAAGCCCTCCGTGCCACGTTGCGTTTCTAATTTCACGTGGAAGTGTTTCGCTTCCACGTGGAGGTGTTTCTCGCAAAAAGTTACCGGTACTTACTCGCAGGCAACTGGACAAAGGCATTCAAGCTTGTCATCTTCGTACAGTGCCTCCACGACTTGTTTGCATCGCTCTGTTCAATCAAAATGATATTTAAAAAAAAAAATGGTATTATTAATATTTTTCCATGGGATACCTTGGAACGATAGGCGGCAGCAGACTTACCACGTAGTTTGTCATTGTTTGCGTAGTTATAAGCGTGCGCATATTTCCGAGAACAATGTTTTTACCTGGTAAGTCTGCTGCCATCTAGCGGTGGCAAAAGTGTCCCCACTCAACGGGACATTTATTTTCATACTCTACATCTCCAAAGACACTTCAAATTAGGTCAAGGAACACAAAATAAACTAATAGTAGGAATCTTAAATTACAACTAGACACAAACATTTCGAAAACGAGGCTTCTGCTTTAGGGTCCGGCTTTGGCTCTGCCGGTTACTTTGAAAACGCACACTTTCGGTACGGGGCTTAAAACAGGCGGACGGAGCCTAAGCCAGAGCCATGTCCAAAAGACTCGGTTTCGAAAACGCTCCTAGAGTCAGCGCGATATTCATTACTTCTAGCGCAAAGTAAAAATTACCTCGTGGACTCGTGAAATGCTTACTATTATAACAGTTAAGGAATGTTACTGTCACACTGTCATAATATCACTTCAAAGCAGCGCAACCTGGAATTAAGTTGACAAGTGCTGTTGGTAGAAGTGAGTGAAATGGTGGCCGTTTGATTCGGCACCTTTTCCCCTCTGAAGGCTTAACTTCCCTCCCTCTGAACACTACATTTAAAAATGAGCGATATTTATCATTTTTGTATCTTTCTGGTAATGAAACCAAGGGATATGAGTTGTAATTTTTACCCATACACCGATGTAGCTAGAGGCAGTTCAAGTTCGAATCCTATTAGAAGCGGGCAGTCTCGGTATAGTCTAGTTGGTAAGCTCTAGAATTGGCGGGGGTCGTGGGTTCGAATCCCACCAGAGGAAAATGCCTGTGAATATTTTTTGTGCACATGACTCGGGAAAGTACTGAGTATACAGTGCTTAACACATATCGGTGTATGGGTAAGAATTACAACTGATATTCTTTATCCCCGATGCAAAAATTAGGATCTATGAAACCAAGGGACCATCAAAAGCGCCTATGTATATGACAGTAGCACTGTAGCCCAAAAGATCCCAGCACAGTAACCCAGAAGCCCGAAGATACCTGTGTCGAGGGGACGACGAAGAAAATGTCAGTTTTAGATATGTGGCAGAGGGAGGCGCCGACCCCCCCCCCCCCCCCACCACCACCACCAAATGTTCCCATTCTCTAACACGCTCTTCCACAGAAGCACCCCCATAAAATCCTCAAAAGAATTCCTGAGATTCCCAGTACACAATGAATACACAATAGGGGGTGGGGCACACACTGCCACATATCTAGCACCAAATGTTTCAGAAACGTGAGGCCATTAACCACGTTTTTTTGCATAACAGGTCCTTTTGGCTGGTAAGCAGTTTGCAGCAGCTAATTTTATTTGTTCATTTCTTAAATTTACTCACGTTGTGTGCTGTTGAGATAGCTGCACTTTTCTCCTTCCAGTAGAATATCTGCAACGCAACCGCATGACTCCTTCAAGTTCCGTTGCACACACTGCTTTTTACAGGCCAGTGGTGAGTACTGAAAAAAGTCCGACGCGAACAGCGTGTCGGAACCATCGGTGCAGTTGCTGTACCTCCCACCAAGACGGTCGATGAAAGACTACAAATAAAAACATGACAAACATCAGACCTTGAGGGAGTATTCATCAGCAGAATTTAGCCCAGCCGCCTCATCGATTAACTTCATATCAGGCGAGTATTAAATGTACGCCCTCAGTGTGTAGCTTTATTGTGTTTTGGCATACATTAATAGATTAATTGGTGCCGGAATTTGTAGCGAAAACGTTGGGCGTGCAGCAGATACGCATGCGTGTTTTAACCTATTTTGAATTGAGTACAAGACAAAAAGAAAGCAAGATGGCTACTCTTTTTTAAAGGTTCATACACAACACAAAATTGTCGTGTAAAAAATAATAACTAACTGTAGAGGTAGTCTGTAGATTGGTTGGTTCCTAACTTCACCCATAAATAAACAGCAGTACCTTTCTGATAGCAACTGAGGTTGCCTGACCAGTCGAGGCAGTCAGACCCGTATCTTCAGGACTTGGAGTCGTATCCCAACTGTCGACGGACACTCTGACTCCAGACTCAGGGGAGAAAAGTCCAACGTACTCGGGCTGTTCAATGAACAGGGTTAAGTGCAGACCTGTAAAAGCAACATGAATATTTTGACAAAACACTGGATGAGACGTAAAGCCATAGGTCACAACAACAACAACAACAACAACAACAACAACAACAACAACAACAACAACAACAACAACAACAACAACAACAACAACAACAGCAACAGCAACAGCAACAGCAACAGCAACAGCAACAACAACAACAACAACAACGGGTTACTCACAGCTTGGCTGTTTGGTTTGTAAATTTTTATGAATTTATTTTGAATCTCGAAGTGGAATGGGGACGCTGGGTGGCAGCAGACTTACCAAATAAACAAATCCATCGTTCTCTGAAAAGTACGCATACTCGACAGCCGAAATTTTGCAAGTTAAGTCTGCTGCCACCTAGCGTCTCAAAGTCCGCCATTATGGACTGCCTTAAACATTTGGCATGGCTTACTTAGCCCGAAAGCCCGAACATTGATCGATCAATGAGCGCAACCACCTGACGCCGTACTTCGAGGCGCGTATTCTTACGGATAAATTAGGGGACCAGTCTACTGACTTACCGTACTGCGAGCCTGACTTGCTGGTCTCCCTGGGCGTCTCATTTCGGCCATGGTTGAACGTGTAACAGTTCCCGAACTGGCTATTTTGAAACTTGTGGAAATCTCTGTATGTGTAAAAAAACACAAAAAACAAAGCGGTAGACACAATTGTACGTTTTGATAGAATCGGCACTTCATACTAAAACAAAACCCATAATATGACGGAGGGGTTGGGGTGTAGCGCCCCTGCCGGTTTCCAGGATACATGCCGGGGCTTAATGAATCGGTATGCTGCATACTCCAAAGGAGTTGAGATAGTTCTATTCGGACTCGGTTCTGACAATAATACTGCATGGTGTTAGTGTCTCTTCACCCAGGAATATGTGTACATAATAAATGGTATAGAGATCGTTGATTTGGATGATTAGCAACCAGTGTGCTCCAATTTGGCAGCCGGTGCTGCCTACTCCAAAGGAGTTGAGATAGTTCTATTCGGACTCGGTTCTAACAATATTATTATATTATTGGTCAGTTGTCTGTGATTTTTTTCTTCTTAGATAATTGTTTTGCATTTTTTCAAGAGTACTTTTTTAAATTGCAGATAGGCCTATGGGTTGTTGAGAACTTCAGCTCCGCCCCCATCCCACGCACACACACCCTTACGGATCGAGCCATGCCATTGTTGCTCTACTCTTCTCCTTTCTGAAGAGCTACAAGTTGACCAAAGAAAACTTCGTGGGGTCCTTTGTTCCCTCGTGACCTTATAAGAGTTCGTTTTTTATGGATCCTGTAAATCGAGGACTTCTCTTTGTAATCCCACTGTTTGATTTTTTTTTTTTTAATTATTATTATTTATTGATTATTATTTTGTATTAGCCACAACCTCGTTGGTTTGGTACACGAAAGCGAAGCCAGGAAGTCCTCGCTCTATCAACACGCCCAGATCCCTGTGCATAAAACCCTCTGTTTTTAAGCGGGTAAACCGCTCCTTCATCCCTGCATTTTGCGTACAATGCAGTTGGTTGCCTCCAAGTTGCCTGTAAAAGAAGTTGCACCGTAACAGTATAAAAAGAATTAAAAAATAAATAAATTAAAAAAGATAAGTTTACTCACGTGTAGTTGCAAGAACGCTTGTCAAATGTACACTGCAAAATGAAATCCTCAGCCTGGTGCCCCAGCTCATTGAGTTCATCCCTGGTCGGGTTGGCCACGTTGATGATGTCACTATAATCCTCCGATCTGGAATTAGCCAGGAAACCTTCCCAGTCACTCTCCCCTTGCACGTTATCGAAATCGTAGTAGTTGACGTACTCGAAGTTTTGGAAGTCTGCGCTGCTGAAGTCGTCGAACCAGTCGTCAATGAAGGAGCTGTACCCGCCGACAGAGCCGGGGCCCAGCGAACCGCCGCCGCCTAAGAAACCGCTACTACCTCCACCACCGCCGCCAAAACTTCCACCACCACCCAAACTTCCACCACCACCACCACCACCCAAACTTCCACCACCACCACCACCCAAACTTCCACCACCACCACCCAAACTTCCACCACCACCACCACCCAAACTTCCACCACCACCACCACCCAAACTTCCACCACCACCACCACCCAAACTTCCACCACCACCCAAACTTCCACCACCACCCAAACTTCCACCATCACCGCCGCCTATAGAGCTGCCTCCACCACTCCTCTTCCGTCTTCCACCTCCTCCTCCTCCTCCTCCTCCCGCAGAGGAAAGATACGCATCAATCCATGTAGCCTGCGAGGACCAGTCAAAAAACCACGAGTAATCCGCGTCTCCTCCACTGATTCCGCCGTCTATGGCAATCACGCCCTCAAACCGTGTGTTCACGAGCTTGGATCGCTTCAGCCTGTTCATGTTACACACAGTGACGGCAGGGAAACCCACGTTGTTCTTCGTGATAACATCGATGGTCGTGCCGTACGGGAACCCAATGAAGTCAATCACTAAAGACGTCCCCTGGTATAAGAAGCCGCCAAAAGCAGCGCAGACCACGACCAGCCAAATGAAACCAATGATACAGTTTTTAGCATGGACTATCCTATTGATTCCGTGGGCGGTGGTGTTGTCTCCAAAGTCGACCACAATAGAGCCAATGGTGTTCCGCGGTTTCTCCTGTGAGATATAAACGTCACACACAATGATCAAAATACGAGTTGTTATCACAGGACAAAAAAATTACAGCATTTGATGAAATAAAATAGTTCGTTTTTGGATAATTTGAGCGGATGAAAAAGCTTGCTATGTAGCCGAGCCGCGGTGTAGAACCGTCGAATCCATGGGTTAGGTTTTTTGGCCCCCAACTAACTGACGGATTCCCCCCCCCCCCCGCCACATTTTAAATTAGATAGTTGCGTTTTCTCTATTAATTTGAGGTTTTTCTCCCATGTTGGGTTTTCTCTCCAATTAACATTCCAACAACATCTTCGTCATCGTTCTCTCTCCCTAGGCCGTCTCGAGGTAACCTCAACAAGCCTTGACAATGAACTCGTGGAGTCAAACTAGAGAGAAATCCTTCCGGGGTTTGGTGCAAGATTGGTCTACGGAGGTGGAGGGCAGCGAAAAAAGAAAATAATCTTAGGCCAAACAAAATGGCCATAGGATTGGTTTCAAAATGGCAGGTTTTACTAAGTCAATCTCATCATTTCGTGGCGTGTCGTGGCCGAGCGGTCAAGCGCACCAGACTGGTCAAGCTCTGGTGTTTCCGATCAGCAGAGTGTGGGTTCGAGTCCCGGTCGTGACACTTGTGTCCTCACGCAAGACACTGATTACTGCTTCGTCCTACGGATGGGTTGTAAAGCCGTAGGTCCCGTGTGGTGTGTAATGCACGTAAAATAACCCAAGTTAGACTTATCGCTATCGCCAAGAGGTGTTAATGGCGGTGGCTGCTGAATGCGAAGCAGAACCTTGTAAAGGTGCTATATAAATGGCTGTCATAAATCAAAAACTTCAAACACCTACTAAAAAAAGAAAAAGAAAAAAAAGAAGCTTTGAGACGCCCGTCGATTAAGCGCTATTATCAAAACTACTTATTATCATTATTATTATCTTTAACTTTGACAATTGGCTAAAAGGTCATGTTTTTCTTTAATCTTACCTCTTTGGGCGGTTCTTCTTTGCCGGGGGATGACTGCTTATCGTAGAACGGTGGTTTAGAATCGTCCATGGGCATGACCACAAAGGCATTGCCGTAGTTGGAATCTACACCCGAACCAATACCGGTCGTCATGAATTGAGATTTACTACGGACAAAAAAAAAATGACAATAATAAAACGGTTAATGGTACGGTTCGAATCCCACCCGTGTAACATGCCTGTGGTTTTTGTATATTTCCACAAGACTCGGGAGAGGATACTCGGTAAACAGTGATTAACACGCATGGATGTATTGGTAAAACATTTTTCAAATTTGGTATCCCCGATACAAGTTAAAACCAATATTTTAGAACAATGTACCGTTTAAGAAAACAATTTTGTTAGAGATATTGTGTGAACTTTCGTATCGGGCTTAGCAACGGCGAATTTTTCGGGTCTTCAAGTGCTGGTTTTCACGAGTTTGACAGTAGGCCTATTTTAGACGGGAATATTTTTTTCCGGAGGACTGGTACTTGATGAATATTGTCACCAGTGAGCTTTTTGACTAAAAACTTCCATACGGTAATCACTCCAAATTGTCTTCTTTATAGTAACTTACCAGTCAATTGGCGTTATTGGATGGGTGGGGAGGTGTTACCGTTCCCCAGTGCCCTTCCCCCTCCCGCCCATTATAGACATTTGGGACTTTGAGATTAAAAAATTACCAGAATAAAATGTAACATTTTACAAGCTCTTACGTACTAATTTCATTGTTTTATAAACATTTTTTTTTATACGCAGACGCTGTATTTGTATTTCCCTCCACGTCAGATTATCTGTAAATAGTTATTTTAAAAAGTAAACTGCAGAGCGCTGAAAAGGGGCTTGTTTAGGAAAAATGCAAACGGAACCTACAGTTTTAGCCAGAAGTGCCCCATTGTGATTCCCTATAATTTCACCCTAAATTTGCCACTGTAATACTAATCCTAGACTTTACTCTTTAATTCGTATCTTACCTCATTGTGGCTAAAGGTCAGTCGAAGACGACTTAATTACTCCAGTTTAATCCGAGGGGAAAAAATCTCAAAATCACGAACAAAAAGTCTTGTCCCTTCGTGTACGAAGGGCGACCCTTCTTGCGAACTTCAAGCAACGCGTCTGCCCCGGTCGTCTCACAAGGGACAGCTTATCAACCACATCGATCAGATCCTCACCAAGTCGATAATTTCTTCAAGAAGAGTCATCGACCATAGAGGCGAAATGCCTGTTTTTGTCTTGTTTGCCTTTTGTTTCTTTGTCAAGTGGGCTCATCCTTCTTCGATCGGAGAGAAAAAAGAAGAAGAAGAAAAAAGCCAATGTACGGAGAAGGGGGCAAGGGAACAAATTTGACGAGTTATTTCATTCCCTCGAAATATTCATGAGCTCCCTCGAAATTTTAATTAGCTCCCTTCGTTCACTCGAAATACTATTTCGTCCCCTCGAAATAATATTCCGTTATCTCGAAATAATATTGCGTTTCCTCAAAATAACTTATCCGTTACCTCGGTATATCATTAGAACGAAATGGTTTCGAGGGAATGAAATGATTTCGAGGGAACAAAATAGTATTTTGAGGGGACGAATAAATATTTCGAGGGAACGAATTAATATTTCGAGGGAATGAAATAAATCAGAACTTATTTTCACCTGTCCAATTTTGTTCACCTGCCCCCTTATAGGGAATCCGTACTAATACGTTTTGTAAAAGCGAAATAAAAAAATGCAAAACTTAAAAAAAAAAATGTACGCTTGATCTAATAGAGGAACTCCATTAATATGAATTGCTGCACCTGTTGATATTTAATTTCTAATCACCTGGTTCTGCTATGGCATTTTGAGACTCAGGCTCCTTTTGAAACAGTGGATTTGTCTATTCCGGCTTAGGATTCGTCAATCATTTCGAAAAACGTTCACTTTTATGATCCAAAACAGGCAGGTATAGCCCGTAGAAGTCCAAGCCAAATCCTGAGGCCATAATAGAGACACGAACGGGGCTTGAGTGTCGCTTATGATACAGTTACCCCCAGGTAAATTGTATTCTGAAAGGCGTGCCGTCAATAATTGGCCATTCTCTGGCATAAGTCACCAATGGTGGGTGCTTGGTTACCGCATAATCGATACACAATTACAAGGCAACAAACAAAATTAACGATTGTGCCCCAAAGCGAAATCAAACATCGGCTTAAATTGAAGTCGGAGTGGAAAATTCTGGCGTCCTTTACGCAGATTAAATCATATAGCGGTAAACATTTGGGCCACCGTTCAGAAGTGGAATGGTAGTGTGTGTGTGCCCTACACTCACCAACTTACGGGGCACTTTACACAATGGAACAATGCTACACCACAAGGTTTTCTTTGTTCTAATGCTACCCCACAGAGGAATTCTTCAGAAAAGGGAATAATAGAACAGCAATAGGAGGACCCCGTAACTGCCATTTTTTTTATGTAAGGGTGTGTGTGTGTGTGGGGGGGGGGGGGTAAAGTTACCTGCCAGTGGCTGGCATCACAATAACCATGCAGGGTTGGGGCGGGGGCAGGGGGGCTCAGAACCATATCCAAACTTCAATCCACATTCTAAAAGTAAATAATCCAGAATCCAAATTAAGGGCCTTGTCACATAGAATGCATAACACCATTGTCAAAATATAGAAGAACAAAAAGAAGGAGTTTGAGACCACCGAAAGACCCAAGTCTGCAGTACTGTTAAAATAAACAAACCAAATGTTATCAAGAAAGTCTTGAATTCAAAGAGTTATTTCATTACAGGCGTTAATTTGCGTTGCTGTTCGACAGAACTTTCATCGCGGCGCGGGCGTCTTGCGATTCACTTATTAAGCCCATTGTAAAGAAAACGAGGCTGTGACCGAATTAGTCTAATACCGACCTACGGAATGATACTGAGAACGGTAGCTATGTCGCTGTTACAGCCTAACAGAGTACGACCACATCGTAGTCAACGCAGTACTGTCAAAATAAAGAAACCCAATTTTATCAATAAAGTCTTGAGCTCAAAGATCTTGTTTCGTGCCATATGAAATCTTGTAACTTTTCAAATCGATAACAAATTAAAAACAGCCATTTAAAATTCAAGTCTATTAATTTATTTTATTTTTTTATGGATCAAATCGGCCCAGTATCGGACCTGGCATCTTGAAACAAACACGAATCTTGTAAAAAAAAAAAAAAAAAAACACACACACACTGGCTACACGTTGAAAACATTTATATATAAATGTATACCGTACTGAATAATGGAGTTAAGGGGAAGGATTTACAAATACATCCTTACAAAGGGAGCCGTGTCTCGTGTTCGATTTTTCCAGCGGTACCTTTAATTGACCACACCTCCACGGCGACACAAACAGTCAAAGGCCCTCTTATACCTGTATAGTTGAATTATTAAAAAGGTCTTGTCCTTTGACTACGATGTGGTCGTACTTTGTTAGATATGACAGCGACAAGGCTGCGGTTCTCAGCATCATTCCACAGGTCGGCATCAATTCGCTCACAGCCTCGTTTTCAGTACATTGGGTTTAATAAAGAGAATTGCGAGACACATCCGCGTCGCTATGAAAGTTCTGTCGAACAGCAACTCAAATTCACACATATTCGGTTACAAAACCAACACAGGTTAATGTGTTGACATTGTGATCGATCGTTCCAACTCATAAACAAAATGTCATCTTTAGTATTGAATCAATTTGCCCCCTAAAATAAGATAAAATAAAGGATAAGTAATATTCATTGAAAACAATTGGTTTCAATCTGGAATCTGTGATTGACTAAACATTTCCACAGAAATACTGCCCTCTATGGCGGCCCCGAAGGGACACACAAGACCCAAATAATTATTAACGTCAAATTTAATGACTTTCCACTGAAGTCGCGAAATTTGATATCAAATTCCAAGGTTTTGTGTGTCCCTCTAGGGCCACCGTATAACCCTCTGATTAAATACTTCGTTTGTTGTTGAAATGCCCGTGCAAAATGCACACTCATGCTCCATTAAGATTGATGACGGAACACCAGTGGGTAGCACCTGAGCCTGCGCCACTTGGTTGAAGGCCCCCAGTTTTATACTCTTCATCAATGGTGAAATACTCCCTTTAAAATTGTGTAATAAGCAAATAAGTTTTTTACCCAAATTTTGTTCATTCCCCCTCACCCCCCCCCCCCCCAAACTTGAAGGTGAATAGTGAATTAGGTATCCAACACAATAACAAACCCCTCCGTCTTTTTCTTTGACATGAACATTGTCCAACAGTTTCTACCTGTGTTCGTTTCTTGAGAAACAGTGTTTATTGGCTTTCAGGGAGTTTTGTGTAACTCATATTGATTTGTGTTGAATGCAGCTGTCGGTTTCCAGCTACAATCGTTGTGGTTGCTCTTTTAGCATTTCTTTACAGTTCCACACCTCAAGTACCGTCTGGTGTTTTTGTCTACGGAACAATCATTCGATTATTACCGTCTTTCTCGTTTTTGGGAGAATTAATTCATTGACCGAATTTTTCCATTGACCGAAGCTTTGTTTGTTGGGTTGTTTGTTTGTTTGTTTGTTTGTTTGTTTGTTGGTTGTTTGTCTGTCTGTCAGTCTGTCTGTCTGTCTGTCTGTCTGTCTGTCTGTCTGTCTGTCTGTCTGTCTGTCTGTCTGTCTGTCTGTCTGTCTGTCTGTCTGTCTGTCTGTCTGTCTGTCTGTCTGTCTGTCTGTCTGTCTGTCTGTCTGTCTTTTTTGTTTGTTTGTTTGTTTGTTTGTTTGTTTGTTGGGTTGTTTGTTTAATGGGTTTGGATTATTTGTTTGTTTGTTTGTTTGTTTGTTTGTTTGTTTGTTTGTTTGTTTGTTTGTTTGTTTGTTTGTTTGTTTGTTTGTTTGTTTGTTTGTTTGTTTGTTTGTTTGTTTGTTTGTTTGTTTGTTTGTTTGTTTGTTTGTTTGTTTGTTTGTTTGTTTGTTTGTTTGTTTGTTTGTTTGTTTGTTTGTTTGTTTGTTTGTTTGTTTGTTTGTTTGTTTGTTTGTTTGTTTGTTTGTTTGTTTGTTTGTTTGTTTGTTGTTTGTTTGTTTGTTTGTTTGTTTGTTTGTTTGTTTGTTTGTTTGTTTGTTTGTTTGTTTGTTTGTTTGTTTGTTTGTTTGTTTGTTTGTTTGTTTGTTTGTTTGTTTGTTTGTTTGTTTGTTTGTTGTTTGTTTGTTTGTTTGTTTGTTTTGTTTGTTTGTTTGTTTGTTTGTTGGTTTGTTTGTTTGTTTGTTCGTTTGTTTGTTTGTTGTTTGTTGTTTGTTTGTTTGTTTGTTTGTTTGTTTGTTTGTTGTTTGTTGTTTGTTTGTTTGTTTGTGTGTTGGTTGGGTTGTTTGTGTGTTTGTTGTTGTTTGTTTGTTTGTTTGTTGTGTTTGTTTGTTTGTTTGTTTGTTTGTTTGTTTGTTTGTTTGTTTGTTTGCTTAGTTGTTGTTGTTTGTTTGTTTGCTTGTTTGTTTGTTTGCTTAGTTGTTGTTTGTTTGTTTGTTTGTTTGTTTGTTTGTTTGCTTGTTTGTTTGTTTGTTTGTTTGTTTGCTTGTTTGTTTGTTTGTTTTGTTTGTTGTTGTTTGTTTGTTTGTTTGTGTTTGTTTGTTGTTTGTTTGTTTGTTGTTAGTTTGTTTG